>OX451215.1:59091085-59675750 GCA_949628195.1 Phasia obesa | reverse complement strand
ATTACTAATTTGGTATTTCATCTTAAGATACTTTACTACAAGCTATTTTCTGGTCTTCGTGCCGGGAGGCTATTGTCTCAGCAGTGTTTTTAGAGATAATCCCTTTATCTCTTGAGAGTTATTCATGTTTATTTCTTGCGGCCAATAAAAAAGGAGTTCTTTTAGAGAATTGTCTTTTATCGGATACTCGCGGTCATGTTTGACTTTATAAAAAATTATAATTATTAAATTCGTAGTAATGGAGAGCTCGACATACGCAGGTAAGATCCTTGTACCTGCCCGCCGACAGCTTATTAAATCTTTTAAAAACTTTAACTATTTAAACAATCCAAAAAACCTCAAATTCTATACGAATTCCTATTTGTAAAGAATTTATATTGATAACCAAAATATTCTCATGAGTTAATAACATTTATTAAAAAAAAATATATATATATTTCATTTTTCATATGGCAATAATAAAAACAAAAATAGCAACTACCGCATCCACTACAACCACTTGGTGTCAACAACACTAAAAATCATTAAATTTTCAGGAAGGATTTTCAAAAGCTTTTAATCGAAAGAGTTTGTTTGGCTATGTACTTTGTGTGCACGTTGTTGAGTATTTTCCTGCTCTCCTTGTTATTTTTATAACGACCATATGAGTATCTCAGTCGACCATATGAGTATCTCAGTCAAGATGGTTATTTACAAAGTAAAGTTTCAAAGTAAAGTTTCAATAATGTGTTCATATATACAGTATTTACACTAACATATAACTACTTAAACATCCTTAATAACGAACATATAAGTAAGTGCTTTATTTATTTTTATTTGTACAAGTATTTTCCTTTCGTTTTTTTATTTTTTTTTTTTTTTAAGTTTATGTGTGTTAACAAATTTTTTGGATATGCCTGTCTCTTGTCAGCAAAGTATTACATAGAATTTAACTACTTTTTTCTTTCTCGTTTACTTCAGTTTTTTGTTTTGCTTTGATTTTTTAATTAATTTCCTCAACGTAACAGCAAACTTATTTTGAATTAATTTATTTTTTCACTGTACTTCACGATGCTTTAATCAACATTACTGTCTGCAAAATGCCGCTTACTAACGTGTTAAATAGAAGTTTAAATAAATAAAAGTAAATACCATCTAGAATGTCGTTTATGGCGTATAAGTGATATGAGTGATATTAAATTTAATTTATAATACTTATACGCCCCAGCGAACTTTCATTGAAAATAGTATAATTACTAATCTAAAGGTAATCTAAACTAATATCCAATGTAATTATATAATCTGAATTTTGTTTGAAGTTAAATTACTTGCTTCTATATCTATTTGTTTGTCACGGCTAAATGGCTGAATTGATATAAATGAAATTTGATAATAAATGAAATTGAGCGTACAAAAAATATGCAACTGTATAACATATGATATTTGAATAAATCTGTTTCTCCCGCACTAAGAGTGGAACCACGGGTTACACAAAGGTCAAAATCCACTTTTTTTAAAAACACTGTCTGCGAAGCTTTTAGATTTTCTCTGGAAACCATCCAGATAATTTGGCGCGAATCGAACCTGTAACCCCCATATTAATAACGTAGCATACAATCGCAATTTTCACTACCACATATACGAATTTTATGTCAGGCAATTTGATGTGTATATAACCCTTAAGCGATTAATTCACCAGTATGTATAAATCAGGATGCAAAATTGCCTAAAATAAGTTAGTACTACTGTACATGAGATGTCACGATGTGATGTCGCGACTTTCTTATTCAGAAAGAACCTTCTAATTTTTGTAATAACGATAGTTTAGATTTAACTAAATCATATAACAAACTTTTTTGTCAAATGAAATTCTACTGTTTTGATAAGAAACAGTTGGCAATGCTGTAACGTTCTAAAGAATCTTTTTTTTTTAATTAAGGGACTCGTGCAAGAAGGATGGGTTTCCCTTACAATGTCTTCTGTAAAAGCTGTCAACAACATCTTGGACCGATCCAAGAGTTCCGTTTTTTTTTTTTGTTCTTTCTATGTGGCTGCTAGCTAATCTAAGGATGCTAGCTAATCTGATGCCCGAAGTTGGAAAAGTAAGGAAATTTAATCCTTAATGATTTTCAGATCGGTAAGCAACATGTCTAGTCGTAACGCTGGAAGGAACACACTGAAATAAAGATACATAAAGCCGCAAAGGATCTTCCATTAATGTTAATGACTGTGTGTCCGTAAGTAAGGAATCTCACAAAAGGCTGCATACTGGTCTTTGACAATAATGATGACACCTATAATAACTTATTCAATTCACACGAAATTAATGCAGACAAACTAGGCATTGTTGCTGTTGATTTGTTCATAAAGTCAAAGATCTCAAGGTTAGATCTGCTTAAGAAAATTGATGCTTAAGAAAGTTCAGGCATATCTTTGTGCCGAATATAATGCACTAGTTAATGAAGGGGTTAGGGAGACTCTGGTTCCGATGGAATGCATGAAAAGAACACATGTATGTAGTCCAAAGACTACATCGGATGCTCATTGCGGAAAGCGTTATACAAAAGGAGTGTTTGGATATAGACAGCAGTATTTTTACTAATTCTTTTCTATAGGCCGTTGAGCGGGAGCAGGTTTTAACTCAGCATGATGTAAGAAAACGGGTGTGTCCAACTGATGCTTGAATGTGTTCTAAACTAAGAAGATATGACTCAATAAATGAAGAAACAATGGCGAGGGTAAAGGATACATAGACATTGACGTAGATAGGACATTCTGGGGGGTGAAATTCTCTGTCCAGACTTGCTGTCCCCCGCCAGAAATTTAAAAAATTGTATTACATATTTATTTTTAGAATATTATTCTCCAATAAAAATCGTTTTGCCCCCACTTGGAAATTTGACCTCCTGCGCTAATGGCCACAGATGAAAATAAGCCTGCTGACGAAAATAGCAGGAAGGGTATCAGTTGCACAAAAAAGCCGTATCGAATGATTCCTTAAAAGCCTCTCAGCAGAAAGATCATTAAAATTTAAATTATCATCTGACCATCGAAGAAGACGGCACTTGCTGAGTGTAACTGAAAGTGAAGCCAGAGATGATAGCGAATATTGCGTGTGAATGTTAAGCGCTGGATAGAGCTTTACACTATAGACAGCTTAGTTGTATACTAATATTTTGCAAAAAATTTTATATTCTAACGTTCTTCTAAAATCCTTTCTTTTAAAACAACGAGGTAAAACTGATAAACCCGTGGCTTTTTATACAAAATATTTTTTCAAAAATATTTTTGCAAAAAAAACATAATTTTTTTCAAGCTTAATATATTTTGTCCAGAGTTTTTTTCTAGATTTTGTATGCCCTCAAAATAATTATATATCCCAAGCGCTTGTTTTAATGATGATCTCTTTGTTTGATCCATATCTCTTAGCACCGAGCCATTTATTCAAATTTGGAAACAGGAGAGTATGATGGATGGGCTAGCAATTTGTAGCCCAATTTATGCATTCTTACCATAGTGACTATATGAATATGTGTGCATCCCTGCATTGTCTTTATGGAAAGCAATCACGGCATCCAATCATTCATGCATAACGTGATGTACCTGCACGGATGAGATATCTGCATTATGCTCCTCAATACATATTTTAATACATACAGTTGTGGCCAAAACATTTGCAACTGAAACTTCGTATAAGCTCCTTATTTATATATCACATCACATCAAAAGCTCTGTTAGATATTTAATTTTTAATATATTTTTAACCTTGAATTTTACTTTAGTTAAGAGTTAATCAAAAATCGTCAGTAATAATTACTGACAACAACAAAAATTAATTTTTAAGCGTAAGAGTATTTCTTTAGCGATTTAAAACACTTGCATTTATCTATTTTTCATAACTTCAACAAAAAAGTTTTAAAAACATATTCATAAAAATTTCCTTATTAGTTATTATACTTTACAAGAAACAATTTATTTTAAAAAAAAAATATTCGAGTATAAAGTTTTGGAAAAATGGTTGAAAATACATAAATAAAATTCAGAATTTAAATTAAAATTTCAAACGATTATCGTAGTGGAATGTCGCAGAAAGAAAATTCATTGAAAAATTCTGTTCCTAAAACAACAATTTGACGAATAGTCAATAATGGCAGTATAATATATACAGTTACTAAAGAAGCAAAAACAAAAATTTCCTTTGATGCTACTCTTTCAATTAAGGGGTGATCAATTTCGAGGTTCCCTCCTTTTTTTAGTAAGAAAAAACACACAGAAAATTTCAAATTTAGTGGAGAATGTTTATTATCATTTGAAAGAACATTCTTTGGCATTTATTTTTTGAAGATTATGTTTATCAAAAGTTGGCCGTTGCTACGACGCAGATGGTCCATCCGTTGAGTCTAATTTTCGATGACTCGTTGGAGCATTTCAACTGGTAACTGGCGAATGACACACGTGATGTTTTCCTCCAAGGCCTAAATCGAAACTTTAGACTTTACATAGCCCCACAGGAAAAAGGTCTAACGGTATGATATCACACGATCTTGGTGGCCAATCGACCGGCCCAAAACGTGAAATAATGTGCCCACCCAAATATTCTCTCAATAAATCCATTTATTGTTGCGATGTGTGGGAAGTGGCGCCGTCTTGCTGAAACCAAATGTTGCCGAGATCACGATCTTCAATTTCAGGCATAAAATAGTCGGTTATCATGGGACGATAATGGTCGCCATTGACGGTTACGCTCGCACCGGCATCATTTTTAAAGAAATATGGACCGCTGATTCCACCGGCCTACAATCCACACCAACCCATTGTTATTTCTGCTTTTCGTCCCAAATACGGCAATTTTGTTTGTTTACATACCCATTGAGCTAGAAATGGGCCTCATTGCTAAAAAAAAATTTGCCTCCAAAAAAAAAATAGAATCTTCTTGGAACTTTTCAAGAGCCCATAGAGCGAAGCGATTCAGGCGTAAGTCTTTTTTCCATTATGAAATGTCAAACAATTCTAAACAAAAAAAACATGACAGCATGACACGACTCACACGTGATCTGTGAAAAAAAAGGCTATTGAAAAAAGTACCTCGAAATGGATCACCTTTTATAAAACGGATAACCCTTCCCGGGTTATGGTTATGGTCCTAAAAGTTAAAAATGTACAAAAAACGTTTTTATCCGAAAAAATCTAAAAGCTGGTCTGGGGATTGCTCGAGCACATATGACTCCACAACATTTAAAAAAACGTACTTTGGTCTGTCGACTCTAAAGTTAATCTCAGAGGAACAGATGCAAGTGCTAATGTTCGAAGACCACGCAGCGAAAAATGTTATCCCAAATGCACGACTACCACATTAAATGGAAATATAAAGGTGGAAAAAAGGAATTCACCGAATTAATATCACAGTGATGGCAACAGTCTTCAAAGATATTTTAATATCAGTTATCCTTCCATATGCTAAATGGTAAATGCTTCTTTCTTGGAGCTTTCAGCAAAATAAGATAACGATACATTGAGGACTGTAAAAGCTTAGGTCGAAGAAAATCAAATAAATATTATGAATAGATTCGGATATTAGCAAAACGCAATATTAGGGACAAAGCCTTCCGTAATAGAGATGAGCTCATGCTCAGAAGTGATAAAAAACCATGGATATGCATCTAAATATTAAAAACATGAAGATCTTTTCTTGCTTTTGTTTAGTGCTAAGTTAAGTATATATAATATATGGATATTTTGTACAGATGAGTTCTATAACGAAAAACATAAAAATACACAGAAAAAATATGTTCACCAGTTAAAGGTTTTAATTTGTGAACAGATTACAATTTAATTAAATAAATAATTGCTTCAGTTATTGTTTAATTGAGAAATTGGTTTCTTCTGTTTTAAACAAATATATATCTGAATCAATTAAAAATTAATTGAACTTTAATTTTTAACTAATTAAAACCTTTGATTGCTGCAAAATTTTTTTAAGAATAATTGAAGAGTCTCATTTCGCTAATTTTTCACTAGAAAAAATGAATAAATATATCAGCAAAATACTACCGGAAACTAATTGAGAAGATGCAAAAACGTTCAAATGCTGTAGTTCCGCAAAGGGGACTTGCAAACTAAATTACCTATTACTGTTACATAAAAGGGTTCTCAAAGTAAATAATAAACATAAATCAAGAATAGTGCAATTTAGTTAGTTCTAGACAGGGTTGGAGAACTATGACATTTAAAATGTTTATTACTGTAAGAAAAAGTACAAAAAAAATATTGTACCACTGATTTGATTGTACCAAATTTGTACATTTAAAATTGTACCACAAATCCCAACACTGGTCTTCAACGTCTCTTTTCGGTGGATTTCTTATAAAAATACATTACTTTCTTCGTAAATAATTATTAATATTTGGAATATGGGCAAGAAAAATGTCTCTAAAATTATCAGCCAATGTCAACAATCCACCCATCAGTATGCTTAAAGTTATTTGACGTTCTAAATGAAATTTTAGGTTATTTGGTGTCAGTATTGGAACGTTGGCAGACAGACCTTCGTTAAACTAAACAATGTTTCATCATATATATACACTGTTTAATCTAAATTCAAAAACTGATTTTGTCAATTTAATTAATGAAACTGTGCCAGTGGAAATTGTTTGGGGTAATGAAACTTCATTGTTGTATCCCGATGGCAGACGCTTGTCCTGCTATTCTAATAATGATGTTTTGCGTGCCCTAGCAAGAGCTGCACCAGCATATAAACTGTACGGCGAAACAGCAATAGAATTGGTTCTCCTTTTCACTAACATGTGACGAAGACATATCCTGGGCCATGGCTTTTCTGAATAAATCTATAGCTCCTGTCACGTATTTGGTATCTAACAAATTAACAATTGCCGATTTTGCTTTATACAATGAAATGCATTCGCGCTATGAGATCTTGGTGGCTAAGGGAATAACTGAACATGTGCAAAGATGGTATGACTTGATAAGTGCCCAACCTCTTACTCAAAAGGTTATTCAGTCTTTGCCAGATGAAGCCAAAATTTCAGCCAAACAAGTAAATCGTTTAAAGAACTCCAAACAATCCTCTCCAGTTATCACCCATAAGCCTGGCGAACGTAAACAAGAAGAAACATTTGTTGATTTACCAGGTGCTGAGATGGGCAAAGTTGTGGTACGTTTTCCTCCAGAGGCTTCGGTTATTTGCATATTGGCCATGCTAAGGCTACCCTTTTGAACCAGTACTACGGTCAGGCCTTTAACGGGAAACTTATCATGCATTTTGATGACACCAATCCCGCTAAAGAGACCGTTGAATTTAAAAACGTTATTTTGGGAGATTTGGAACTGTTAAACATAAAACCAGATTTATTTACTCATACCTCAAACTATTTTGATTTAATGTTGTCGTACTGTGAGCAATTAACTAAGGAGGGTAAAGCTTGCAAATTTTTAAATAAATATTTAAATTTTGTAAATTTGAAATTTTATTAGTCGAACTATTAATATTACATACAATGAAATTGGTAGTCAAGCTTGAGTTCGTTCTATTCCTTCTATAAATCTTAAATTTTTATTACAAATATTATAAATATTATTTGAGATATATGTTCGTTTGTAAATGTTTTGGCCACTACTGTATGTATTTGTGTTGTGTTTATGTATGCGTAGTTATGAGAAAAAGTGAATACGTTTCCTCGAGCACAAATGCATTTAAAATGCAAGTGTCTAAATTGCAATTGTTAGTGTTGTGAACAACTACCATCTTGAGAAATTTTCATAAGCTCGTAAATTTTTTTTTAATTTTACAACAATACAAAAAAGTAACATGTATTTCATTTTAGCATTTATGTTTTTTTTTAATAATATTTTCGCATAAGAAATTGTTGTTTTTTACGTTTCTTTTAATGCATAAAATATATCATCCTGTTTTAATACATTTAATGCACAAGTCTAGAATACAATTATTGAAAAAGAACGATTTTTTAAGAACAAGTCGTCATGTTTATTTTATTAAATCACACATATACATATGTACATATAAAGGGAGCAACTTTGTTTGCATCTCTAGTGTACGATGAAGACTTAACAGATAGTTTCATTCCAGAAATCACCGATTGCTTAATTGAAATTTAATTTTTATACCCTTCACCACAGGTGGAAAGGGTATACATACGTTTATCATTCCGTGTGTAATTTCTACAATAATCATTTCCGACCTCATAAATGAATCCTTATAAATAGAGAAGTTGATTTAGCGATGTCTGTCTGTGTTCGGGTTCAAATCAACTTTGCCAAGGCAACCGAAGAAATACAGAAAATTTAAGTACACTAATCTGCCAGGCATAGTTTCAAAAATTTCCCTATTGAAATTCAGCAATATCAGACCACTCAATTGGAGGCAGCGGACAAAAACCATTCCCATTTATATTTTTTTAACATTTTTTCAGGTTGTTTTTTTTCGGTTGTAATGGTTCTCTTTTGCTTTTTTTTCTGTTAAATGAGAGAGTGCACTATGGTTTTTGATTGGTAGCTTCACTTTCAAGTTGAGAGTATAATTATTGCTTTTTAGAATTGTTTTCTTGCAACTTCGTTGGACCCTGACGAGGGTAGAGTGTGTATGAGGGAAATGTGTGCAGCTACAAGAGCCCCATCCCGAAGTAATGACAGAAAGATTACGGGGTGGTGGTTCCAGTGTGGGACGAATAGTTGATAGAGCGCTATCACTACGTCCAGATATATGCAAATATATTTATAGTGTGTATATCTCACAGTACTCTCCACAATGCACGGATTCGATGAAAAATTCTGGATATTTATATATAAAATCACTGTGGTAAAGATACATATATACCCGACCTCCAAAATAGAATGTTTGTGCGCGCAGAACTCAGTCATTTTTGAACCGATTTAAAAAATGTTTTATTTATTAGAAAGGATATGCTTACAAATTGGTCCCATTTGAAAAGAAGTTAACAATTTTTAAAATTAAAGGGTGTCCCCATACAACATACATGTTTTTTACGTGTATTTTGAACCGTAAAAGGCACCATTTTAAAATTTTTAAGAACTGTGTATCACTATAGCTGCCAATAACAGAAAGTAATAAAAAACAAACTTAAAAATTAAAGGGTGTCCCCATATGTGACGTGAATTTACCTATATGGGCCTATCTTTGAACCATTGTAGACAATCACTTGAATTAGAATTAGAATTAGAATTAGAATTAGAATTAGAAATTAAAGGGTGTCCCAATAGTTGATGTATATGGTTGAAATTTACAAAGAACCTGTATTTCTAAGTCCACTATAACATTAAGTATAAAATGTAATTTTGGAAACTAAAGGGTGTCTCCATAATTGATATAATTTGACCTATCTGGTCCTATCTTTTGCACCGTTGTAGACAAACACTTGAAAATTAAATAGAATATCCACTACTATGCCCGGTATAATAACATGTATAAATATTTAAAATTATAAATGAAAGGGTGTCTCAATAGTAAATGTAAATTGATGCATATGGGCAATTTGTTGAAGCGTAATAGACAGACAATTGAAATTTACAAAGAATCTATTCTTTATTATAAGTCCTTTATAATAAGCGTTTAATTTGAAATTGTATATTAAAGGGTGTCCCAATAGGTGGTATTATTTAACCTATATGGCCCTGTCCATGGAACCGTCACTTTCTATTACTGTGTCAGTAATAATAAGTGTAAAAAAATTAAGGCTGTCTTCATATCTGACGTAATTTGTCGTATATGGCTTTATCTCCTGAACCGTTATGGATAGACATTTGAAGATACAGAACGTATATTACTATGTTCATTATAGCAACAAGTAAAACATTATTTGATTTGGGTACTAGTTCTCACAGATTACTTCCTTTTAAATTTTTAGTTTAGAATCGATGCCCATATATCTGTTTCGAAGTCGGTTTTCTTTTGCAAGAATTATTTATAATTCTTTCTGTGGCTTCTTTTAAACCGAATTTTTTGGCAACAAATGTTGAGCCTTCTCCATTTCGAAGGCAATCTAAAATATTAATTCTGGTTTCTAAAGAAATGGCTTTGCATTTTCGTTTTGTATTTGTAGTTTTCGACGTTTTCTTTAATACAGAATTTTTATTTTTCTTGCACCAATTAAAGAATTTATTTAGTCTTAAATTAAAGCTCACTTAATTTTTAAATTGATTAAAATATATATTTGTTTAAAATAGAACAAGAAAAACATTTTAAATAAACAAATAATTGAATCAATTAATTATTTAATTATTTGGTTAAATTGTGATCTGGAACCAATTAAAACCTTTAATTGTTTTTTTAACAATTAAAAAAAGTTTTATTAACCGACTTTTTTATGTTTGTGTCGTCAGAATTCGGTTCTGTGGTTCAGAACCAATTTTTTAAAATTGCGCTATTAGTAAGGTTATGGCTACAGATTGGTCCCATTTTAAAAGAAGGTTAAAATTTTAAAAATTAAAGGGTGTCCCCGTACAACATACATGTTTTTTACGTGTATTATGAACTTTATAGGTCACCAATTTAAAATTAAAAAAATGCGTATCACTATAGCTCCAAATAACAAAAAGTAATTAAAAAATAAAAGTAAAAATTAAAGGGTTACCCCATAGGTGACGAAATTTCACCTTTATGGTCCTATCTTTTAAACCGTTATAGACAAACAATTAAAAGTTGCACAGAATGTTCGTTACTATGTCTGTTATAATAAGTATAAATATTTTAAACTAGAAATTAAAGGGTGTCCCATTAGTTGATTTATTTTGATATATATATATATGGCCAAACTTTTGAACCGTTATAGACAGACAGTTGAAATTTACAAAAAACTTGTATTGCTAAGTCCGCTATAATAACAAATGTAAAATATGAATGTGGAAATTAAAAGGGTGTCCCAATAGTAAATGTAAAAGTGATATATATGGCCAAACTTTGCAACTGTTATAGATAGACAGTTGAAATTAACAAAGAACCTATATTGCTTAGTCCGCTATTATAAAAATTGGTATCTATAAATTAAAGGGTGTCCCCATTATTGATGTAATTTGACCATTATGTCCTTATCTTTGGAACCGTTATAGACAAACACTTGAAAAATAAACAGAATGTTCACTACTATGTCTGGTATAGCAACAAGTATAAATATTTAAAATTGGAAAATAAAGGGTGTTGTTGTTGTAATAGTTGATGTAATTTGTATATGGACACAAAGTTAAAATTTACAAAGAATCTGTATGACAAAGTCCTCTTTAAACAGGTATTTATATTAAAATTTGAATTTAAAGGGTGTCCCAATAGTTGATGTCATTTGATATATATGACCCTATCTTTTGAACAGTTTTGATAAACACTTAACTATTAGACAATGTCTGTTATAATAAGTATAAATATTTAATTTTATAAATTACAGGGTGTCGCAATAGTTTATGTAATTGTATGTATATAGCTAAACTTTTAAACCGTTAGAGACAGACGGTTGAAATTTACAATTGCTACGACCGCTATAACAAGTATAAAATTTGAATTCGGAACTTACAGGGTGTCGCAATAGTTAGTGTAATTTTATGTATATAGCCAAACGTTTGATCCGCTGTATACAGACAGTCGTTTGGCATTGGTTTGACCTGAAAAAGACTAGAACCCTGGGGTCTTATGCCCCTATATACTCCGGAAGCACTGCTCCCCCGGTAGAAAATCGACTGATATTTGCTTTAGATTATTGAATTCAAAAATTAGTTTTTTTAAAAATTTAAAAAATCCCGCTACAATCTTCCTCGAATATAATATAATCATTGTGTATTTACCGTCTTAAAGAAACATGATTTTAAGATTGTCTGTTTTGAAGTCGGTTTTTTTTTTTTTTGCAAGAATTATTAATTTATTATTGATTGTATCTTCAATATTTGTAAACTAACAATAATTACATAAACAACTAAAAAGCTTTAAGCCAGCACTGCTTCTGTTTAATACTAAATTTAATTATTTTAGTTTTTAATGTGCATTAACTACTCTTGTTTTACTGTATGAGTTTATAATAAAAACAAAAACATAAGTAATTCATTTTTCTATACGCCCTTGTGTTGATTTAGTTTCAGGTTCTACCTAATAGATGCTGTCTTAGTAGTCTCTATAAAACAGGCAATTAGCTTTAATGCTATTAACATCCGTGTTAAATAAAAAATAAGAATTTGCAATTTTAATTACGAGAAGACTGAAAACCAATCATCATCAGTAATTTCATGTGCCCTAAAAATTACACTAGCCAACAAGGTGTTTGACTGGAGCAACCAAATACCGTTGCTAGTGTAATTTGGTGCGCTGAATTCGAATCTGTAAATGGTTTTTCTCTATCACGTCAGGTTTTCGAGATATAAAAAAAAGCGTTTGTTGGATTTTTCCATAAAAAGTTATTATTTTATTTATAAATCAATGAGCTTTCAAAAGTGAATAGCGTTATATGATTGTCGTTTAGAGCGTTATATGATTAGAGTCCAGTAATAATCTCCCAGCACACTTTTATCCCAAAATCCTTGATAGTTTCTTTCAATTTTCATTAAATCTTGATGGGCGCGCTCCCCTTGTTCATAGCTAACAGCACCTAGGTTTTGTGGGAAAAAATCTAAATGCGAATGAAGAATATGTATTTTGAGTGACATTCGTGCACCCAGTTCATGATAATTTTTCAATAATTCAGCAACAATTTGTCTATAGTTTTCACTCTTATTGTTTCCAAGAAAACTTTTCACGATGCACTTAAAAGACTCCCAGGCTGCATATTCTTTCTCCGATAAACATTGGGAAAAATTATGATCATTCATAAGCTTCCTGATCTGAGGGCCAACAAATATCTTTGATTTTAGCATATGAAATTTTAGGAAAAACTTTTAACAAAGATTTAAATGCCATCTTTGTCCAGAGCCTTGACAAAGTTCTTAAAAATGCCCAATTTGATGTGCAGCGGTGGAAGAAGAACGTCATTTGGATCAATTAACGGTTTATTTGAAATATTTTGTTTTCCTGGTGAATATTCAGTCCTTTTTGGCCACTCTGTTCTCACGTAATGATGAAATGTAGCGCGACTATCCCATAGACACAGGAAACAATGCCAGCATGCGATAAAAAACGAAATGGACGTGAAGGCCCAACTTTGTTGCCAGATTCGAATTCAGCGCACCCAGATTAGCTAAAAAACATGCTTCGTTTCCACAGTCAAAATTTTTTGCCTAATTTGTTGGCCAGTGTTATCTTTCATGCTTGGAAATAACTTTGGAAATTGCCTTTCATACTTGTATTTAGATAATCTTTTTTTTTTTTTGTTTTTTAAGCAATATTGATTTTTAATTAAAAACGATGATAAATAAACTGATTACGAGTATTTGAGAATTAAAAGGCGAAAATAAAGCAAAAAAAAAAATAATAATTTCTCTTAAAAACAGTGTGAACTAAATAAATTTTTGCAACACATTTTGCAAGAGTACCTAAATGGAAATTAATTACAATCATCAAATAAGTGGGATGCAGCTTAAATAGCTTTCAAAATGTCAGTTTGATTAGAACGAAAGGAAACGGAAGTTTTAGAAAAAATGGTAAATTTTATAAATTACAAAAACGGATATTGTTTCTTAATTTATTAAACTTGGTTTTAAATATGGGGTATTCCATGCCAAATCGCAGAGTTTCAAAACATCCTTTTAAATTTCCGCAATTTTTTGGTATTTGGAAATTAAACACATCAGCCAAAGTATTATATTCAATATTGGTATTTTTGGAACGTTAGATTTTAAAATTTTAAATTTATACATTTTTTAAAAATTATTTTCTTTTTAAATATTATATTTTATAGGTAATAAAATATAATATTAATTTCAAATCTTTGTTTTATTATTTTTCTTATGTGTTATCTGTTATTTTCTTTTATTTGATTTGTTAAATTTTTATTTTTTTTTTCTACTGTTTTTATGTATTTATAAAATGTAGAGCTAAAGGCCGATGTTGCTAAAGCTCTTTGCTTTATTATCTTATAATTTTAATTGTAAGCTAGTACGATAATAAATAAATAAAAATTATTTTCTTCTTCCAATTTACGCTAATAATTTTTAATCATGATCCAAGTGGCAGAGGTAAAAATGATGTCTTTGTTAAGCAAAAAAATATTTACAGATATAACCGTAAAACCTAAAAAATCAGGCAAGTAAGAGTCAGACTTGCACATGTAGGCTTCCATACTATGTTTAGTACAACCTTAAGAGTACAAGTTGTTCATTTTTTCACGTCTTATGGGGCACCGTTTAATTTTTAAATATTTTTTTATACTAGAGCATAGTACTTAATACACTAGGGCCTATTTTAATAAAATTATATATTCTGTTCTTAAAAAAAAAATTAAAAAAAAACGAAAAAACACATTAACATTTTAGTAATTTTCATGTGAGTGACAAAAAATTTATTTTTGGTTTCTACACTCAAAATATTTTTACAATAACATTGTAGTTTATTAAAATATATTCCGTACAATTATTTCTTAATGAATAAACATTGAAAAATGAAGAGAAAAAAATTATTTAACTGATTTTAACGTTTATTTAAAAAAAACTACCTGTAAAAACTGACAGTCATTTTCTTTATACTTGAAATATATCTAACTGGAAATAAGGGAAATATGTTTATATTTACGTAAATTTTAGTTATTTTCCTAAAGTGAAAATAGCAAAAACGACGGAAATTTCGTTAATTTTTATGGTATTTGTTGTTGCTTTCATTGGATTGACATTTAAAAAAACCAATGCAAAATCAATAATTCCAACGGAAAGTGCAGTTTATTTTTTGCAAGTTTAAATTAAAGAAAAATCAATTGTTTTTCGGATTTTATAAGGTTAATTTTTTTAACATTTAAAAAAAATAAAAATTATTCTGGTTTAATTGAATTTTCAATTATTTTATTTTTTCAGTTGATTTAACAAACATCATTTTTTGGGTGTATAAAAGATTTCTATACTTCAGAATGAAAAAAAAAACGAAAGTTTTCAAATGTTTAAATAACCAATTTAAAGCTTTATTGTTTGACAACGAAACCTACATGTGAAAAGGTTTTGTTTTATAAAAACAATCCCTAAATATCAAGTGACTGCCACACTGTACTTTAAATTGCAGCACCTTTAAAGTGGTTTTACACGATTTCCATGTGTAAATTCTATACACGTCGTGTGAACCCTTTCAAACATAACATGTGTATTTTCCATTTGTACAATACATATGACATTTTTCATTTAGAAGGTGTTCTATTTTGATGTGACAAAGCATCTGAGATCCTGTAATGCCAACTTGATATTTTGTTATTTTATGCTTTTTGTGGTACCAAATGCGCTAAAAATGTGGTAAAAGCACTAGGTTTGCAGCTTTGCATCAGCTGTGTGGCGGCAAAATTGTATATTGTAGGTTATGTCACATTTACTTACACATGTACGTTTGAAAGCAAAAAATTAAAACCGTATGTAACATTTAGAAAAGAAGGCTAAATTCGCGATAACTAGGCAACACCCTTTCATTTTTATTATTTTTTTTTTTTTTTGATTATTTCTTATTATAGAAGATATTGTATAATATATTCTGTGAAAATTTTAAGATCAGAGCAAAATCATCCCATTACCGAAACACCCTTTAATTTTTGGTTTCATTTTTTGTAGAGGACAATTTATAAATACTTTGTGTAGATTTAAAGTATCCTCTCATTCCCGTTCAAAAATAAGTCTACAAAGAATTGTGTTACTTTAGCTAAATAATTTTATACACTCTATACGTAAGTTTAATCAATCAGAACACCCTTTAAATTTTATTAATTGTTGTTATACCATTACGATTTAAAAAAACAAGCAATATATGTAAAAAAAGGGTAATTCCAAGTTAAATCAACAAAAAAAAAATGTTTTCAAATTGACCACTGTCGATTTTATTGAATATGATATGGTCCCACTCTGAAATTTTTATGGCGTACTCACTAAGCCACGTTAAAAAACATATGTAAATTTACAAAAAAAAAATTAAAAGACACTATCTCAAAGATTTTAATAAAACTTTTTTTTAAATATCAGAAAAAAATTTGTTAATAAATTTCATGATTCATGATTGAGCGCATATGCAAAAAAGCGACAATTTTCAATTTTGATAACTGTGTAGCGGAAAAAAATTTTTTAAAAATCATATTTGGATTCAGGGAGTCAAAGAATATAAATAAAAAAAGTTTCAATAAAGTCTGAAGTAGTCATTTTGAGTGCCTTGTTGTTTTGACGTGGAATTACCCAAAAACATGTCGTTGTCGAAATATCATTTAATTTAATTGCTATAGCAGCCCCGGCAACCCATCTTCTGTAAAATTTTCAAAAGTCTACCTATTACGGTTCAAAAAATAAGGCCATATATGTGCAAATCAAGTCACTATCGGAACGCCCTTTAATATTTTATAATTTTTTATAGTGGCGAAAGTAATACACCTGCTGTAAAAATGTCGAGAGTCTACCTATGTAAATATTATCATTGTCGGAACACGCTTTGAATTTATTATTTTTTTAAAGCCTGCATGGTAATACACTTTCAATTAATATCTACCACTACCTTAAGCTTCCCTCTCGTTGAATATAATAAATTTAAAATTTTCAAAGTTTGGTTTGATACTAGATTAGTATTAACTAAAAAACGAATGTCGAAAGAAAACAAATAAATAAAAAGTAGCTGTCATTGCTAACCGAAGGTTGGCTGAGGCAACGACAAACAGGGTTGTCAGATATGGCGATTTCTCGCCAAACGTGGCGATTTTCAATCTTATTTGGCGATCAAATTTTGGATTTGGCGACATGGCGACTTTTTGGCGATTTATAAAATAATTCGCGATTTTGTTGGCGATTTTTCATTGACTTTTGGCCAACATTAAAAACTAAATTAAGGAATATCAAAATGGATAACAACGAAATTGAAGTTTTAAAAGTAAATTATTTTTCATATTTAAATATGATTTTACTTCTGGAAACCGGAAACTTTCGAAACATATAAATTTATTTAAAATTCACGAATATCTTTCCATCAACAAACATCTTTCATTTTAAAATGTTTCTATTTTAAAATGTTGCAATTCCTTATCATAAACAAAATTTATTGTTTTCAAAGATTTTTAAAAATCCTAAAGTACTTTTGGATACTTATCAACCTTAATAGTAAATATTAACTTTTGTTTTAGAGAGATTATAAGAGATATGATATTCTATCTAATTATCTACAGCTACATTAGTTTTGTACTTGATTTGCTGGTAATTCCAATGAATTTTTATACTTATTTTTCACATACAAAGGAGTTTTGAAGTAAGGATTAAGTTCGTTTTATTCTCTCTAAGTTGAAAGTATATTTATTACTTTAATTTAATTTTTTTTCGCAATTTTTATTTATTTCATCTTCAATATAATTAAACTATCAATAATTACTCATATCTTAAGTCTAAAAAAAAATAAATATACTTGTTAAGTCCAACCAATGCTGGACAAAAAATAATTTATGTTTCACAGTTACTGTAATTTGCGGGTTATCCCTCTGATGTACGGATGAGAGAAACAGTGTCTCTCCTTCTTAGTCGAATGTAACCAGGTTCATTTAGTATGTTACGGGCCAGTGGAGTCGGATGAGTTTCAAGCTTCTTTAAATACCTTATGGCAAGTTTCGCTATTTCTGCTTTAACTGATGGCAAGTTTAGATCTTTATGGATATTCGAGCGAAATTTAATTTTGAAGAAAAATTGAATTTTTTTTTTAATTTATATGCTGGATAAGATCGATTTCGAAACACATGCTATAAATTTTGTAAATTGATCTGTTGATCTTTAGTAAAGTTAAATAAATTTAATTCCTATAAAACATATTCTAAATAAGAACATGGTGATAAATACCTTATGTTTATTATGCAGTCGAATTCGGTTATGCGCAAATGAAAAATTACACGATTTAGTTTTCACTTATCCGGAATTTTCAATTATAAGGACTACGCATACGTGCAAACGGGTTTCATTTAAACGAATTAAGCACTTGATATTAAAAAAAAGTCGTATATTAAATTTCACTTTAGGTTAATTTTATTAACTATAATATTTTATTAACTATATATGTATATTGTTTTTTTATCGTCGTTACAGATAAAATGAATTTGTGTTTTAAGCGGTGCCCGCTTCATTTAAATGTGTACCTTTAAAAACAAATTTTCTGTCATTAAACCGATTTTTTAGTTAAGCAAATTTTCCTTTAAGCAAACTAAAAGGCTTAAAAATTCAACGGGATTAAAGGTTAAGAACTTTTAATTTCCATGAAGCGATTTTTTTAACCGGCGTGCGATTAAACGAATTCGACTGTAATAACCACAATTTTTTCTTAGTTTTAAGTAAAAATTTTACCTTTCTCGTGTTCACAAACCTTTTTAGATAAAAAACAAAATATTTTGGCCACTTTTTTTATCTATTTTTGGCGAATTTTAGCTATTTCCATTAAATTTATTTTTTGATTATTTAAAAAAAAAAAAATTTGCAATTAAAAAATATTGTATATATTAAAGGAACATTTGTACAAAAAACTGTTTTGGCGATTTTTCACATCGATTTTGGCGAAATAGGTGAATATAAATTAAAAACAACTCTGACGGCAAATATAAGGTGGTTAATATTAAAGTAAAAATATTTAACAAGAGGGAAGCTTAAGGTAGTGGTAGACTTCGTTCTCACCAACTGACGATTGATAATTGAATACAAGTTTTCTCGTATTTCTTTATCTAAGTTTGGTTGGTCAAATAGATAATGCTTACAACTAAACATTACCCAAAGTAGATAGTAGATACGAAGAGTGCTGATGACTCCGGCAGCTGTCTAGAAAATGTGCATTCCGCTCTGCTGGTGTCTGAAAATTAAATTTTCCCAATTTTTATTTAATTTATTCTTTCTTAGAAGGAATAAATTAACGAACTCAAGCTTGACTACAAATTTCACTGTATGTAATATAAATAGTTCGACTAATAAAATTTCAAATTTTCAAAAATAATATATAATAATATAATAACAAAAAATTATGTTTGGAATCGTGTTATATACATTATTTATTTTTATTTATTTATTTATTTATTATAGTTTTAATTACAAAATACAATTATTGTAACTAAATATAGTAAAGGAGTAATAGCAACTTAGGCTTCCAACTCCAACTTTTAAAATGTTATATATTTAAATTATTTTCTGATACAAATTTTAATATTAAATTAATATTCCTACTGCATGGATTTTTCAATAATTGAGAGGGGGGTTCTCATCCAAAGATTTTGCTTCTGGAGTGATTGTAAACGGTGCATTCATCTAAAAGGTGTGAAATATTAAGCTGCATGTTGCAAGTTGAGCATTGTGGGGCGGATTTTTTTTCTAATAGGTGAACGTGTGTAAGTTTACTGTGTCCTATTCTGAGCCTTGTTATAATAGTATTGGTTTTGTAGCGTGAACAGGATTCCGGAAAAACTGGTCTGGTTCCAAACGGATTGACATTTTTGTAGTTGTGTTGGTAGAGATTCCATTTTGATTCGAAAGATGATTGTAGATGGGAGGAGATTTTATTAATAATATCTCTATGTTCCCAGGTGGAAAAATTTAGAAGAGGCCTTTCAATAGCGTTTTTAGCTGTTTGGTCAGCATATTCATTTCCAGTAATTCCTTGGTGTGATGGTATCCACATCAATTTAATTTTATTTTTGTTATTGATGAGGGTACAGATAATATACCTCGAGTCGTTTACATTGGCATATTGAACTGCAATTGATATTGCTAAAGCTTCAGCTGTAAAGATAGAGCTGTAGTTATCGATGTGTCCACACTTAATAATTGTACCATCTTGTTGAACCACTGCAAAAGTTGTGTTATTTTTAGTTTTGGATCCATCTGTATATATAAAATTCCAGTTTTGCTTCACGAGATTTTCGCATATCGTTTTAAAAATTTGTTTACATACTGCTGCTGATGTTGTAGCTTTAGGCGGATTAATCATGGAGAAAATGAAAGAGGAATTATCAATTAACCAAGGTGGTTCTGATGCTTGTTTTAGAAGAAGTGAACGAATTGACAGACCAATTATGCGAGAAAAGTTTATACATCTTGATATGGTTGAATCGATTCTAGGGGATTTTTTGTAATTAGTTGTTTTTAAAGTTTCTTGAAATATAATTTTGTTATGGCAGATGAAAAGTTTTGGTATTAGTTTATAAGTAAGCTTGGTAGTTCGATCTTCGATAGTAGGCATACCAGCTTCGACAAGTAAATTTGTCGTCGGAATAGAGCGGAAAGCTCCAATGCTGTAGCGAATTGCTGCGTGATAAGGTGATTTGATAAGCTTCATGTGCGATGATGCACACCATCCATAGATTGGTAGAGCATAATCGATTTTGGACAGCATAACCGAACGTGTAACAGAAACCTGCATGAGTTGATTCACTTTTGCTGTCCACTCACATTTAAATTGCTTTTGTACTGTCTTTTAACATCAATATGTACTAATGATATTGCTTGCAGTGTTAACTCTCTAACACCTGACTGTTACTAACACACCCTTGGTTTATATATGCTGTTAGCGAAAGACTGTAAAAATTACTTGCTGTTGTTTGATTGTTTTGCAGAACACTCAAACCACTCACAAAAGCACGTTGTCAAAGTATTGACTAGCGTTCGAAAAAGAATGTTATAATGTTTATGTAGGGCTGCAATTCTGTTAATAAAAAGTGGTAATTGGGTTCAATTTTTATGAAAAATAATTATTATTTTAAAATTATTACACCTAATACTTGACAAAATGAATGGACAGTATAATAAAATAACAATTTCAAGTGTTCTTTAAAATACTGTCATATACAGAAGTACTTTAAAAAATATATTTTTTTGTGAAAGAGTTTTATGACAAATTCATTGTTAATGAGAAAAGTTTAAAGTCTGTACATATGTTGAAAGTACAGGTCAACAGATTTTAGCATATGTTTAAAAAAATTTCTTTGCATTTGGATGAAAGACATTTCTGTGAAGTAATAACCCAACTGGATTTGCTACATTCGTTGAAATTCTTTTACCTGCCACAAATGGGCTATTTGCATACACAAATAACCTAATTATAAACATCAAATTTAATTGAAAGAAGGGTCAAGAGATTGCAAGTATTCCTGGAATTCATGTACATGTACTCGTATTCTATTTTTTGCAAAAATATTTAATGAATTAAATGAGAAAATTATAGTAAGGCAAACAAATTGTGAGTTTTTCGACAAAAAAGTAATTATTTTTTTTAGGTATTAGAAAAAACAAAATTAGTATTGACAAATAGTAGTGTTAATGGATAAAGAAAAATCAAAATAGACATTATCCATTGGCTCTTACCATAAATTTGTGTTCTATAATGAAATAATAATTTAAGATAATCATAAATTACTGCCTTGTAAGGCAGTAACTATTCAAAAAATCAAAATCGAGTTTTTGATTGATTTTTGTGAATGCCATTAAAACTCATGTCTTGACCAAGTTTCACACTTCTACGCTTTTATTAAAAAAAAACAAAGAGACGTATGGTATAGTTTAGTTTTCATTTTACAAAGTTTTTGATGTTTTGCTATGGTGTATAGTACAGAATACCGTCATTTACACAAACTTGCACAACAAATTCTAAGTATTCCTGCAAGTAGTGCGGCTTCCGGCGCGCGTTTTCAGCTGCAGGTAACATAATAACAGAAAAGCGTAACTGCGTTGGGCCGAAAACTGTAAATAATTTACTTTTCCTGAATTCAGTTTATAAATATGACTAATATATAATTTTATTTACTTTTTTATTGTATTTAATTTTATTATTTTTATAATAAGTGTATATAAATTAAATTAGTTAAAAGCCTCTCTTAAGCCACTCTTAATCATTAATAAATAACTAAATAAATAAATAACAATATAATAATTTTTCTCATATTAAAATAAAAATCTTCTGTAAAACTACACACATTTGTCAGCAGCTTCTTATACGAACCACTCAAAACACTCAAACTATTTCATTGCTTTTTTGAATCATGGGAATAAACAGAAATTGCAAGCAGTGGCAGGCATATGTTAACACCAGTCTCATTGATATGAATCATGCATTAACAGCATTCATTTTTTTAATGTTAAGTGCTAGCTCAATACTCATTTTAGAAAATGAAAAATGTTGCCGTTTGAATCGTAATCATGCAGGTCTCTGACGTGTAACATTTATGATAGTTGATATATGAATATTTAAATTCTTCAATGTAAGATACTTTATAATATTCAACCTGGTGTTGAGACTTTTTCTCAGTTGTAGACAGTGTTCCTTGAACGTGAAGTTTTTGTCAAATACTACTCCTAGGATACGTAAATTGTCGACTCGTTTTATTTTAACGTTATTATAATTAAGGTCAAACATGTTGCAATTATGTTTATTACAAATGTGTAACACGGAACACTTTTCTAATGAAAGTTTCGCCCCAGATGTTAGGCACCAATTTTCAATATCTCGTAAAATGTTTGAGAAAACTTCTTTGGCTTTATTATTATCTTTGATTTTGGTGAATATAACTGCGTCGTCAGCATAAATGGCGTGTTCAATGTGTTTGTAATTGGAAATTATTTTACTAAATTGGTTAAAAGCGATTATAAAAAGTATAACTGATAGTGGTGAACCTTGTGATATACCATTATGTAGGGATAAAGTTTTAGAATAGTGGCCGTTTACTTTAACATTGAATTTCCGGTTTGTTAAAAGACTCTTTTTAATAGCGAGCATATTCTTACCAATCTTCCAATCTGCAAGGTTTTGAAGTATTATATGGATTCCGATGCGCTCAAATGCTCTTTCAAAATCAGTAGACAGTACATTTATATGATTTTTTGTGGATAACGCATTATAAATAAAGTGCTGTAGATGCAGGAGAACGTCGCCAGTGCCCTGTTTTTTCATTAAAGCCACTTGATTGGGAGTTATAAGATTGTTATCTTTAAGGAACCACATCAATCTTATGGCTATTATTTTCTCAAGTATTTTGCTTATGCATGGTAAAAGGGAAATTGGTCTGTAACCAGATAAGGTATACTTATCTTTATTAGATTTTGGAATGGGGACAACGGTTGCCGTTTTCCAAGCTTGTGGATAGACATTAGAGGTGAAGATGTTATTGTAAATCGTAAGTAGGTGTTCTTTAGACGATTTCGTTAAATTTTTTAGCATTGGGTAGGATATGCGGTCAGCTCCTGGTGTTTTACCTTTGGTAGAATGTAAAGCATCTTCAATCTCTATTAATGTTAGGGGGTTTTCTATTTTTTTTTGCATGAACATTATGAGTTTGGGGGTTATAGTTTAGGTTGATAATATTTAGTTTATTTGAATGAAAATGGGTTGAGAAATTACTGTCTTCTGATAAAGTCGACCAGTGCGTAGCAAAGCAATTTGCTATATCAACGGGAGCTGATAGCATGCCAGTGTCGGTTTCTAGGTATTTTATTGTATTATTGCACTTAGCGCCAGATAACAATTTTATATCATTCCAAATACGCTGGGATGTTGAATTGGGGTTAATATTAGAAGTGAATTTATAAATGCATTCAGCTGCTTTCTTTTACGGCTCTTCGGAATATTGCGTTGTATTTTTTGTAAAGGATCAAGTTGGTTTCGTTTCTATTTTTTTTTTTTTTTTGTAGTTGTGCCAGAGTTTTTGTTTTTTGTTTCTTAGTTCTTGTAATTTTGTGTTCCACCAAATCACTCGAGGTTTATGTACCCTAACCTTGGTTTTTATGGTATGCTTTGGTTTGCAGCTGATCTGATACATTTTATTATAGACGCTGCTTGCTGGTTAACGTTGGAGGCTAGTTTTATTTTCAATATACTGTTTTCGCAAAGTCTTTGGAATAAAGGCCAATTGGCATGATCTGGTTTAAACTTAGGTATGTGATTACCATTAACTTTAGTGACACTTTTTTCAATTTGAATTAAAATGGGGAAGTGATCGCTTCCATGTAAGTTGTCTAATGTGTTCCAAGAGCAAAATGGCGCAAGTTGGGAAGAGCATAAGGTAATATCCACGTGAGTAAAGGTGTTGTGAGTAGAAAAATGTGTTGGATTTCCATTGTTAAGTGTTATTTAATTTTCGTTAAGAATGAAATTTTCTAGGATTTTACCTCGGGTGTTAGAAGCACTTGAACCCCAGAAATTGCTCCATGCATTGAAATCTCCAGAAAAAAAGAGTGGTGATGTTACCTTGTTCAAAATTCGTTTTAGGTTATTAACTGAAATGGGCTGATGGGGTGGGATGTATGTATTAACAAATGAAAACTTTAAACCGATATTAACTTCAATAGCGATAGAAGCAGTGTCGGAGTCTAAATATATTAATTTATGTGGTATAGTTTTTTTAATTAGTATAGCAATACCTTGTTTAGCATTGTTATTACAAGATAGGTTGTGAAAAAATCCATTATATTGTTTAGGGAAAAAAGTATTTTCAGTGTTCTTAGGAATATGTGTTTCTTGAATAGAAATAATATCCGGATTATGATTTATTAACGAGACCGTTTATATTCCACTGAATTATTTTAAAATCCATGTTGAAAAAGTAGGAAAAAAATTATTCGTTATCAAGGAACATAATTTCTTCTTGATCTTCATAAGAAGTATGTCTGTTTGTTGCTTGCTTTGGTGAAGCAGTATTGTTGTTTTGTGTAAGATGAAGTATTTCTTTATATTTTTTTGCATTATTAGTTTTATTTGAACAATTATCTGTAGCTTTAGTCATTGATCGTGTTGTTATTGTATGTAAATTTTTTTGGGTTGTGCTTGTTGTTGGTTTTTGTACTTTTGTTTCTTGTGTTATTGGTTTTGGTAAATCAATTGCATTAAAGTTGGACGTTTTTGTTGGTTCTGTATTATTTTGTTGGGTGCTAGTTATTGTTGGAATATTGATATGATTATTTATTTCTGGATTGACTTTTTTTGACTCGGCGCTATTTTCTGTTGATTTGTTAAGGTGTTTGTTGTTGGTAACGTCAGAGTAAGACTGAACAAGTTGTAGCGGTGAGGAATTTTGTGCTTGATATTTTTCTTTGGCTGTTTTTAAAGAACATTTGTCTTTGGTTTTGATTATTAATATTTCTTTTTGTTGTTTGAACACTTTGCAGTCTCTACAGGTATGTTCATCTGAACAGTTAATGCAAAAAATGCGTATACAGTCATTAGGCTTGTGAGGAGGTAGAGCGCAGTTCTCGCAAAGTGGAGAATTTTTACACCATTTCTGCGTATGCCCAAGTTTTTGGCAAGATTTGCACCGCATTGGATTCGAGTTTTTCTGGAGTGTGGTAGCGGTCAAACGTTAGCAAAACGACTCCACAAGGGGTTAGTTTATCTTCTGCATTTTTTTTAAGGTATTTGTAGACTTCAACAACACCTTGGGATTTCAGTTCACTAACTATTTCAGATTCTGGAATTTTGTTGAGGTATGGAGCATATATAGTTTCTTTAGAGAAATTAAGATTCGCATGATAATTACATTGAATATTACAAATTCCTGGTAATGATTTTGTTTTATTTCCTATTAGCAATAGCAAATTACCATCTCTTAATTCGGATACAGAGAGAATGTCGGAACAAACTAATTTTTAGGAACGGAGGACGGAGAAGCACGAATATTCCTGCAAGGTCTTATCGCCGGAAGATGCCGAGATAACTACGTACTTGGGATCGGGTTTTTGAATCGACGGAATTTCGGGAAATATTTCGGAAATATTTCGGAAATATTTTAATTTGTCCGTTTCTTTTTAGCTCGGGGAGCCTCCGCTAAAACCGAATAGCGGTTGTCCCCCAAATAGGGAGGGTCGGGCATTACCGCTAACCTAAAACTTTAATTTTTTTAGTACGAAAACTTTTTTTGTTCACTGTTTGTAAGAAAATTATTGCAATACAAATTAAGAAAAAATTCAACTTGAACAAGCGCGTTGGAGACAACCGTACAGCGCAATAGTTAGTCGAAGACTGTATTTATTTTTAATCACGCATGATTCCTTTGAAATTTATGAAATAAATAAAATATTTATTTCCAAAAAATATAATAATCGAATTGATTACTATGGGGAAAGCATATCCAGATAGCTATTTCGCTAGTGCTCAACTAGCTCATCAGTGGATTTTTCCCAATTTTTCTGAATAAAAACTCAGATTCTTGTGCTTAAAACTTAATAGACTAAATGAGAAGTTCAATCAGTCTAGAAAGAAGGCCAAATCTAAATTTCTAAACAAAACAAAAAACCATAGCATCCATTTCGATTTCAAAAAGCTTATTTTATTTTTCTTTCAATTTTCTACATTAAGGGTTTTTATTGGATTCCATTCATAATGTATCAAAAAGACTTTTGAAAAACAAAAATAAAAACAAAAATACAAATTAAAAATACGAAAATCGTATTTATTCAGCTTGCGCATGCTGTTATATACAAAAAAATATGTTTGGAATCGTGTTATATACATTATTTATTTTTAATCAATTCGATTATTATATTTTTTGGAAATAAATATTTCATTTTGCACTCATAAAATATTTATTTACTAAATTTCAAAGGAATCATGAGTGATTAAAAATAATTAATGTATAATATAATAACCCTGAAAATTTCAAGAGTCTACCTATTATGGTTCAAAAATCATGCAAATCATTTCACTGTCGGTGCACCCACTTTTACACGTCACTTTCGGTGCACCCTATTAGTTTTAATCTTTGTTGCCATAGCGACCATTGAAATACACCTTCTGTGAAAATTTCAAGAGTTTACCTTTTACGGTTCAAAAATTAGGCCATATTCATGCAAATCACGTCTTTGTCGGAAGACCCTTTAATTTGTAGGTTAAAAAAAGGATAAAAACGTACCCCTATTGTTTTCGCTACAATGTATGTCCTTCTATCTCTAAAACCGTAATAGATAGAATCTTGAAATTTTCACAAAAGTTGTATAACTATTAGCACTATAGCTACAGGGTGTTCTGAAAGTAACATGTTTTCCCGAATATGTGTTCATTTCTTGAACCGTAGACGACATACGATTAAAATATACAAATAGTAATTAAAACTTTGTTCGCTATATAAACCAGTATAAATCTAAAAAATCTAAAATCTAAAAACTTAAAGGATATTCCAATAGTGACGTGATTTGCATGTATATGGAAGGTGTATTACTATGGCCGCTATTGCAACAAACAATACAACTATAGGGTCGGCTGAGCAATTTTGTGTGGACAGCAGAAGTGCGGGATCTTAAGTTTGTTTGGCTGTTCAAGTTTTCGTTTAATAAAAAAAAATAAAAAAAAAAACAAAACAAAACAAAAACAAGTAAAAGTGGTATATTCGGCCGTGCCGAATCTTCTGTACCCTTCACCACGGTGATTTTATTTATACAGACATGTACAGCATTATCCATATTGTTGACTCTTTACTTAAATAAAATCGTACAAAAAAAGTCATTATTCATGAGTTAAAGAAATAGAAGACAAATGAAAACAAATTCCGTTTGCTACAATTGTCGCCGTGTTGTCAGGTACTTAATGATATTGAAGCCGACGCTACATCGTAAACTCTGACATTTTTGTATTAATATTTTGCTTTTATAAAATTAAATAACTTTTTCAAAAACATATAAATATTTCCTCCAAAACTTTTTGTCTGTATATGAATTTGTAATTTACAATTTTGTGACATTTTCTTTTGTTGAATAAAATAGAAATTAGCCTAAGTTGACGACAGCCACAACGGTGGTCGTGTAGCCATGTAGCTTTGCTGGCTACAAAATAATCGTTTACCTATAAACTTGTGTATTTTATTTTTGACAGTTTGTAGTCGGTATCCTGATGATGTCTATGTGTTTAATGCACCTAGGTTTTAAAACAGAGATATCATAGATATCATCTATTTAAAAATCAAACGCATTTAAAAAAATCAAACACATTTAAAAAAATATGAAATATGTTACTCTATATAAACACATATGTACATACATATGTTTACTCTTTATATTAAATATATGTTATGTTACAGTCATGATTTTCATTTTCAAAGAAATATTGAAATTTTTGTTTTAATTTTTCGAAAATTGTGTGTAAAAAGTTTTTGTAAAAATAATTTTTTTTAAATTTTATTCGAAAATTTTTTGGAAAATTTTTTAAAAAAATTTTTTTCGAATATTTTTCTGTAAAATATATTTTTGAAAATGTTTTGTAAATTTTTTTGTAAAAAATTTTTTTTTTGGTAATTTTTTTTTTTAATTTTTTTTTAAATTTTATTGAAGTTTTTTGTTCAATTTAGGACCTTTCTGCAATCTATATTGAGTTAGAATGGTCAGACTAAAGCAAAAAGAAATCCTTACAAAAAAAAATCCTCATATTGACACATGGGGGTTTTTTAACTGCTTCTATTTATCAGTAGGTACCCTGTGGGTCCATTGGCTACCTCTATGCGTATTGCTTTCTATTAAGGTCTCTAATACAAATCAAAGCAGAAAAACCCTACCAATCTAAAAACAAACAAAAATCGCCTCTCGCAGGGGGTTATTGATCCCCCGAGATCTGTATGCACTCCTTGCGATCTACCTGTCGCATTTTAATATTTATTTGACAAAAAAGGCAAAACAGAATCATTAAAACCGAAAAAAATTTAAAAAAAAACGTGAAAAAATATAGGTGGGCGTGGTTTTTGGCCCACATCCTCCAAAGGAATGATCCGATGTTGCTGAATTGCAATACCAAAATTTTCGAAACTATCCCTGACAGTTTGGTGTGCTTAAATTTTTTGTATCTCTTCTGGTGCCTTGGCAAATGACATTACAACACTAACACGGACAGACGGATAGACGGACATCGCTTAATCAACTTCTCTATGTATAAGGATCCAGAATATATATACTTTATGGGGTCGGAAATGAATATTGTAGAAATTACACACGGAATGACAAACTTATATATACCCTTTCCACCTGTGGTGAAGGGTATAAAAATAATACGTAGATACAACAATTTCTAGGCATGGCAAAAACAAAGTACACATGTAGGCGATAAGACTGATGGCAATTTAAGGCAGGTGCAGGACAAAGATAAAATATCACCGGCGGCGGCGAACTTTTGGCTGCCACTCAATCAGCTTGGTTCTTTTCTTTAAAAAAAAATTACAACCCTGATAAAATGAAAAATGTTATCGTTTAGTAAATTTTCTAAAAATGGTTTGGTTTTATGGGATGTCAAATTTCTTTCCGTATTATTTCACATTTTGATGACATACTGCTTTCACACTATCACACTTTCTCATTGCATTTAAGTATTTGACTAGTCTTAATACTCAGTATAATCAAGAACCCCCACGCAAACCCCTAAGGATCTGTGAGCACATACACAATCTCAACGAGAATCTCACAAAGAGAACAAAAGATGTAAAAATTTTAAATCTGTAGCATACCAGCTTTCAACAAGGTAGTAGGTTTGTGTCACTTTGCTAAATATTTAGCAAACCAATGAATTTTCATTTTAACCACTTTTTTTGGTTGGGGGCCTTTAAGTGTGAAAATGGCTTTAGTAACTACTTATTTTTTTTATCGTAAGCCCCAATTAAATCCGTTTTCCTAAGGAAACTAAAAATCTGAGATCACAGATTTGAAAAACACGTTTAGAAAGAAGAAATTTTTTTTGTTGACCATTGTATTTGACGTTTATAACGATTAAAACCAGCTTATGAACGTCAAACAACTGTACAACAAATGTTTAGTGTTAGTCTTGTTTGGTTAGAAAAGAGAAAATCTAAGGTTTTGTTTTTGAGCCACCCTAATCTCCAAGTGTTTTTAAGTAATTTTCAATTAACTGTAAACATAACATTTACCTACAGAAGAGGTAAATTAAGTTGTTCTGTAAGGTATTTACTATTTTTACCATTTTGTTTTTATTAAATTTGTCATGAAGCCTTGAGTGTGATATTTCGCTGGTAACAGCTGACGGTTTCTAATAGAATCCTGTGTTGCATTCATGTTCTGAGGGTGCTGGGAAGTGAAAAGTTTCTGATGATGATGGTTTACACAAATGATAAATGATGTTGTTGTTTAGTTGCAAGTTGGTTTCGTGTTGTTTGGCTTACGAGTCTAGTAGTTTCTGGCTGATGATAATGATGATGGTAGCAACTAAATAGAAGTAAAATATTATTCATTATTATTTTTTTATTTTTTATTTCATGTTATGTTCCGTTCTTTTCTTAAAACTAGGTTAATTAATGGCACTCAAATATTATTATGATTTCTTTTTTTTTCGTGTTGCAAAGCTGTCTGTTCATTTGTATGTTTAAAGTGTAGAATGATAAATGAATAGATTTTATTTGCTGCAAGTTCTTTCATTTTGTTAAAATGTGCATTTTCATTTTAATTTTATTTTAAATTTATTTTGGCGGCTGTTTTGTCGACGTGAAACCTGCCTGTGTATTAACGAATATTCACGTGGAATAAAGTGGTCTACATTTAAGTTTTGTTTAAATCGCACCAAATAAGCAAAACTAAAATAAAACAAAAATTAATTAAATGAAATACTAATTAAATAATTTAGTAAATTGTTTAACTCTTCGTATGGAAGTTGAGCAAGAAATTATACTAAAAAAATATGCAGGCAGTTGTTGGGACTACCGATAGAAGTGAAAACTAATAACACTTATAATATACATAAATAATCTGCTATAGCTCAAGTGGTTATTACGTTGACTATAAAACATGCTCATGAGTTCAATACTCATGCTTTAAACACTTAGACAACAGCAGCTACATAGCTACATGACTACATGCATCAAAACTATGAAAATGTTGAAAAATACATATTTTTCTTTTTTAAAAAAATTACTTTTTCAAAAAATACTTTGTTATACTAAAACAAAGAAAAAAATGAATTTGAAACAAAGCAAGAAATTAGCCTGACTTGGCTACAGCCACAACGGTGGTCGTGTAGCCATGTAGCTATGCTGTCGTCAAAACAATCGTTTTCCTATAAACGTTTGTATTTTAATTTCGAAAGTTTGTAGCTTGTAGCCTGATGTTGTCTATGTGTTTTATTCTCTTTATAATAATGCATATCCCCAGGGCCCCAGATATTTTTCGGGTTTCATCCCCAAATTGAAAATTTTTATCCCCAAAATTCCCCAAAAAAATTTAAATTGTTTTCAAATTTAATTTACCGTATAAATATATTAAGCTGTATATTCTTATTGTAATAAAATTATACAAGTTTACTGAGTTTTTACCTCACCATTTCTGCGGACGGATTAAAAGGGTTACAACAAATTTCTATAGACTGATTGATAAAACGCCTTATATATAAAGACTGGGTGTTTTCTGAAGACAAGCGAAAATCCTCGCAGGCACTGTTGTCTTAAAAAAAACAAAAAAAAATTTTAAACTTGTACGTATGTATGTATATTATTTTTCAACAAAGATTCGAGCAACTAGTTTTGGGATATATGTAATATTATATTAGTTTCTTTGCCGAAATAAGAAAAGCTTGGTAGTTGATATGCAAAGTGAGGTCTAAAAACAAGGTCGTTTCTGGGGCGTCTTGATATGTATAAACTTTTACCCAAAATATCACTATGTTTCTTAAAAAAATGTTATTTACTGCTGGTTGTAGTATTTTCATTATTGAACTAATTTATGTTATCGATTGTAACACACAAATTTTGAAAAATAAAAATATAAAAAATATAAAAAGCTCGTATTTAAATAAATGACAGTGAAGCATCTGTAGATTTCAGTTCTTTCTTAAAATCGTTAGCAAGATCCATTTATTCAGAGCAAATTCAATGAATTGACTTTTATTGCTTAAATAATTTCGTTAAGTCTTTTTCATCTTTATTTATCAGTCATACTTTAAATTTTTATCAACGAAAAATTAAAATAATAAAATTACAATAATCCAAAAAGTATATTAAATCGAAATAAGAATTCCCAAAAAATCCCCAAAATATTAAAATTATCCTCAACGAATTCCCCAATCCCCAAACTAAATTTTTAATCCCCATTAGCAAATAAAAATCCCCGATTTGGGGATAAATCCCCGTATCTGATAACACTGCATACCCCAGCGCCCTTCTTCGCCGGTTTTACCACATAGTACAAAATCGCCGGCAAAGTAAAATAATTATAAATTGGCTATGCTAGCTTCAAAATAATATACCTACATAACACCAGAGGCGCTAGTAACACTGTTCTAAAAATAATCACAACGTGCAATTGCAGTGTTGCCATAAGCAAAGCTTTACTATCACACTAATCATCTGTATTATCTACTCATATTCCTTTCCCAAGGAAGTAACACAGGAAGAAAATAGTTGACACCTCACATTGATAACTTAATTTTATGGCACAACATTTAAAATTAAATGAATCAAAAGAAATTGCGTTTATTTTACTGACCTTCTCTATTCTTGTGGCGTGTACACTCTCCTGTACAAGTACGGAGTATTATATGATCGGCACAATATTTGCAGCTATCCAAATTAAATGAACTAAGCCTAATAGCAGGTGAAAATATTGTAATATGGTAACGTTCTCTATAAAAACGAGTGCTTGTACTTTGCGAACTATTGTACATAATTATCTTTATACACACTTACTGTGGAAAAAGTACATGCTCACAGCATGCATTCATAGAGTAGAGAACTAAAAAGAGACAGATGTTAGTTGCAGTATACCACTCGTATTATTATTACTAGCCGCCACTTCTTCAGCGTTTTGCTTTGAAATCAATTCACACCAAAGACCCTTAATTTTCTTTATATAAAGGTTCTGATCCTTACTAAAATAACTGCCGCCTTAAACTATGCATATAGGTTAGTGCTTCAGTTATGGTTTATGTATTTACTTTTTACTTACAAAAACAACTGCGCACTTTCACTGCTTTTCTCCACTTTCTCTCGGAAAAAAATATTCTATCTTGGAATCAAAATACTAAGGTACCTTCTCGGAAAAAAATATTCTATACGGTACCTTCTCACAAAATTTTATTAAAATCCCTCCAGTAGCGTTTACGTAATGCGAAGACAGGCAGAAAGACATACAAATAGGAAATAAGTTACTATTTTATTATAAGTAAAGATTTTTTTTAAACTGTTCAAAAGATAAGGTCATATAGATTAAATATCATTAACTATAGAAACAGCCTCTAGCTTCCAACTTTATATTTATTGCTATAGCGGCCATAGTAATATACGTTCTGTGTAAATTTCAAACATCTGTCTATAATGGTTCCAAAGATACTGCCATATTGGTAAAATTACTTCAATTATGGGTATACCTTTTAATTTTCAAGTATAAATTTTATAATTGTTTTTTTTTATAATTTAGTAGAATATAGGTTCTTTGTAAATTTCATACGTTTGTCTGTAACTGTTTAATAGTTTGGCCATTTACGTACATCAACTGTTGGGACAGCCTTTATATCCCAAAGAAAAATTTTAGACTTCTTGTCGTATCGAACTAGGCAATTCAGGTTCTTTGTAAATTTCCACCGTCTGTTTATAACGGTTCATGGCCAAATACATCAAGTATTGGGACACCCTTTACAATCTAATTTCAAATATTTTACTTGTTATTATAACGGCTATAGTAATGGACATTCTTTCCTTTTTATAAGTGTTTGTCTGTAACGGTTTAAAAGATACGGCCATATATGTCTAATAACTTAACCTATGGCGACACTCTTTGATTGTTAAGTTTAGTTTTGTATTAATTTTTGTTATTAGGAGCTGTAGTGATACGCACTTTTTTAAGTTTGAATTTGGTGCTCTTTACGGTTCACCCTTAAATTTTTAAAATAATGTACTGTTTGTCAAATAAATATGTTCGTAACTAAGAAAATTATGTAATTTTTCTTTTTAATGACGCTTGGCAACAACAAATTTATTATACCCTTCACCACAGGTGGAAAATGTATATCTAAGTTTGTCATTCCGTGTGTAATTTCTATAATATTAATTTTAGACCCCATAAAGTATATATATTCTGGATCCTTATACATAGAGAAGTTGATTAAGCGATGTCCGTCTATCCGCCTGACCGTCTGTCCGTGTTATTGTTGTAATGACATTTGCCAAGGCACCAGAAGAGATACAAAAAATTTAATCTGTCAGGCATAGTTTCGAAAATTTTGGTATTGCAATTCAGTAACATCGGATCATTCCTTTGGAGGCTGCGGGCCAAAAACCACGCCCACCTATATTTTTTTCACGTTTTTTTTTTTAATTTTTTCGGCTTTAATGATTCTTTTTTGCCCTATTTTGTCAAATAATTATTAGACCGCGACAGGTAGATCGAAAGGAGTGCATACAGATCTCGGGGGGTCAATAACCCCCTGAAAGGGGCGACTTTTGGTTGTTTTTAGGTTAGTAGTGGTTTTCTGCTTTGATTTGTATTAAAGACCTTTATAGAAAGCAATACACATATAGGTAGTCAATTGACCCGCAGGGTACCCACTGGTAAAAAAAAATTCAATAAAAATAAAAAAAAAAAATTAAATATTTCATTTACAAAACAAATTTACAAACCGTTTTCAAAACGATATTTCCACAGAAAATTTAACGAAAAAAAAATTTGTAAAAAATTTCCCAAAAAATTTCGAATAAAATTTTACAAAAAATTTTTACAAACAATTTTCGAAAAATTGAAAACAAAATTTCAATATTTCTGTGAACATGAAAATTATTACTGTAAGATAATATATTTTAATATTAAGAATATGTATATGTATGTATATATGTATATAGAGTAACATATTTTTTTAAATGCGTTTGATTTTTGAATAGACGATATTTCTGTTTTAAAACTTAGATGCATTTAACACATAGTCAACATCAAGATACCGACTACAAACTGTCAAAAATAAAATACACACGTTTAAAGGTAAACGATATTATATATTTTAAAAACAGTATAGTTGCGGCTTTAGTAAACTTAGGCTAATTTCTATTTTATTCTACAAAAGAAAATGTCAGAAAATTGCAAATTACAAATTCATATATAAACAAAAAGTTTTGAAGAAAATATTTATAATTTTTTAAAAAAGTTATTTAATTTTATAAAAGCAAAATAAGTATTTACGATGTAGCTGTCGTCTTCAATATTATTAATTAGCTGACGCACGGCGACAATTGTAGCCAACGGAATTTGTTTTTATTCAGATGCTTCGCCACTGTCTTCTATACATGTACATATATGTCTGTATAAGTAAAATCACCGTGGTGAAGGATATAGAAGATTCGGCACGGCCGAATATAGCACTTTTACTTGTTTTCTTTCGTTTTGTTTTCGTAAATACCGTAAGCTTACATGTTTGTGACAACATGACCTGTTTTACTTGGGGAGACATCGAAGCTGATCACTAATTTTATTCGTTCAAATACACACAATTATAATTATATTTATATTTAACATGTTACACATTTATTCTTACATATAATTAGCAATATGCCAAAATCCACTTTTGCGAAAAAGAACTTTTTTATTATGGAAAATGGTTCTTTAGGGCTTCGGTAGCAACTTTTGTTCTTTGACTTTTTCGTAATTCTGTTATATATAAAACTACCGTTATTTTTAGGTTATTGAAGAAAATCAAAATTTTAACCTTTAAATTTCCAGAATTCGACCAAATAATATGTGGCAAATTTGTACAAAATCCTTTGGCGAATATTTTTGCTGAATATATGTATGAACTCAAAGTGTTTGCAAATAAAGGGTTTTTGATACATTTTTCAATAAAAATGAGTTTTGCGCCGTCTAGCGGCAATAATTCAGCAATTTGAAAGGTAATTTGAATATATTTTCATTAAAAAAATTTTTTGAAAATCGGTTGAAAAATAACCGAATGCGAAAGAGAAGCGCTATAAGATATTTTATAGTTTCAAACTTTTTATTTAAATATGTATGTAAATTCGTCATTAAGATTTTGTACGTAACTACATTTTTAGTTTTCCGAAAAAAATTTCAGTTACTTTAATACAAATGTATTTCACAGAATCTTTATTATTTATATTTTTAAAAACATCAAGTTATTTTTAATCAAAATAATAATAAAAAGAGGTCTACGTAAGAGTGTAAATTCTTTAGTTTTTCTTTGAGTTGAGGAGACTCTAAATCCAAATTTTCACCGTGATATTTATAATTTAAACCTATCAAAATGTTTATTTTCTTTTTAAGAATTTGTATCCGATTATTCTGTACATCGTAGTAAGGTAGTTCATGTAATAAATTAAATAATTCCATAGCATCATCCATATGAATCAAATTTAGAAATAGGACTTTACTTTCCTTTTTCGTTCCTCGGCATTCCATTTTTTATTTTCCTGAAAAACCTTTTTCATTATTTTTACACCATTTTCCATATCTTACTTCGTTGGATGGAACTGCAGAATGTCGAAAAGGAAGTGAATACATTTGTTTTGCCGGGCCTTTACTTGCTGACATCTGGTGTATATTTCTTTATGTGGTGCCATATCCTCCTTCTTCTCCGCCATTGCAAACACTCTTTCCACATTGACATTATGAGTCATTATGAGGAATGAGTTTACATCTACAGGTCTATCGATATATCTTTTTAACATTGAATCTTTCGCAGCCGCTAAAACAGTAAGCAAATTAAGCTTGTCGGTGTTAAATGCAAATTGAAATTTGTGGGGAACTTAATTCAAGAACGATCTTTTATTTATATCTTTGAACTATAAATATTCGAATATTTGATACAGCACATCCTTGAAAGTAAGATGATCCGATTTTTACGTACTTTTTTATACAAAAGTTTTTTTATGAGAGTAATTTGTTCAATTTACCAGACTTGGGGGATATCAATTACATTTTGTAATTAATTACACATGCAATTACTTATTACAAGTAATTGTAATTACAATTACATGATTGTAATTAGTAATTGAAAATGTTCAATTACACATTACCTGTAATTGTAATTTAAAAGTAATTGAATTCCCCCATGTCTGCAATTTACTCAGCTACCAAACTTTACGGAAAAAGTACACAAACGGACATATTATTGATAACACTAAGAGAGATGCTCTTATCAATTATTCGTATATACTAAGAGATTAAATAACACAGTAAATCAGTAAAAAATGTTCTAAACAAAAACATTGATACAAAGAAAAACAATAAAAAACAATAACATTATAAATGTAAAAACTTAAACTATGAATAACTGAATAAAATTTACCGAAAATAGGCTTTAATGTTTTTTCTATGGCACAAATCGGGCTGAATATTATGCCTTGAAATTGAGCATAGTTGTTGAAAACTATAATATCTAAAAATCTGCGGTGGTGCTTGAAGATTACATTCCTACTTCAAAAGTTATATAAAAATGTAGGTGAAAAAAAAGATTTTTTTTTCAATTTTTTCGCTTTTTTTAAACATTTTCCAAATTTTCTTGTAAACGATAAATGCGATCGTCACGCACCACCGCAGAATTTTAGAACTTGAAATTATTAACAACTGTGTTTAATGGCAAGACATGTAGCCCAATTAGTGCCGCGTTAAATGTAGCAGTTTTGTTGTTGCCATTTTTTTTTTTCAGTGTATATATGCAACAATAATAATAGTAAATGGAAGATAACTACTCAAGCAAAGTATGCAAAAAATAAAAACATTGATTTTATAGCTGTTAACATAAATATTGCGTTAAATTCATAAAAAGTTTAAAATCCAAGTTTTAATGGACACTCTAAATTCCCGTTTCAGGACAAGTGAGGGCCACTTTAATTACCAATTAAGGTAGCTGACTCTACCCCCGAAGCAATAAAAATTCATAGTATGAAAATTAAAAAGTAAATTTTTTGGCATATTGCTACATATAATTAAGTCATAAAATAAGAAATTTGACCATAGACTTCATTTAGTGCAAAAGTAACAATAAATACTCATTTTGAAAAAAAATCTCTGGTTGGGTACCTTTGCTTTTACCCTCGACTGTAGTGATTTCCGACTGGCGACTAAAAATGTCGATCTTTTTCCTCATCTCAAAGTCTCTCGTAATTGCTTAATTAACTTTTGTCTAAGGCTAAGGTATAGTCCGCATTTAATATGTTTCCACCTGTAGTCCAAAGCTTTACATTAATACACAATGTGTTTTACCGTTTCAGCCCATTTCTAGGCACAATCTGTTAGTAGCGCCCTACCTCGATTATCATATTGGACAGGTTATGCTTTCCTGATTAAATTCGACTAAGAAGGGGGGATATTGCACTTGCTAGACTTCTTTGTAAAATATTATAAGGACACATATAATTGAAGATACAGTAAATAATTTTAAAAATTGATTTAGTTTTGCAAGGAATCTTGATTATCTCATATCCTGTAAGGAATGTAGTTTATCGAAGCCAAGCTGAACATTAAAATGAGATATTTGTAGAAGAATGCCGTCTCTATGAGTAGATGCTGTATGTTTTCCTCTTAATAAAAAGAGAGAGAGAGAGAAAAAGTTCAATTTCGCTAAAAATTTATATGTTTTATTTCCTGTAGAATACGCATTTAAAACTATTTATTCATTTAGTTTTTCAATACAGGGTGGCTGATAAAAGCTGCTATCAAAAAAAACGCAATACCTTTTTTTCTGTGTAACCAACCTGTTCCATTTTTATTTTATTTTATAGATTGAACTTTATATTTAACGAAAATGGAGAATTGGGACAATGATACAAGAATTTGGAAAAAAAGAAAATGGTGACCATAACAGTCAATCGAGACCCTTACTTAAAGATGTTGAAAGATTTTTTCTCTCCAAAACTACGCCGAAAGAGAGTCCCTTTCAACTCTGTATGGTTTCAACAAGACAGGGCATATTGCCACATAGCCACGATTGTTATTACAGAATTGCGGCAAAAATTCCCCAATAATTCACCAATGGCCCCCCAGGACTCCTGACCTTACTGAACTTGTTTTTTTTTGGGATGGTTTGTCAAACAGAAAAGAAAACCAACAAATTTGAAAAAGCAATCCATTCGAACGGTAATTGAGGCAATTCCCTTAATTTAGCGAAATTTATCAGCCAAACAAAAACATTTAATTTTAATCTTTGAAGTGAAATTACTTTTGAAATCGGTGAATGCTTTCGAAAACACTTTTATTTTGTGCCCACTACGTCGTGGGCGTCCTGACAATATTTTGTTCGATTTTGCTTTGGTACATCCAAACTTTAATTTATATATTTTCATTATATAGAGCTACCCATTCCTAGATAATTTTCTAGAATGTATATGAAATTCTAAAAATATTGTAGAGTTCTATAAATAGTGTTTAAAATATCCCGCTTTCAAAATTAAAAGATGCTGCCAAGTTTGCAGTACATTTAAATTGGTACAATTGCATACTTTCACAACTTTTTCTCTATTTTCTCTTAGAAATGAGATGTTTTTGTGGAAAAACGATATCCTATATTTGAACCACCATACTAGGTACCTTCCCACAAAATCTTATTAAAATTCATCCAATAGTTTTTGCGTCATGCGAACACAGACAGTCAGCAAAAATTCTAAAAATTGCTGTTTTGTATTTACTTTCCTGTTCCTGTTATATCGGATGGTTAAATTTTAAGGGCCGATGTTGAAAGATACACAATGGAGCAATGGTCAGACTGGTGGCAAGAAATAGCAACGTTAGATGATCAATTTTCGAAGAAAATCTTCTTCAGTGATGAGTCACATTTTCACCTCAGTGAACTCCTCAATAAGCAGGATTGCCGAGGCTGTGCGAATGATAATCCAAGAGTGATTGTCGGAAAATCAATGCACCCACAAAGAGTGATTGTTTGGAGTGGTTTATGGGCTGGCGGCATCATCGGGCCTATTTTTTCCAAAATGAGGCCGGTCAGGCAGTTAATGTGAATGGTGTTCGCTATCGTGAGATGATAACGAACTTTTTATGGCCCGAATTGGAAGATATGGATGTGGACGATATATGGTTTCAACAAGACACAGCTAACGAAACAATGGCTCTTTTGCGCGACAAATTCAATGGCTCACGTGGTGGCGATGTCAGTTGGCCGCCAAGATCATGTGATTTAACACCGTTGGACTTCTTTTTTAGGGTTATTTGAAAGAAAAGCCAACAACAATTCATGAGCTAAAGGATGAGTTAATTCGGTACATTAACGGCATAGAACCTCAATTATGCCTCAGCGCCATCGAAAATTTTGAGCATCGGATGGAGGTGTGGCGTCGAGGTCGGGGCGGCCATTTGGCCGATATTTTGTTTCATACATAATTGAACCATACCAAGATTATCAAAATATAATGAAATTACGTGGTCTTCTATAAAATCAATTTATTGTCAATTTATAAAAGGTTTCAGAACACTGCACAGTGGGGGAGTAAGAAAAAAAAATAAACTGAAAGGTAATCTGTAGTACATACATAAAATAATTTGTAGTCAAGCTTAAGTTCGTTTTATTCTCTCTAAGAAAGAATAATTTAATTTACAAATTAGGTGATAATATCAAAGAAACTGACGATAGATTAGATTTCTTTATCTGAGTTTGGTTGGTTAAATAGATGATGTTTACAACTTAACACTACCAAAAGTTTATACATAGATACGAAGGGTGTTGATGACGGACGTATCTGTCTAGAGAAGTTGCTTTCCGCTCTGCTGGTGTCTAAAAATTTAATTTTCCTAATTTTTCATTGATATTCTCACCTAATTTGTAAATTAAATTATTCTTTCTTAGAGAGAATAAAACGAACTTATGCGTGACTACAAATTTTCATATACAGTAGACGCTCACAAATTAGAGCTTTCAGTAATTCGAACGTCCAGAAATTAGAATCAGTGTTTGCAATACATTAAACGCTCTGAAATTCTAATTTAAAATTCTTTTTTTTTTGTTATTTGAACACAAGAAATCCCCAAATTATTTTCATTCTGTTTGAACAAAATAAAACTAAAAAGGGGAATCACCAAAACATATATGTATGTTTTTCCTTATTTGTTGTTTTTTTTTTTGTCGCATTTATGTATGTTTGTGGCTGTTTATTTGTAAAATTTGATACGCGTGTACATATTTTGGCAGTCTCTATTAAAAATGAAAGTGTATCATTAGAAATGTCAAACAAACGTAATAAAAAAATTTATCATTGGAAACTAAAGTCGAAATATTAGAAAAACTTTTATAAAGGCGTTCAAGATAAGCGGCTAGCCCTAGATTTTAATGTGACAACAGCTTCAATCATTTACATCAAATCACATAGAACAGCAATATTAAATGATGTTTCCTATACATATCCGGAGGCAAGCAATAAATCTTTACACAGCGCTGAATATCCAAAAAAATATTAGTTGTAAATTTGGCCATTGTGCAGTCTATCCCTCAAATAAAGTAAATAAAGTAAATTTACTAAATTTTTTTATTTTTTATAGGAAAAAAAAGTCCAGAAATTAGAATAATTCAGAAATTAGAATTGCCTCAAAAACAAAGCGGTTCTAATTTGCGAGCGTCTACTCTATATGTAATACCAGCCTTGGTGGATATCAATTACATCAATTACATTTTGTAATTAATTACACATGCAATTACTCAATGTAATTATAATTGGAGTTTTTCAATCACAATTACATTCACATTTTGTAATTGTAATTGAGTTTTTTCAATGCAATTTGTAATTGAAAAAATACAATTACAATTACTTGTAATTAGTAATTGAAAATTTTCAATTGAAAAAAATTCAATTAGAATTGCTTCTCATTGAAAATTTTAAATAATGAATCCTTTTTTTGTAATTATTGTCAAAAAATATTTAATTACAAAAATTACCAATTACATACAAATTATAAAAAACAATTACATTCCTATTTGAATAAATCGGGTGCATTTATGTCTACGGAATATAAAATCAAAAAAAATGATCGCAAAGTTTTCAAAATTTCGTAAGCGATAATTACCTTAGTAGTAGTAGTTTTCGTATTGCTTGTTTAAATAATACTCTTGATCATGAAACGCGAGAGATTCATATTGAAGATAAACTTGAAATTTTTAGGAATATAATTGAATTTCGTTCAATTGGAAGTAATGATTACTGCATAATTACAATTACGATTATATGTAGTTAGTAATTGAAAATTTCTAATTACTAATTACAAATAATTGTAATTGAAAATTTTCAATTACAAATCACAATTAAACAACTCAAGCGACATCTTACTGGTTTGATTCGACTGTTTTGTTCTTTCTTAATTAAATAGATTCCCCTTGATAAAGTCAACAAGAAATTGACAAAACGTCGGGAAAATGTAATAAAATTATTGTTTTATTTACATTAAACAAGTTAGACTGGACTAGCTTATAAAGAAACAATAAAGATCAATTAATTTTTTAATTGATTCAAACTAAGGTGAAAAAATATATAAAGCTGCGAAATAAAACATAACCAATTCGTTTTCGTATTACTTTGCAAGTATCTATTTTATTTACTGGATGCCCCAGTAGGCTAGTTGTGTAGTAGAGTACTAGTCCACCAGTCTATGAGTTGTGGGTTGGATTTCCGACAAAGACTTTGGTTTGTGTCAACACAACTTGTGAATGTTATTTTAACTATGCTCATCAAATTGTAAATACAATTTGTAATTGTTTTCTTACATTTAATAAAATATAAAAATGTCAAATAAAAGTAATTATATTTATAATATTTTATAATATTTTGAAACAAAAACTAATCAACTGAATTACATATTTTCAACATGCTTGAACGACATCACCTAAAATTTTACTTTCAATAAATGTAAATTTATAAACCACTAATTTTGGGTTTCACACATCCTGATTATTTCGATCTAAAATTGCAAATGCTCTACATTTATGTTCATTTATTTTCATTAAACATTTTCAATGGCACAAAATGTAACACACACTAATAAATTGATAGTTGTTATGTTGTTTTGAAATAAAAAAGGAAATAACGACTAGAGAATATTTTATGAATGTTTGAAGTGCTTGACTGTTTTAGTTTTGTACTCGTATATTCACATACATAATTTGGTACATGTGTATACGAGGATAAGCTGATAATTCCTTAGCACTCATACAGTTTTTTAATTGTTCTCAAAAGCTACTCTAACTGTTAGCCTTTGTTTCGATTTTTCGATTGCTTATCACCTAATAAGTGTTTCTTTCAAATCCCGTTAGACTACTCTTTAAAACTAGAGGGCGTAGACGTCGCACATAGGGGTATTTTGCCAATCTAGCCGGACATTACTTTTTTTAGCTTATATTGGCTCTAAAAATGTACTGAGTGCCCCTAGGTTAATGAAACTTTGCAGAAAACTCTGCTATGGTCATACGCTGTCAAAGCTAGAAAATAGGAAAAATCGGACAAAAGTTCCCCTTGGAAGAACTAATCCTACCTCTGAAAAATTCAAGTTTTTTTTTAATTTTCCCGTCATTTTGTTTAGCAATTAAAACTTTTAAAGTCAAAGAATGTTCAGAAACTTAAAGTTGGACTCAAGAGATTCTTAAATACCATTTTTAGCCCCACCTCTTTTGTGGGCGGTGAAATAAAAAATTATTTGAAAAAATAATGCATTTATTCAAAGAAATAGATTTTATACTTCTTAAAACCATACAAATTTATTTTTATGGGCAGGGGGAGGTATTCATCCAATCCCACCCCCCAAAACGTCCCCGTAAAAAAAATTTTTTTTAAATTTTTTTTGCCAATTTCCTAAAAATATTAATTTTTAAGCCTAACCAATGCCTAACCAATTCCCGCCTCCCAAGAATATTATTAAAAAAATATTTTTGTAATTTGTTACTTAATAGTATTTTATTTATCTGAAAATAATTAATTTATTCATAGTAATAACTTATTTATGATTGTAACGATAAATTTTATTTAAAATTATAACAATTAATTTATTTAGAACAACTTCTCCTTTGCACTTAGATTATGATGAGTGCCACGGTTCTTCTTCGTCTGATTCTTCAAAGACCTCTTCCGAATCTGAATCCTTTTCAGCGTTAAGTACAGGTGGAAGCATGAAAGAAATTGCTTCTTTCGTAAAAGGTAATGACATTTTTTTGAAGTGGGTCTAGTAAAGAGTGGGTCAGAACTTAGCAAAAGCCTATAAATAATAGCCTAATAATAATATGTTACACTTAACCCTTGAAAACTCTTAAGCAAAATTCTGCCTGTAAAGCGTAAATATTTGTTTCGTGCTTCAGCCGGAAATGTCTGTTTAGTGCCTCAGACGCTTCTTCTGATAACAGCCCAATAGGCAACAATGCCTCCTTCATAACAGTTGCACCATGTAATAAAATCTTGTTCATTGTAGGTGTCATAGCATGCCACTCATTTAGAGAAAAGTAAAGTTCTGCAGTATCTAAGCAATAACCGGCAAACTCGTGCATTTGGATTTTGTGACGACTTTATATTACTTCAGTAATAACCTTGATTTGGTATATGAAATCAAACTCAATTCCAGTTATTTCTGCAGCTAATTCAGGATTGGAAAAAAAATCTTCTGCTAGTGTTACCACCGTTGCACTGTGGTCAATATTTTGAGATAGCGGCCAAAACTCCTTTTGGTTTTTGTTCTCCGATTTTAAAGTTATTAGACTCATATGAAAGTAGACAGTAGTAAAACTCGGGAGCCACAAAATTAGAACTCTATTTCAACTATTTCACTGAGAACAGGGTGGTCCAAAATGGGCTTTTTCAGAATTTAGTAAATTTATGATATTTTTAGTTAATTTTTAAAGTTTAAATGATCATAACTTTTTTGTTTTTCAAGATTTTTGGACGAAATAAATTTTGTGTTGTAACTTATTGAAGCTCTACTGTTTTCAGAACAATTTAAATATTTTTTTAAAAAAAGGTAAAATTTCTCGGAAATTTCCTACTTCATAGAGCACAACTCCTGTGAGTCAAGCTGAGTCAAAATACAAATTTACTATTTTGTAGTCCTAACTCTCCCCTACATTCCTATATATACATGTCCATGCATCGGGACTGCGCTTTTTGAGTTACAGCAATTTTTCTGACCCAATGTAAGATATTCGGTACAAATGCACGTCAGATTTTTTGAGAAGTTATTTGTATGTGAAAGTGGCTATTATGCATATATTTTGATGAAATTTTGTACAAGAGTTCTTATTGACCCAAAAAATAATTCTGTTGAAATTAGGAGAAGTTGGCCCATATTTGGACCTAGTCCACATAGAAGGGTATATCAAAATTTTGACAAAAATGACAATAGAACTCTCAAATTATGTGGTATCTGGCAATTCATTTGGAAAAGGTAAAAAATGATTTTATTGCCATCTAATATTACACAACTTAAATACCTGAAAATTGCAAATAAATTTAAAACCAATGGAAATAACTGGTAAAACCAAGTACCTGTTATATTATGTTTCAAAGAGGTAAAAAGATCATGTTGAAACTTAGAGCAATAGTATATTAATCCATTCACTTTTCACTTTTTTTCTTCATTATTGTTTAAACAATGGCTAAATTCAGTTATAGTGTTCTATCTGATATATATTTTGAACGGAAAGATGAAAACGACATTATTTTACATATAATGAATAATCCATTCTTCAAAATATGCGACAAACAAGAAATTAAATTCATAACTTAAAAATAAAAAACTTTTTCAATACTTTAAGAAAACGGTACAATCAATGTTCCAGAAACAAGAAATTGTTTTACTCACGCAACCAAGAATGGCTAAGAAATAAACTTATTTTTAAAAAGCCATCAGTAACTACCACGGAAACTGGAAAAGGTGGTCGACCAGCAAAGCTAATTGATAATTGTAGTGAAAGATCACGAAGACGCAAGCTTAAACATATCAATGAAGAAGTTTTTTGTAGCATCATAAAGGATTCATTTCTGCATCAAATTCAACCATCGAAAACTAAAAAGAGTAAAATTGCTATCATTGAAAAAATAGTGGAAGCAAGCCCCAGACGCACAAAAAGGATTTTAGAAAGTATGCCGACACCAACTGAAGAAAAGAAATTTACTCCAGAAGAAGCATTTGCACTATTTTTGGATTTGAAAATGACTAAAAACCAATATACAGAATTGCGGAAGCGAACCAATGAAAAAAATTGTGGAATTTTTCCATCATATCGAGATATAGTTTCTGCCAAAAAAGATTGCTTACCTTCACCAACTGCTATTAGTGTAACTTCAAGTTCAGCAGAAATAAAATTGCAGGATCTTCTTGAACACACTGCAGAACGATTATTAAAGACATTTGATGCTGACTATTTAAAGAAGTTTAAAAATTGCAGCATGACTTTAATTTCTAAATGGGGATGTGATGGGTCCTCTGGCCAGAAACAATACAAACAATGTAATGAGGAAAATTCATCAGATGCCAATTTATTCATGATTTCTTTCGTTTCATTACGTTTAACAAAAACTTATATTGTTTCAGAACCGTCAACTAGTAGAGCTGCAGAGATAGATGTATGGAAGAATGAAATGCCCTCGTCAACAAAATTTTGTAGACCAATAAAGTTTGCTTACAAAAAAGAAACTAAAGATGTCATAACTGAAGAAGTTGGCAAAATAACAGATGAACTTAAAGAACTTCAACCAGTGATATTTGAATTTAATGACCAATGCATCGGAGTTAACTTTAAAATGTCACTTCCAATAATCGATGGAAAAGTTGCACAAGCTTTAACCGAAACAAAGTCTTCGACAAGCTGCACCATATGCCAAAAAACATCAAGTCAATTGAGCCAACCACCCACACAAGACGATAGTTTTAATGAAGCATATGAATTTGGAATGCTAGAATTCGTTTTATGGAGCATATTCTTAAATTGGGATACAATTTGGAATTTGACCCGTTAGGCGAAACAGTGAGAAACAACAAAGAAAATTTGGAAAAAAGAAAGCAAAAAAAAAGATATTCAAGAAAAATACCGTGCGATAGGCCTTATAATTGACCAGCCAAAGCAAGGAGAAGGAAATTCTAATGATGGAAACACAGAAAGGAGATGTTTTTCCGATCCAGAAACTGCAGCTTCTATAACTGGAGTAGATTATGATTTAATACGACGATTCCAAATCATATTAGAAGTTATAGCATGTAGCAAAAAGATAGATGCAAAAAAATTTGGTCAGTATGCTAATGAGACAGCAACCCTTTATAACCAAAAATATTCTTGGAGACATATGCCAACCACAGTTCACAAAATTTTGTTCCATAGGGAACAAATAATTCAGCACAATATGCTTCCAATTGGAGATCTCTCAGAAAAGGCGCAAGAAGAAAGGAACAAAGACTACAGATTCTTTCGCGAGCACAATACAAGAAAAATTTCCAGATATTGTACTAATGAAGATCTTATTAATATTTTGTTGTGCACATCAGACCCATATATGTCCAGTATTCGACAAAAATGGAAATCAACCTCATTAGAGTTAGATGAAGAAGCTAAACAACTACTGCAAAATGAAAATCAAAGCTATTTGGAAGAAATTTTTACTAATATTGTTTAATTAATACTAGTTTAAAGATTATAATTTGTTTCTAATTTTAGTATAAATTTTTATTAATACATTTAAATAAAATATATGTGCACTTTAAATCAATAGTAAAAGTTTACTTAAAATTTTATCGATGTTGTGTTCTGTATATAATATATCCAAATGGTATTGATATTGTTGGGAATTTCAGTGTTATTTTTCAGTTTAATCCTCACAAGAATTAACTTTCTTCCAAAAAAAAACAACCTTTGGCCCCTGTGAATATTGAGACTAAATAAATGTCAGGGGCCAAATGTTGGCATTTTCTGACCAAAATTAAGTTTAGGAATAATAAATAAGTATTGGTTGTAAAATGCGATTGAAGAAAATAAGAAATTATAAAAAAAATACCTATTTAAAATGTTAAAATATTCAACTTTTACATGGAAACTCAACAAAAAATTGAAATGCATTTTTAACTCCGCATTACTTACGTTCCTATCAGTCGATTTTTACATTTGAACACGCAAATTGAAGCTTAAAGTCCCTCCTATTGAACAAAACAAATTGCGTAAAAAAATACCAATCCGGTAAAAAGTTATAGAGTTTTGACCGCTATCTCGCGAAATTGACCACTGTGCGTTGGTGTTTCCATTTTTTCACTGTTAGTTTATATGACAGGTGTAATATGCTCTCAAATAGGCGAAAGAAAGGGCTCCGAAAGAAAGGGCATCTACGTCTATATCTCTTTTGATATTTAAATTGTTTTTTGTACAGGTAATAACAGTGTTGGATGTAATGATTTAAATAAAAAACATCTACCTTCAGTTATTAAAAACCAATCAAAACATTTTATGAATATAAAAAGGTTTCTTGCTCGTATTTACCTATGTAAGATAAGAAAAAACAGAAAAAGGTGAAATTTTTAAAAAATCGCCAAAAAAAATGGCGCAAATATGCGCAAGGTTTTTTTTACAGTATAAAAGTAGAGATCGCAAATTTTATAGTGATATATAACATTTTTAGGATCGCGATGAAGATCACTCTTAAAAAGCTTTTCACTTTTTTTTTTGACAAAAAGTTTTACAAAAAAAACCTTTTTTTTAATTTTGAACGAAATTTTTTATCATTAAAATTAAAAAAAAAATTGTCTAAAAATTAACATAAGTAGCTACTAATAAACCCTTTCACAGAAAAAGAAATGAATACAAAATCTTTATTCGTTTAGCCACCAAAAAATATATTGCAAACCTCTCAAAATCGTTTAAAGTCAATAAAAACATATGCGATTTACTCAACTTTCCTGATTTTAACAGTGTCCCAAAACGACAAATCTCAAGCAAAAGCCTTGAAAATTCACAGAATTTTGTTGTCTGTCGAGCAGCCTACTTAAATTTTAACATTTCTCAAAATTAATTTTTTGCCTAATGTCCGGCTAGATTGGCAAAATACCCCTCTGTGCGTCGCAGATGGTCCATCCGTTGAGTTCAATTTTCAATGACTCGTTCGAGCATTTCAGGCATCAAATAGTCGGTTATAGTGGCACGATAACGGTCGCCATTGAAGGTTACGTTCGCACCGGCATCATTTTTAAAGAAATATGGACCGATTATTCCACCAGTCCACAAACCACATCAAGCCGTTGTTTTTCTAGATGAAGTAGCTTCTCTTGAATCTCTTCAGGTTGCTCTTCTTCCCAAATGCGGCAATTTTGTTTGTTTACATACCCATTGAGCCAGAAATGGGCCTCATCTCTAAACAAAATTTGCCTCGAAAACGTCGTATATTCTTGAAACTTTTCAAGAGCCCATAGAGCGAAGCGATTCAGGCATAAGTATTTCCATTATGAAATGCCAAACAATACTAAACAAAAATAATATGACAGCATGACACGACTCACACGTGATCTGTCAAAAAAAAGCTATTGAAAAAATTACCTCGTAATGGATCATCCTTTATTTTGGGAAATTTGACGCGGTCAGTGATAAAGAAAGAATATATGGTTGGGATGATAAAGTTATAGTTGATTTAAACTCTAGTCACGCTAAACAAGGCTTATATATGTATAGCATTTTTGCTAAACTTTAAACAACCAACAAAGTTATATAAGAATTACAAAATGATATAATACATTTAACCTATAATGTTATTAACAAATAAAATACCTTAAGTTTGTCGAATGACTAAAAATAAAAACCTGAATAAATTAAGAATAAAATGTTAAACGCGATTTTGGTTCGGGATAACAAAAACCGTTTAAAGTAACCTATAGAACATTTTGCAATGCACAGTGGTTGCTTTCACATAGGTATAGTACAGATGTTGTCTAGTTGACCTGCCAAAGGATTTTCATGCCTGATCAGAGAGAATCACCTTTGGATTTCTGATAGTTTCAAACAGAAAAATGGTGCTTTGGAGCTAATGCGTTTTGGTCATTCGCATTGATAAATACCCAACGATCAGGCCATTTTTATCTGTCAAAGAAAGTGATTGAAATGAAATCTGAGGTCGGTTAACAAAGCAGCACAAAAGAATTACCACATTTTAACCAAGGCCTGGGGTAGTCGCGGACTGTGTAATATCTCTAAACGAACTTCGAACTCAAAACATGCTAATACCGTGTTAAGTGCGCTGTCGTGAGAATCATGTTACTGACATAAAAACTTGTTACATAATCAAATCAAAGTTCTATTATCATCGCGGAACTATGAAAGGGTTCAGTCAGTCGAAGTTTTTTATTACGCTATATCGAGGTACATCAGTCAATACGAATGTCATTACGGTACGTGTAGGTAAGGGTGTTTTTATCAACATTATGGTCTTACATACCATTACTGCATATTATTGTAGGATATGATGAGAACAAACCATGCTTTTTTTAATAGCACAACAAAACTGAAAAGCACGTACTCTCTTAGTTGCCGGTATATTGGGGTGTCGTAAAGTAAAATTTCTCGTATGTGCCCTTGTTGGCTGCTGCTGGCTTGAATCTTGAACTTTCAACGTGAAAAGTTGTACACAAGATTATATAGGTCGCAGTACGAGTTCATGTTAAAAAAAAATTTAGGATAGAAATTTTATATGAGTTAATTAACAGATTGTTCACTCAAAAGCTTTTAAACACAAAATTTAAGAAATAAATATATTTGAAAATATTTTAAAACACACCATCGTGTATGAATACAATTGAATGAAGGACAAATATGTATATGAAATTAAATTCAACATACATATTTCCATTTATATTTAGACATTTTAATTTTTCTCACGTACTCGTACTGGTATCGTTAGAAAATTTTAAGTTTGATTTTATTTCTTGTCATCATTATTATTTTCCACAAACAATTTAAACAAATAAATAAGTTTTCAAATAAGCTTCAAGTGTATCTTCAATTTATTCATCTCTCTCACTCCCTCACTCAAGAACAAAAAAATGTATTACCACTTTTTGCAGTAAAAATCAGGGTTCAGAATTTTTCATTTTTTATACTATGGGCAAAAAAAACTCTTCTCTTCAGAATTAATCTCCAAATCATGCAAATTAAGTATATACAAAAGTATCATCAGACCAAGCGCCACAAAATTCTTCGAAAAATTGTTGGTCCAGCTAGAGACGCAAATGGTGACTATGTCCAAAGGAGCATAGGAGCTGTGTGAAGGAGAGACATAGTCAAATTCTTAAAAGCGCAACGATTACGTTGGGCGGGGCATGTTGTGCGAGTGGATGACAGCCGACCACAGAAGATGAGGCTAAACTATGAGATCAGATGCACTAGACGAAAAGGACGGCCAAGAACAATATGGAAGGATTGCTTTGAAGAATACTTACGAGTAATGGGTATCCGTAACTGACAACAAAAAGCCGAAAATAGAGAAGAATGAAGGAGAATTGTGGAACAAGCTAAAGCTCACCCAGAACTGTAACGCTATAAAAAGAAGAAGAATAAGAAGCATACATACATGAACGTTGAAAAACGAAAAATATCCTTATTATTCATATGTGATAAGTAATGAATTAGCTCATTCTCATTAATGCTCTTTAAAATAAATGTTGGTAATTTTTTTTTTAATTTATGAACTTTTTATAAACGAAAATTCTAAAATGCTTTGCTGTACAATTAGGCTGGAACGTTGGTATATGGCAGAAAATAAATGTTTCTATTACCCGTTTAAATTGTGCTAAAAATTTGTCTTTTTATGTGAGAAGTGATTGTACAAAGTTTTATTGTGATTAAACCACATATTGAGGTGCCGCAGAAGCCTTGAACATATTTTTTGTCTTTAAATCTTATATACTCGTAGTTATATTTTATATTTTATTGGTCGTTTTTTATATGTATTTTCATTTTTAATTTACTTTTTTTCCTTTGTTGTAGTAAGATAGGGGAGGTAGGTATGGTATTTTAATGATTTTTCTGTGACTAAACTTATTTAATGTACTTAGCATGGTCCTTTTATTTATATAATACAGTTTTTGCAGATCCAAAAAAATTGAACAATGTTTTGTTCAATTTTGCTTTAAAAGTAATCCACACCAAGTTTTAGGACTTCTACTCTCTTAAAAAATCGGCGTACTTTCACTGCGTTTTCTCCACTCTATCTAGGAAATAAAATATTTTTGCGGAAAAAAGTATCCTATATTGGAATCAGTATACTAAGGTACCTCCTTACAAATTTTTTGGTAAAATCCATCCGGTAGTTTTTACGCGGTGCAAACACAAAAAAGAAAGGTCTGTCTGTCTTTCCGACCGACAGACAGACAGGAAATGAGTTACTACGAGTATTTTATTATATGTATAGATTAACCCATTTAGACCCAAATCCAAACTGGCAATAGTATTGTTAAAATATCTTTATTAATGTGACTTTTAAAGACAAATTAACTATTTTACAGCAAAAAATTAACAAACAAAAATGTTCAGTTTTGGGTAAAAAGTCCGTCCTCAACTGAGGACAATGGGCCCCAGTATGATATTTTTCGGAACTGCTGGAAAAATTCGTGTGGACTACAATAAGATAATAATGGTTATTATGGTATTACTTGCAAAATTCCAGCAACGTGCCCCTCGGGGACACCATGTCAATGTTTTTTCCCTTGCAGTCAAACATTGTTAAATACCTAATGTAATATTATAATTTTCTAAGAAAGACTCTAAGTAAAGAAGAAAAGAAAAAATTATAACAAGCACTTATGTTAATATAAAAAAACAGAAGCGAAATTTTGATTTAAATCTGAGACTTTTAAAGGAATAAATTCAACTTCCGTATTCAGTACCTTTATGCAGTGAATTCCAAATCATAATTTTTATTAAGAAGTCATACTCCATGGCAAAAAGAATTAGCAAAAAAAAAGTAATACATCGTACCAAGAATAAATTATATACATAAATAAAGAGGTGTACCCATATAGGTAGAGCGGGCGTAAATGGGTTAACAAAATTGTAAATTGTAGCCAACGGCGCACAGGGGTATTTTAGGCCAAAAATTAATTTTGAGAAATGTAAAAATTTACGCAGTTCGACAGACAACAAAATTCTGCATTGTACAGTGGATTGCTTGAGATTTGTCGTTTCGGGACACTGTTAAAATCAGGAAAGTTAAGTAAATCGAATACCTTTTTAATGACTTTAAACGATTTTGAGGGGTTTTCAATATATTTTTTGGTGGCTAAACGAATAAAGATTTTGTATTGATTTTTTTTTTTTTTTCTGTGAAAGGGTTTATTAGTAGCCACTTATGTTAATTTTTAGACAATTTTTCTTTTTAATTTTTAATGATAAAAAATTTTGTTCAAAATTAAAAAAAGATTTTTTTTGTAAAATTGTTTGTCAAAAAAAAAGTGAAAAGCTTTTAAAGAGTGATCTTCATCGCGATCCTAAAAATGTTATATATCACTACAAAATTTACGCTTTCTTCTTTAATGCTGTAAAAAAAACGTTGCGCATATTTGCGCCATTTTTTTGGGATTTTTTGAATATTTTACCTTTTTATGTTTTTTCTTATCTTGGATAGGTAAATACGAGTAAGTAACCCTTGTATATTCATAAAATGTTTTGGTTTTTAATAACTGTAGGTAGATGTTTTTTATTTAAATCATTACATCTAAAACTGTTATTACCTGTACAAAAAACAATTTAAATATAAAAAGAGATATAGACGTATATACCCTTTCTTTCGGACTACGTACTTTGCACGCCAGAATTCGCCTATTTGAGAGCATATTACACCTGTCATATAAACTGACAGTGAAAAAATGGCAAATACAATCTGATGCGGACAAAGCCATTGTTAACGCGAGGAAAAAAATATCCAAGAAAAATTTAGAAGTGAATTAGGTCTAATAGTGGGTGTACCGAAAGCTGGATTTGGAAACACCAACGATAGTAACACTAGCAGAAGATGTTTTTCCAATCCTAAATTAGCTGCAGAAATAACTGGAATTGAGTTTGATTTCATATACCGAATCAAGGTTCAAGTGGTCACAAAATCCAAATGCACGAGTTTGCCGATTATTACTGAGATACTGCAAAACTTTACTTTACTCTATATGAGTGGCATCCTATGACACCTACAGTGTACAAGATTTTAATACATGGTGCAACTGTTATGAATGAGGCATTGTTGTCTATTAGGATGTTATCAGATGAAGCGGCTGAGGCACGAAACAAACAATTCTGGCTTTACAGCCAGAATTTTGCTAGAGAGTTTTCAAGGATTCAGTGTAACATAGATATTATTCATAGGCTTTTGCTAAGTTCTGACTCACTCTTTAATAGACCCACTCCTTTTACCTTTACGAAAGAAGCAATTCCTTTCATGCTTCCACCTGTACTTAACGCTGAAAAGGATTCAGATTCGGAAGAGGTCTTTGAATAATCAGACGAAGAAGAACCCTGGCACTTATCATCATCTTAGTGCAAAGGAGAAGTTGTTTTAAATAAACTAATTGTTATAATTTTAAATAAAATTTATCGTTACAATCATAAATATGTTATTACTATGAATAAATTAATTATTTTCGGATAAATAAAATACTATTAAGTAACAAATTACAAAAATATTTTTTTAATAATATTCTTGAGAGGCAGGGATTGGTTAGGCATTGGAAAGCTTAAAAATTAATATTTTTAGGAAATTGGCGAAAAAAAAATTAAAAAATTTTTTTTTTTCACAGGGACGTGGGGGTGGGATTGGAGGAATATCTCCCCTTGCCCATAAAAATAAATTTTTAGGGTTTTATGTAATATATTTCTTTTAATAATTGCATTATTTTTTCAAATAATTTTTTATTTCACCGCCCACAAAAGGGGGCGGGGCTAAAAATGGCATTTAAGAATCTCTTGCATTTTTCAGAGGTAGGATTAGTTCTTCCAAGGGGAACTTTTTTCTCCTTGATCCGATTTTTCCTATTTTATATCTTTGACAGCCTATGACCATAACAGATTTTTCTGCAAAGTTTCATCACCCTAGGGGCACTCAGTACATTTTTAGAACCAATATAAGCTAAAAAAAAATGTAATGTCTGGCTAGATTGGAAAAATACTCCTATGTGCGGCTTTTGTAGTTATGTAGCTGTGTAACCGCTATTCTTTATGTGTTTAAAGCATTAAGTGTAAAATATGTTAAATTTTTTTGTGTGTCACTACGTAATATTTCTGACGTGACGACCTCTTTCGGGCGAACTGAGTATTTGGCGTCATTAATGTTTACACAAACACAACGAAGAGCAGAGTCCTCATGGTATTTATCAAGCCTTTTTTGGGTAGCGGTGATGGGTTTTCATATTCAAATTAATGAAAATTTTTCACATTTCGTTATAAAACTAAGTTTTCTGCTCTCAATGGCTTTCAACAACAAACTTGTTAAAAATTTTTGACAGTAGACTACCAATAGCTAACACTTAACGAGAGCAATGTTGCATTAAAAGTTACTGCGCTGGAAATATAAACAGAGTGACAAAAATACCCTCGAATTTATTTTTAGAAATTTTATTTCACAATACAAATACAAGACATTTGCTTACATGATATGAAATTGGCACAACATGACATTAACACAATGACGAAAAAAAACACAACTTTTCACAAGCAATATTTATTTCATCCGAAAAAAAACTAAAACTTGAATTTAAATAATTGACAAAAAAAAACTAAATATAAATTGAAATTAATTTTGAATATTTTTTTCTTATTTTTCTTTTTCTCTTTAATTCGTTAAAAAAATACACACACACAATTGCAATTCCTTTCACTCGGCAGTGGACTCCAATAAGACTTCTGCTATTATAAGAGGATCAGCAAATCTACAGGCTTTAGCACAAACCAGGTTACCGCTAGAGACTATGCTGGGACCGCTGCCGAGACCAACTAAAACAAAAACAAGTAGGTTTTCTCCAAAAAAAAAAACAAAAACAAAAGTCATATTTAGCTAAACCTGTTTGTCGTTTATGTAAATTTTAATTTGTAGTTTGAAATAATTTTCAAGTCTTAAATATTCTTTATAATTTCAAATGCTTTTTACAGCGAAGTGCACTCAAACACATTTTAACATCTCAAACTTTTGCTTTTAGAAAATCAAATTATTCTTTAGGATAATTAGAAAATATGTGCAAAATATCGGGTGGTTAAATTTCTAAGGGTTGATTTTGATTAAAACACAAATTATTTAGGAAATTGTCATTTCTTTTTATTTTCATAATATTGGTATGGTTCAATTATGTATAGAACAAAATATCGGCCAAATACCGGCACACCTCCATCCGATGGTCCAAATTTTCGATGACGCTGAGGCATAATTGAGGTTCTATGCCGTTAATGTGCCGAATTAATTAGCTCTTGAATTGTTGCTGGCCATGATGATGCCACCAGCCCATAAAATGCACCAAACAGTCACTTTTTGTGGGTGCATTGGTTTTTCGACAATCACTCTTGGATTATCATTCGCCCAAATACGGCTTATTGACGAATCCACTGAGGTGAAAATGTGCCTCATCATTGAAGATGATTTTCTTCGAAAATTTATCATTCAGCGTTGCCATTTCTTGCCACCATTTTGACCATTGTTCGATTGTGTATCTTTCCATGGTTCAAGTTGAATTAGACTGAAATTGAGAAATTTCAAATTAAATTTAGACAAAAGCTTGACGTTTAGCTATGGTTCACATTTATCATCGGTCCTTAAAATTTTACCACCCTATATAATATTGGTATTACTTGATTGAACGATTTTTGGGCCAAGTAAACTCTCGCCTTGGAGATCACAACAGACTTTATCTATTGGGCTTTTTCAAAGCTGACGTTTACCACAACAAATCACAAACCTCAGATGATAGAAATGACGTGTAGCGATCGCAAATGTGCATCAACTCGGGAGTTGGGCATTAGACTATTATATTTTGTTAAACTTAATTTTACATCTTCAAACAAATTTTTCGTGAAAACAGAGTTCTTATATTTTATCTATATCTATACATATAATAAAATAGTAACTCATTTCCGTCCGTCTGTCTGTCTGTACGTCTGTCAGCTTTTCTTTTGCGTTCACGTCACGTAAAAACTGGATTTTAACAAAATTTTGTGAGGAGGTACCTTAGCATCCTGATTCCAATATAGGATACTTTTTTCCGCAAAAATATCTCATTTCCAAGAGAAAGTGGAGAAAAAGCAGTTGAATTACGCAATTTTCGGTTTAGAGGTACTAAAATTTTCGGTTTAAAACTGGGATATTTAAAATTTAATTTTGGTTGCGAACCTTTTATTTTTGAAAGTGGAATATTCTAAACAACAGTTTTCTTTTTAGAATTTTATATAGGAATGGGTACCTTTATATAAAGTAAATACATAAACCATAACTGAAGCACTATAAAAGTAAAAATCTTACAATTGGTGTGGTATACTTTCAAACCAAAATCGATCAAAATATATTCAGGAACCCCACGGCGTGGCGGGCACAGCTAGTTTCTAATAAAATAGTAGCTAATTCACATTATGACGTAACATTGCTCTTGAGCTATCTTCTTCAATTAATAAGGGATACCGCTTTTCTTATAGTGGAAAAGAATTAAAAGCTGTCAGTTTGCAACAATCTTATATATTTTTCCATCTTTTATACGAAATATGTTCGAAATATTGATTCCACTTTGTCAACTGGGAGTGACATAGTGGAAAAACTCGGAAAGACTGTAGCAATTGGAAACTTAAAATAATGCAATTCATTAAAATGTCGCTCAAATATTGAAACATCGATTCGACGTCATGGAAAAAATTAACTCAACTCGGTATAACCATAATCACTTAATGGTGGCGAGTTTTGTATGATTCTTAGGGTTAAAATGTTGATATTTCGAGCAAAACTTTTTTTCCGACAAAGTCTCTTTTTACCTTGAGTGATTAAAATTTATATAATTGGGGCACAGAATACCCATTTATGATTGTCAAATAACAAATACATACACAAGTTGTCACTGTTCGAAACGGAATGATGTGGACCACGATTTGTTTAAACAAGACGACAGACATGCCAGACAACTGATTAAACTACTTAATTACTGGATATCAGACATGGAACTCCTACTCGCTACCCTCTGAACTCAATATAGGAGTTATCATAAAACTACCAAAAAAAAGGGGGACGTGACAGAATACAGAAACTGGAGGGTTATGCCCTTCCCCTTTCGATCATCAATAAAGTACTGGTGTACATCATTCACGCAAGGCTGCCTTCCTCAATCTCATCAGGACTGCGAAATTAACAAGCCGGATTTAGAGCCCATCGATCCTGTATCGATGATGTCAACAGCTTCCGCATTTCGATACCATCCACCACCAGGCAAACACTTGAATGCAAAGGGCTTCCAGGTAAAATAGTCGATCTAATAAAAGCCTTATACCGACATTCAACATTCAAAGTTCTGCACGAACGCTTACTGGGTAGGAATTTTAGTGTAAACGCTGGAGTACGTCAAGGTTGTGTTCTTTCTCCATTGCTGTTTAACATAGTACTCGACGTTATAAGGCTACAAGCAACCAGCTTAAGAAGAAGCACCACATACATACTTATATATATATGTCAACTCGCCCCTCGCCCATAGTTTCTCGGATATGGCAGCAAAACTGGAGGAAGTACAAAGAATTGCAGGAACGCCGGTCTAATATCAACATATCGGAAAGACCAAAGTCCTACGCCTAAACACCTCGAAGTTCAAAATACGTACTTGGACAGCATTATATCCTCTATAGGTGGCTCTTGAGAGGATATTACAAAACGAATCAACAAGGCAAACTTCGGGCCACTACAAAAGGTGTAAAAATCTCCCCAAATCCACTTAAAAACCAAACTCCGCCTTTGCTCTTCAAATGTGCGATCAGTACTTTTCTATGGTTCTAAGTAATGGAACACCACGGCAAACGATTTACAGGCTCTCTGCGAAAGATAATAAGGATTTTTTGGCCAAACGTAATCTCAAACACGGAATTACGGGCAAGAACATATTACATATACAATTAGCATAGAGGAAATGGAAGTGGATTGGTCATATACTAAGGAAACCAAAAGACGACAAAGCGAAAATAGCAATACCATGGAATCCTCAAGGTAGCAGCAGAAGGAGCAGACCTGCTAATACATGGAAGAGACAAATAAAAGCGAAAGCTGGCTCAGTAGGAGCGACTTGGCCAGAAATGATGCAGAAGGCGCACGATAGATCAAACTGGAGGAGCTTTGTTGCGGCCCTTGGTTCTACACTGGAACCACAGTGAATGTAATTGTACGAAAGAACGAAATCTTTCGACATTGAGAAACTGGCAGTTAATACTTTGGTAACAATTTTTTGAATAACTTAAAAACTCCAGGAATACTTCTCTAAAAAAATTGTTGACTTTTGACTCCGAAACCATTATTTTAAAATTCGTTTTCTTAAATACCAGAAATATTTACCATCAATTTAAAATCCCGGAATGTTTTTAGTTCTGCTTTTAGCAAAGAGTTATAATGAGTGATTCAAGTAGAGATACTTTTTTCAATAGCCTTTTTTTGACAGATCACGTGTGAGTCGTGTCATGCTGTTATGTTATTTTTGTAAAGTATTGTTTGGCATTTCGTAACGGAAAGACTTACGCCTGAAAAACGTTTACAAATCGTTCAACTCTATTACGAAAATTCACGTTCTTTGAGGAATGTGTTTCGCTCATCTTATGGTCAACATAATCGGCCTACTGAGCGTACAATTCGCAACACCATCATCCATTTTGAGACCCAGCATTCATTATTAGATAATATTCGACCGAATAGATCAATTCCAGTACGCTGTGAAGAAAATATAGCGGCCGTAGCTGAGAGTGTACACGAAGACCGTGTAGAGTCTATTCGACGCCGTTTGCAGCAACTCGGACTGACGTATGGAACGACTTAGCGCATTTTGCGTCGAGATCTTAAATTGAAAGCATACAAAATACAGCTTGTGCAACAACTGAAGCCGCTCGACCTTCCCAAGCGACATCGCTTCGCTCTATGGGCTCTTGAAAAGTTCCCAGAAGATCCGACGTTTTCGAGGTAAATTTTGCTTAACGATGAGGCCCATTTCTGGCTCAATGGGTATGTAAACAAACAAAATTTCCGCATTTGGGACGAAGAGCAACCTCAGAAGAGATTCAAGAGCTGCCACTTCATCCAGAAAAACAACGGTTTGGTGTGGTTTGTGGACCGGTGGAATCATCGGTCCATATATCTTTAAAAATGATGCCAGTGCGAACGTAACCGTCAATGGCGACCGTTATCGTGCCATGATAACCGACTATTTGATGCCTGAAATTGAAGCTCGTGATTTCGGCGTTTTAGCAAGATGGCACCACTTCCCACACATCGTATCAATTAATGGATTTATTCTGGAGAACATTTCGGTGAGCACATAATTACATGTTTTGGGCCAGTCGATTGGCCACCAAGACCGTGTGATATCACACCGTTAGACTTTTTCCTGTGGGGATATGTAAAGTCTAAAGTTTATGCGGACAAACCCGCTTCGAATCAGGCTTTGGAGGAAAACATCACGCGAGTCATTCGCCAGTTACCAGTCGAAATGCTCATCATGAGTCATCGAAAATTAGACTCAACGGATGGACCATCTGCGACGTAGCAACGGCCAACATTTGATAGACAAAATCTTCAAAAAATAAATGCTAAAGAATGTACTTTCAAATGATAATAAACATTCTCCAATAAATTTTAATTTTCTGTGTTGTTTTCTTTAAAAAAGTAGGAAACCTCGAAATGGATCACGCGTTATGATAAAAATTTAAATTTTAAAAGTCTAATAACTCTTAAGCTGTAAAACAGAAATCTTATTAATTAAAAATTTTAAAATCGAATGAAAAATAATCAATTTGCATTTTTCATATACTCGAAGTTCCCTTAGCTACTTGTACGCAGTATTTTTAAGATTCAACGACATTACAGCAAAGTGATAGAGACAATTTTAAAAGTGTTTTATTCACTTATCCGATGTCCTTTTAAATACAAAACGCTATTCTTAGTACCTTACGATCAAGTAAAAATCGAACAAATTTTTGTTTTAAATTCAATTTAAATCTTGTGATAATTTTGTTGGCATTCACTTATTTTTTTTTTTTATACTCAACACTAGAAACGAAAGCAACAATAAAATGAAATTAGTCTTACAACAACACATAGTAGTTGTTGTGCCCATGATATGGTACCTCCACTCAAAGACTCCAGGGTCACTAACCGTTATCTCTGATAGGTTTTGTTATTTTTTGTAATTTGTGATAACTTAGTTGTTAATTCGGTAAAAATTTTCAATAGCTACTAGAAAGCTTTTCACCCATTCATTGTGTTCTTTTTTTCAACACGCAAGTAAAAACCATGGTTATGGTATGGTCACAGGAGCCACATTATGTTCTCTGTAACAACATATGGTTGCGATGAACAAATTTTGGTTATTTATAACATTACTTTGGTTATGATAAACAAGTTTTTGTTAAAATTGTATCATTAAATGGTTGGTTTTAACTACAAAATTTTTTCTAAACTTCAAACCACAACCAAAGTTTTATAAATATTCCATATTAATATTTAAATTTAATATACTATAATATACTCATAATAAACAAAATATGTTCAATTTATTCGTACGTAAGCCAAAAAATTATAAACAATTATTATATATATATATATATATATATATATATATATATATATATATATATATATATATATATATATATATATATATATACATGTTCTACTATTACTTGTTTGCTGTTGAATTGAGCGCGTGCCAAAAGTCGTCTCTAGATTTCCAATTTGTGTCCTCTCGGTGTGAGACTGAAATATAATTTTTAATTTTAATACCACAAAAAGCAATAAAACCTTGACGTCATGAACATCTACAAGGTTATAATTACTGGTGATGAAAAGTTTACGGATACTTAGAAAATGTGAAATTTGTCGATGATGTAATTTACGAGGTTTGTGGTAAAGTAGCTAGCCGCAGTGAAGGTGACATTAAAATTGAAGAATTCCATCTCTCAGCTTAAAAGGCTGACCAGGGTACCGGCTCAACCATTGAGACCGGCGTTGATGTTGTTCTCAATCACCGTTTACAAGAATACTTTGTTTTCGGAGACAAAAAAGGCTTCACTTTGCACTTGAAAGACTACATGACAAAGGTGTTGACTAAATTGGAAAAGCGATCTCCCGATCAAGATGAGTTACTTCTAACACGTTTTTATACACCAATCCTGTAGCCTTAATTATAAATAAACTAAAATTTATGTTATAAAAAAGTGATATTTTCTTAGAAAAGATGTAAAAAATGTTTATTTTTTAATGTGTAAAGTCATTCTTGACATAGTTTATGTAAAATATTTGATTTAAAATATGATTTTAATTTTTTATTATTATAAATTGCAAAATTCGTAAATGGAAAAAAAATATTTCAATTCATGGTTTTATACCCTTCACCACAGGAGGAAAGATATACATATAAGTTTGTGTAATTTCTACAATATTCATTTCTGACCCCAAAAAGTATATATATTCTGAATCCTTATTGAGCGATGTCCATCTGTCCCGTCCGTCCGTTTGTTCGTCTGTCCTTGTTGACGTTGAAATGTCGTTTGCCAAGGCACCAGAAGAGATACAAAAAATTTAAGCACACCAATCTTTCAGGCATAGTTTCGAAAATTTTGGTATAGCAATTCAGTAACATCGGATCATTCCTTTGGAGGCTGCGGGCCAAAAACCACGCCCACCCAAAATTGTTTACGTTTTTTTTTTCTTTTGTTTCGGCTATAATGATTCTTATTTGATTTTTGTGTCAAATAAATATTAGACCGCGACAGGTAAATCGCAAGGTAGATTGCATAGAGTGCATAGAGATCTCTGGGGATCAATAACCCCCTGCGAGGTGCGAATTTTGTTAGTTTTTAGGTTGATACGGTTTTTCTTTTTTGATTTGTATTAAAGACCTTTATGGAATGCAATACACATAGTGGTAGCCAATGAACCCACAGGGTGCCCACTGGTAAAGGCACATGTGGGGGAAATGTATGAGGAAATTTTTTAAGGATTTTTTCTATTTAGTCTAACCATTCTAACTCAATATAGATTGCAGACAGGTCCTAAAATAAAAAAATAAAAAATAAAAAAAAAATTCATTAAAATTTAAAAAAAAATATTAAAAAAAAATTTTTTTCAATAATTACAAAACATTTTACAGAAAACTTTTCAAAAAAAATTTTTTTTAAATTTTCCAAAAAATTTTCGTATAAAATTTTACGAAAATTTTTAAAAAAATATTTATGCAAAAAATTTTTACTAACAATTTTCGAAATATTTATACAAAATTTTCAATATTTCTTTGAAAATGAAAATCATGAGTGTAACATAACATATTTGTAATCGTAAGAATATATGTTTATACAGTAACATATTTATTTAAATGCGTTTGATTCAAAGGTGTGCAGCTACATGAATCCCATCCCGAAGTAATGAAAGAGCGGTTTTTGGTGGGATTCGTAAAGTAGCTCTAGTAGTAGTTAGTTTCCTTTTCATATAAAACTAACTGGAATAGAATGGATCTAAATATTTCTCTTTTAAATGTTTGTAATTTCAATGTGTTAAATATATTTTTAATTTATTTTTTTTGCAAATATTTTTACAATTTTCCATTTCCGATTGTAATTTTTTTTACAGAATGCGATCAAACGTTTGTCTCCCGCATTGGTGGCCCCCAAAATGGCACATTTTCTGCTCCCCTATTGCACAATCATAAAAATCATTCGCGTCAATGCTTATACACTTTCCTAGCAGGACCTGGACAACGAGTTGAAGTCATTTTTAAAACATTTAATCTAAGAGGAAATCCACCAGAGTATGTATGAATATTTCAAAGTAAAAATATTTTATAGCAAAAGTTTTTCTTATTCTAGATATTACTTTATATTCTATTAATCAAAGATTTGATTGTACTAAATAATGTACTAAATTTAATTGCACACCTTGATTTTTAGTTATAAATCATGTTAAATTTTTTTCCTCTTTTATTTTATTATAGCGGTTCGGCCGTTGGTGAATTACCATCGTAAGTAGATTTATTAATTATTTTTATTAATACTTTATTGCTAACAGTATATTTTGAGGATACACAAAGATATTGCATAAAGATAATATATGTTTTTTTATATGGCAAAACGTGGAGAATTAGACAGGTCTTGTTTTTGCTAGTATCTTTATGCTCCCGATATAGACTAAAGAGCTCTTTACATCGCCAGATATATATGTAGGAGGGTTATACACTATTTACACTGATCAACATCTAACATCTACCATCAATTTGCGAAGATGTTGACATCTTTCCATAAGAATTACACAGGGCTAAAATTCAACATATTCACAAGATGATCCTATCTCAGTTTGTTTCCTTTTACATCTTTCGATTATTTTAGTGTGATTACTAGAAAAATGGCAATAAATTAAATTACTTTAGTCGCATCACTGAAAAATGCCATTTATGTGCAAGACGAATTCGTATCAGGTGGGAGCACTCCAGCAACAGTTACAACAAAACAATAACTTTGACATTCTACTAGCATACATATATAAAACAATGTATTTTTGACAAGACATTAGCAAAAAGGAGAGCAAAAAATAATTAGCTGGGCTAACGCTCCCAGCTGGTATGAATACGCCTTGTTTATGTATAAAATATACTAACCAATATTTGTCTAAAAATGATCGTCATACAAATGACCACTTACAATTTTTTATATATTCTTTCTCTAAAATACTTTCTATAATTTAAATACTCTACATTAACAATTGGGTTTGTTTTAACAAAGCAACAATTATTCCAATTATAAATATTTGCTGTAAATCATTTGATTTTATTTTTTTATTAGTTAAATAATTTAATGGTAGGTGGTAAATGTAAGAAGATGTTGCAAATATAAATCAACATCTTCCATGCGTTTGACTAAGATGTTGGTCAGTGTAAAAAGTCTATTAAGCGAAATCGACCACTTATTTTATGGCCCTTTTTCCTCTTCGTTCCTTAATGATTCCTGGTACCTGATTATGTCACGTGCTGTCACTAACCCTAGTGATTTGATAACTGTCGACTGGTAACTGTCGACTGGTAACTGACGACTGGTAACTGACGACTGGTAACTGACGACTGCTAACTGACGACTGGTAACTATCGACTGTTAACTGATAACTGCCCATCTGCTTTCTCATTAAAGAATCTTTCGTAATTTCTAAGATTATTCTTAACCAGATGATATTTGAAGGTATCATGACCTATCACTAACAAACTTATCAACCTTAAGGTACCTCGATTATATTTAAGCAACCTTTGCGAGGTATTTTTATCCACCTCTTCTAGCTAATAAAATCCAAAGTTCCTTCAGAGACTAACTTCCACGCGTCTTGCAAGACTTTCTTGTGCATTTCTGGTGGATTCCTACGGTCCTGTTTACTTTTATCAAAATAAAAATTCCTAAAGTTCCATTAATGAATAAAAGATGCCAATACAAAGCTTCTTATGAGCAGGTACCTAGAGGTCACCCGTATAAATGTTTGCCACCCTAGTAGCAAAGGCAATTCCTAACTAGAGCAAACCCTATCCCACATCTTGTGTGTTATAAGGGACGTGTTGTTTGACCAACATGTATTTAGTCCGAAAGCGAAAAAAAAACGAAACATTTAAACAAAAGGTTTATTTTTTCTGAACTTAAATTGAAGCTATTGAAGTTATAGCCTTGCACTTACATTTATTCATTCCGCATACGTTGACAGATTCTTTTAGCGATTTGTGAGACTATTAAAACATAATCCTTATAGAGTGGACGGATCGACGGTAGATTTCACTAAAATAATAGGAATTTAATTTTAGATATAAATAATTTGGAAGGGAATACTGTTAGCATTTGTGTTCTCAACTATTTAACTTTAAATACTGATTTTTCTTTAAAACTTTAGATGTGTTCATGAGTATATGGATATATACTCAGAAGTGCAATCATCGGAACCAGCAGAACTGATAAATTCACCATTTGGTGGCCGTTATTGTGGTACAATACCACCCAGACAACGCATTTCCATGTTTCGTGCCATTGCCATTTCATTTTTTACAAATAAAAACATCACTACACCCGAACTATTTGAAGGCACATTTCGATTTATAAATGCATGTAAGTTGAGAAGAAAAGTAATATTTTATTTAAAAATAATGTTTCCATCTGTTTTACAAATTTATGAGAAATATATATATTTTTTGTTTTTGTTGTTTTTAACATTAATATTTATTTATTAAAACATTTATATAGCGGAATATGAAATTGGTATACCAATAGCTGGTTCACCTTGTTCCTATACAATAACACCCAGTTTGAGTATAAATAAAACGGGCGTCTTAATATCGCCCACCTACCCGGGTGCCTATCCCAAGGATATGTCTTGTACATATCAATTTTTGGGTGAATCGAATCAAAGAGTTAGATTAGAATTTCGTGATTTTGATCTATTTTTTGGTGGACCACAGTGAGTACCATTAATAGCTGTTGTAAGAACTATAAAACATGAAAAAACTTATTAAAAGTTGCCTTAAAGTATGCTTCACAATGGTTACTAATACTTGTACATATTTGTAACCATAAGTAAAGTAAACTTTAAGGCTTGTTTTCACACATTTTTTGTCACATACCACGTGTGCTAACATTTTTTCTTAACAAAATTTTAAAAACTTATATTTTTCTCAATTCGCTTAAATTAGCTGCCCATTCGACTATGTTAAAATTTATGATGGTCCCGACAATTCATCGGCGTTAATTGGTACATATTGCGGACAACAAAGAAATTTAGTTTTATATTCTAGCGAATCGAGTCTTTTTGTGCATTTTTTTACTCTGTCACGTACGGCAAATACTCAAAATCGTGGCTTTAAAGGAATTTATGAATTTAGTGAGAGTTTTGTTAAATTAGATTTTATACGTAAGTATTCTTAATATTAATATTTATTTATGTTTAATGTCGCTTAACTTTTTTATTTATATCGTCTTCATTTTGTTAATTTTTTACGAATCATTTAAAATTTACTCGAATAAGAATTGTAAGTTTATATTTTGCATAGCTTAAATGAAAATGAATTGGGAAATTACCTAGAAATTTTAGCGAAACTTTATATATTTCACCGGCATTTTATATCGATAGATAAGCAATTGTGTAGGGTATACATGACTGATGGTGTAAAAAATACATTTGGAATTTAGAAATTAAAGGGTGTCCCAAAAAAATTGGCCCTATCTTTTGAACCGTTAAAGAAAAACTCCACTACTTTCTCTGGTATAATAACAAGTATAAATATTTCGAAATTAAATTAAAGGGTGTCCCAATAGGTTATGTAATTTGATATATATGGCCAAACTTTTGAACCGTTATAGACAAACAGTTGAAATTTTTAAAGAATCTTTGTGAAACAAATCCTCTATAACAACAGGTCTTTAATTTAAAATTGTAAATTAGGGTGTCCAAATAGATGATGTTATTTGATATATGTGGCCCTATCTTTGAAACCGTTTTAGACAGAGAGTGGTGTCCCCGTAAAAGATGGATGCTTTTGAACAGTATTCGGGAGAGGCTTGACATTCACAAAGTCTTTAGTTTTTTCCTGCTAATTTTGACGCACCTTTTAATTGGTTTAAATCTAATTCTTACAGATTACTTCTTACTTCTGTCTATCTATCTGTTTTGAAGTCGGTTTTTTTTTTTTTGCAATAATTTTTTTGGGGAATTTTCCTCACACCAATCAATTTTCCTCACACCAATCAATTTTCCTCCTCCTCAATACAAAAATTTCCTGCCGGAAGAGGGAGGACCTACAAATTGCACCTGTTAAAGCAAACTAAATAAACTAGAAAAATATAATTTGTTTTAAAAGGCACAAATTTGTTTTAACAGGCCGATTTTTTTAGTGATGGCAACGCTAAAAGTTAATAAAAGTCGGTAGAAGAAATGAAATTAAATTAAATGAAAATACAAAAAAAAACAAAAAAACAACACTCATCAAAATGAAAGTCTCGACTCCAGAACTTATTTTTCCTATCAGTACCCGGTCATCACAACCTTTTATTTCTTTTGCCTGCAGCAGATGTTTTGCTACTTTAGCTGCACCACCCTCATCTAACGCAAATTAGCGGCCTAAATGTTAAAATTTGCCTCTTTTTTAACAATCGATTGGTTGCGATCAAGAAATTACAAATAGACAAAGTTCATGGCACATACACGCAAAGAAAAACCATGGATGGTATGGTCACAGAAACCACATTATATTCCCTGTAACAGTATATGGTCGCGGTGAACAAATTTTAGTTGTTTGTAACACTACTTTGATCCCGATAAACAAGTTTTGGTTAAAATTGTATCATTAAATGGTTACTACGTACAAACCACAACCAACAACAACAATTGTTTCGGAAATTTATACACGTGTTTAATTATTTATTTTTCGCTGTTGAGCGCGTGGCAAACATCTTCTCTGGATTCACGCAATGTGTGTAATATCGATGTGAGACTGAAATTTATTTTTACACCACAAAAAGTAATAAAATCTCGATGTCATGAACATCTACAAGGTTATAATTACTGGTTATGAAATGTTCTCAATCACCGTTTACAGAAATGTTTTGCTTCCGGACACAAGAATGGCTTCACTTTGTACTTGAAAGACGACATAAAAAAGGTGTTGGCTGAATTGGAAAAGATATCTCCCAAAATTTATGCCTACAAGAGCAATTCTTTACTAGTAAATCCATGAACATCGATGGTATGGGCTATGTGCGAATGCCGTGAAATCGATTACCAAAGTATTCCCGCCCTTATATTCTTGAAACACGATTTATTAGAAGAAAATAATATATACATATACATACATATGTATGTAAATAAATCATCTGCATTTTATATAAAATCATTAATAAAAAATAAAAAATAATTTTGTATTTAAAAATGTAAAAAACTGGCATATTCCATATGACATTTCGTACTCTGTAACCATATTATAATTATTTAATCTAACCATATAAAGTTTATATTAATAATAATATGGTTTAGCTACAACCATAAAATTTAACCATAATATGTTTTGCTCTTAGATTATGGTTACCTCAACCATGTTTTTTCTTTGCGTGTACATGTATGTATTAAAGCTAAGGACTATCTACTATTGGGTAAAGGAGTTTAAACGATGTCGTATATCGTATATAATGATGAAATTCGTTAGGAACGTGAAAGTGATACGGTTACTTCCGAAATTATCGGAAGAAACCCACGATATAATTTTTAGTTATCGACGTTCTATAGTGCGCCATTTAGCAGTGGTCACAGACATAGATCATATGACTGATTCAGTAACTTGTATTTCATACAATTTCTTTCAATTTGGATATAACGGTATATTTTGAAAACTAGAGTCGATTCAAGGCTTTTTGAGAGCTTTCGGATTTAGTTAAAAAAAACACATACAATTTAGAGAAATGTATGAAATCTTTATTTAAGCCGAAAGAACGATCTATATAATTCAATGTTTAACCATGATTTTATGTAAATGTTAACCGCGGCTGGGTCCAGTTTTGGCATACTCTCTCTCTCTCTCTCTCTCTCTCTCTCTACATATTGGCCAGTATCTCACGAATAAATTCCAGTACTTCAACCGTTGTGGGCTTGAAAACATACACACGTTCTGTGTGGCATGTGGCGCCATCTTCCGTTTTGGGCAAAAAAGTTTATAATCATCGCACGCTTACACTTACATGTTACACGATAACAATTGAGCTGCCAAAAACGGTGTTGTCAAAAAGAAAGTTGCTAAAAAATCACCCTTTATAACCAAATAACCAAATAATTTTAATTGAAGCAGTGCAAAGCCGTGTATACTTGTGTTGTTTTTATATTTTAATTTCTGTGGCATTAAGGAATAAGTGCTTAAGTCGACTTAAATTTAAGTTAGTGGCACCTTTTGAATCTACGTACTGCAAAGTACCCATGTGTAAAGTTTCAATTATTTTGTACCATTTTTGAGGAAGTTATAGCGAAATTTAATTCAGCTTATCTTTTTTCAATGTCTAAACGCATTGGGAAAAAAGCTTAAGAAACTACAAGCAATTTTTCCAAATCAAAAAATCTTTTTTTCACAACTTATTAATTGCAACGCCTGCGTACTTTTCGTAGATCTAAAATAATTTCCAAAACAAACGTCTGACTCCCATGTGTGAAGTTTAAAGATCAGCTATTTTTTAAAAAAATTAATTTTTAAATTTAAAATTGCTTTCCTACAAAACTTAAAAATCAGACTTAAGCACTTTTTCCTTTTTTCCACAGATTTTTTTAATTTTTATGATTTTAGTAAACAAATTTTATATGAAATGATTTCATTGCGAAGCAAGGCGAATTCTTATAAGATGGCGTTTTTATTTGCTAATTTGCAAACTTGATTATATAAAAATAACTCCTAACTTTTTATAATTGAAGAGTGACAGTATAATTACTGAATTCGCTTTACCTGCCGCACCCGAAATATAGATTTCGCCTTGTTTGCAAGTAAAGTAACTATTATTTTAAAGAAAGTTTTCAGCCTTAAAATAACTTGATTTGCATTTAATAGCTTCATGTATGTGTGTGTTCTTTATTTAAAACTTGAGCGAGATTTATTGATGCATTTTTTTTTCTCAATTAATTTCTGTAATTTTTCAATTGTCCTTATAATTATGTATTATTAATTGGTCAACAATCTACTAAAGCTAATTATAAAACAAAATTTACTTTCTTTTCTAAAAATAATCTGTAAAAAAAACTCAAAATAAACATACAATTGGATAAAACAAAAAATCTTTAACATCACATCAATCGATTACAAACTGTCAAATTGTAACACTGTCTATCAAAAATATCTGCACAAACATTTCTACTAATGCAACAACAAACATTTCGCTCCTTGGCAACTTTGTTGTCCAAAAACTAAAAGGTGAAAATGATGGCATTCACATACGTGGCTCAGAATGTGATCAAAAGATATTATCGAGAAAGGAATCATCAGGTTTTGTACTTTCACCAAATTATCCTTATCCTTACATACCGAAAACCGTATGTAGGTAAGTGAGTGTGGTCTATTAGTGAACTATAATTTTATCATGAGAAATAATAATATTTCATTTATTTAACTTCTTAAGGTATTTTATTTATGGTATGCAAGATGCCCAACATTTGGAACGCGTGCGTTTGGAATTTACAGCATTTAATATACCCAGGGTTGAAAGTAAAGATAAGGATAAAGAGTAAGTAAACGTAAAATGAATAATATTCGTTAATTAATTTCAAACACGCCAATCACTTTACAGAACCAACTGCTCCGATGGTTATTTGAAAATCTATCTTAAGGGCCAGGAAACTGCTGATGCCTATGACAAATTCGACTATGAATTGTGCGGCAATGAAACTCAACGTGTTGTTAGTGATGGTCCTCGTCTGGCGATGGTCTTTAGTTCGGGTGAACTGCAGGGTCGTGGCTTCAAAGGCAGATATGTTTTTGAAACTGAGTATAAAATACCTGGTACAGCAGCACCCGATGGTAGTTGCAGTTTTACCTATGTCAGTTCGTCAAAGAAACGTGGCGAATTGAATAGTCCCCGCTATCCATCCAATTATCCATCGGATACGAATTGTTCATATTTGTTCTTGGCCGAACCCAATGAACAGGTGACAATTGTATTTGATCATTTTAAGATAAAAGCGGATGGCAATTCAAATGTAACAGCAGGGGCGTATGGGTAAGTAAATCTTATAAATTTATGTCATTAGTTGTAAGGGTTTCGTACACAGAGAGTGAAAATATAGCACTATTAATTTCGCTTCGCTATCTGTCCGCCTGTGCTAGATCTAATAGACTGTAATAGACAGCTATGGTTGCTACCGCTAGGGTTGTCAGATATTCTACCACAAATTTTGTCAAATTCAATGTCAAAAATCGCCATTTTTTCAATATTTATTTATTTTTCTAAATTATAAAAATATCTACATTTACTCGTTTATCTATTGCATTAAGGAATAAGTGCTTAAGTCGACTTAGGCAAAATTTAATCTACGCACCCTTGTAATCTCCGTACTCCAGAGTACCCATATGCAGAGCTTCAATTTTTTTGTGCCATTTTTCAGGAAGTTATAGAGAAATAAACTTTCTCCTTATCTTCTTTCAATGTCTAATCGCATTTGGGAAAAAGCTTAAGAAACTATTTTTCCAAATCATAAAAACTTCTTTCACAACTTATTAATTGCAACGAATGATTACTTTTGGTAGATATAAGAGGTTTTTCCAAAACAAACGTTTGACTCCCATATGTAAAGTTCAAAAATGTTTGTTTTAAGTAATTTTTAAGTTTATAATTGCTCTCCTACAAAACTTAAAACTTCATATATCTGTGCAGACACTTCTTGCACAGATATATGAAGCACAAAATATCGTCGCGTTTCTTCTTAAACAACGTAAGCGACATTTTTTCGAAATTGACTTTTTTGGTTTTTATGGTAGAAAATAAAATTTGCCACCAGACTACATTCTCATCTTAACAAGTTTGTATGAAAAATAAATAAATCCATTTTCAAAACCTCATAAACGCCATACAAATGACATTTGCATGCAAAATATAATGGTTTTTATATTTCAAGTTGGAAATGTTAAAGTATCAACCACTAAGTTTTTTGTATTTAAGAATAAAAAATCAGGAAAGTTTCAGGCCAATTGGAGCATTTTTGGTAAAGTTAAAAGTTTTTTTTTTGATAAATACAAAAATAAATGTTAATTTACACACAGAAATTTGCGATTTTCTGGTTGCGCCAAAACCACGTAAGCGACAGATTTGGCTACAATTAATTGTAAGTAACAAATTTAAAAAAAAAGTTTCTATACCCTTCAGAGAGTCACACAGCCATGTTTTGTAAAAAAAAATTGTTTTGAAACCCATATTAAAGAAGTTATTAAGTTTTTTTCGTTTTCTGAAAAACGATTTTTTGGTGCTTACGTGGTTTAAGAATAAACGTGACGATATGTTTGTTTGTTTGCATAGTGTTTGGAAAACGATTTATTCTGGACATAATTCGGTAAGTCGTGATCCACTAAAAATACCTTAATGAAATTTCACAGGAGCAAAGCACAGTTGTTACTAAGTGGAGCAGCGAAAGGTCGGTCTCCTAGAGTAAGGGGGGCTTCTGGGTAAGCCCCCAAAGTTGGTTATCTCGGGCATATAATTTTTTGGAAATTTCATAAAAAGTTTTGTAAAAAAAACAAATTTTTTGGACTTATCATTCCAGTTTTAGGAATTCAGCTGTTAAAATAAAAAATATTAACATTATTAACATTATACCAATGTCAGTTTCAAATTTGGCAAGAATACCTCATTCTGATCAGAAGTTATGTCAATTGCAATTCTATAGTGTATTTCTCAAAAAAATCACTTTATTGTTAAATTTACAATTTTAATGATAAACAATATTTTAAAACTGCAGTGCGAAAAAAAAATTACCAAGCATTATCTCCCTTTCTACAGTTTCTCCTGATACTAATTACTTGCACATAAAGTATATAATTAAGCTGTAGGAGATTCATAAACCTTGCATATTCATGAATTTTTTTGTAATTTCCTATGTAAAGCCTGGTACTCTGTTCAGTTTTTCATGCGGAATGCTGTCAAACTACATATGTACATAAAAAATTTCTATGAAAAAGTCATAAAAAAATGTTGCAGAAGTAGTACTCTGTTTTTACTACGGAAAAACATTGAAATGTTTCTGGCAACATTTTATCAAAGCTGTGAAATAAAGCAAATAGGCATTATTTTATGTGGAATTTTTTGTAAATTTAAAAATAATAAAATTGTGAAATTCTTCCAAATCGCGAGATAGCCACCACATTTTAAATGTCAAATTTTCCTTGTGAAATAATAAATGTTGATCTACATTTTTCAAAAATTCGAACAGAGTAATAAGCCTGGTACTCTATTCAGTTTTTCATGCGGAATACTGTCAAACTACCTACATAAAAAATTTGTATGAAAAAGTCATGAAAAAATGTTGCAGAAGAAGTACTCTGTTTTAACTGTGGAAAAACATTAATATGTTTCTGCCAACATTTTATCAAAACTGTAAAATAAAGCAAATGATTTCATGTGGAATTTTTTGTAAAAATTTTTGTGAAAAATTTTTAAAGACAATGTGGTATATTTAAAAGGAATAAATGGTAAAATTCTTCTAAATCACGAGATAGACACCACATTTTATATGTCAAATTTTCCTTATGAAATAATAAATGTTGCTCAACATTTTTTACAAATTCGACAGAGTACTAGGCTTAAAAATACAAAATATGTTTATATACATTCTATGTTTATACACATTATTTCAGTTTTTTCTGATACACCATTATGTTTTTATACACACTATCTCTCTCTCTCTCTGCTTTACCTCTGTGAAATGTCATTACGATATCTTAAGTGGTTCATGAGCTACCGAATTATGTCCAAAATAAATCGTTTTCCTACTACTGTGGGACGTGCCACTTTCCATACAAAGTTACTATTTGTCATGTAATAATAAATAATGTAATATAAAATAATGTAATATCTAAACCTGGAAATTTTGTTTAAATAATTCTATAATTAATATGCCTAATATTGCCAAAAACTTGCTGGAATAGAAAATTGGGCGTGGTACCTCCCATACAAAATAAATAATTATTATCGTGTATCTTAAGAACTGCAATATTTAGAGTCTTGAAACTATGCACAAGAAACCCCCTCGTTAATGCGTATAGTCTGGAAAAAAATTGGTATTGGATTGGTATGATAGGCGTAGTACCTGCCAAACAAAGAGAAAACTTAGTATCGCGTAATTAGAGAACATTCACAGGTATAGTCTTGAAATTGTATATGTGTTTTCGAGTTAAATCTTGGTGATTAGGGCGAAGATACCGTCATACAAAGTTATTAATCTTTATCTAAAAATTTTCAATTGTCAGCTTATTTAAATTTAACATAGGCTTCTCTCGAGATAAACCTTTACATCCAAGTGTTTGTTGTATATATATATATATATATATATATATATATATATATATATATATATATATATATATATATATATATATTCATATATATAGTCAATATTATATATATATATATATATATATATATATACATTCAATATTATGCGGAGGTACGAAACCCTTAGTTGCTGATTTATTAAAATATTCAAAAAAAAATTTTTTTACAGATCGGTTATTTGCTTTGAAGATTGGTTGGAAATGTACGTCGTCTATCGTGATAATAATGATCGTTTTCTTGGTCGCTACTGTGGTATGACAGCACCCGGCCCCGTTGAGAGCCCAAGGGGTGCAGTGGGTCTGCGTATAACATTGCATACCGATCAAGAAAATGTTGCTAGCGGCTTTAAGGCACGCTACTTTTTCGAAACTTCGAAAAGCGAAATAGGCGACTGTGGCGGTAACTTTTCCAATGAAGATTCAGGTATTATAACCTCACCCAACTATCCAGCTGGCTATAAGGCTCCAGGTCGTGGTATGGCTTCCATGGCTTGTAATTGGCTAATGACTGCTAGACCCGGTTATAAATTGTCAATACACTTTGAGCAATTCTCATTGGAGGGTGATCCAGCAAGTAAGTTAATTTATTTTTCCAACTTTAAGTAACAATGAAGAAAAAAACATTTGAAATAATTATTCCAAAAGATCGTGGCTGCCCTGCTGCTGTGTTGCGTATTTGGGTTAATGTTGACTCTGATCAGCCGCCTTTAGAGTTGTGCGGTGAAAAACCACCCATAGAACAATGGCATTATATTTCTACGGGACAAACAGCTCGTATAAGTTTTACCACCAGTGATAAAACTGTTGGTGCACAGGTCAGTTTTTGAATAAACTTTTAGTTTCACAGAAAAACGTTTTTTCACCCATTAAATGTTTTAATTAGCTTTAAATTAAAGTTCAATTAATATTTTAATTGATTCAAATAAATATTTGTTTAAAACAAAAGAAAAAACTGCCAATTAAACAAATAATTGAATCAATTAATTATTTAATTAAATTTGAATCTGAAAGCAATTAAAACTTTTAATTGGTGAAAATATATTTTTTTGTATTTAGTTTATTTGCACTGTATTATTTTACCCTTTTGTAGGGCTTCCGCATTGTATGGACGGAAATACAAGACTCTGGACCAGGACCCCCATCTATTGGCTTGCTGTGCGAGTCCACCTACCATTTTCAATGTGAAGTGGGCTATTGTATTTCGGATAAATTGCGTTGTGATGGTGTCAAAAACTGTGGTCCCAACGATGATAGTGACGAATTGCATTGTGAGTCGTGAGTGAGTCGAACGGTTCAGTTCATTTTTATTTACTTTTTTATTATTTTTAATTTTAAGTTTTGTTTAATTTAAGTTGTATTTTGTTTATGATTCTTCTTTTATTTCTGTTTTTTTACTTAAATTTATTTGAAACCAAAAATTTTAAAAAATTTTATTTTATTAGTTTCTAATCGCTTAATTTTTTAAATATTTAATATGGAAATTATGCGTAAATTTTAGTAAAAATTTTAACGAATATAAGAAGATCCTAAACAAAACACAATACAAAGAGCTTTTTTGTATAAAAAGTAAAGCTTAAAGAAATTTTAAGTTTTCATATATGTATAATATGGCTCTAAAAAAGGCAATAAAATTTTGCCATACAGAAATGTTTATATGTTTTTATAACATTTTTACATTTGTAATGGTTTTTTTTTTATTAATTTTTCATTAGTTTTTAAGTTTACTTATTCTTATTTCTTTTAATTGTATTTTTTTTTCTTGATTTTTTATGATAAAAAGAACACTTATGAAACTTGAACCCGACGATCAACACTTTTTCCAAAAAACATATTTAAACAAATATTATTAAAATCCTTTAACTTGCTAAATTATTGCTAAATTAAAATCTATATGTATTTAATACCCACATTTTTAATTAACACAACTATAATCGAAAAAAGTAAACAACTTTATCAATATATTTTAAATTTCACTTCTTAACGATAAAAACGATAATAGATTAAAAAAATTATAACTTGACAGTATATTCTTTAATCATTATACTACTTTGCCAGGGTTGGCAAAGTGGGAAAAAACAGCAATGACTCATTTGGTATAATTTAAAATTTCTCCATGTTTTGTGATGATTTATATGACAACTATTGTTATTCTGATTTCTAACTTCTAACATGACTCGTTTCACGTTTCTCATACCCTTATTTCAAAAATGTCCCAATGTCCCAAAAATTAACTTCAATACTTAATTTAAAGTTAAGTTTACAAGAAGCTTAGAGGTATAAAGACAGATTACACATTGGCCACTTCATTTTTCCTATAATTTAATGCAAAAATATCTAAGTCATAGATTAGGATAGTTAACAAAACAAGGGATAAGAAAGAAGGGAGAAGAAGCGGTTAAGAATAAGTATGTCGAGTTTATGATGTCAAGATTGTAAGGGATGTTTCAGCATTATATCTTCGCTGTCTTGGTATCTTAAGCCTGTAAAAGCAGCACCATTTACGAACCACAATTTTTCCCCCTTTTTTCCCTACACCATGTACGAGATTGTTACATTGTCTGATTTCATAAACGCAGTTTGCAAAGCAACACTTCAAACAGATGCGCTAGCAAGGCATAGCACGCAGTGTTGACGTGCTGCCAAATTATGCAACATATTTTTTTAACGTTTATGAACGCAAAATTGCTTTGTGGTAATTTTCGTTTGTTGTGTGTAAAAAAAAAATATTGTGAATTGGATCTTCCAAACATTAGGCCATTTATTACTAAATTATGAAAAATAATTACTACATTTTAGTTTAAGAAAATACATTTCAAACATTACAAACAGCTTATGAACTATATTGATTGCAGTCAGCCATTGTTTTTGATGTTGGTACTTATTCGGCCCTATTCCCGTTGGCGTTGTAGTTTTAAAACGAAATAAAAACGACAATTTGGCAGGGTTGTCAGATATGGCGATTTCTCGCCATACGTGGCGATTTTTTATTTTATTTGACGATAAAATTTTGGATTTGGCGACATGGCGATTTTTAAAATATTTGGCGATTTTTCATTGACTTTTGGTCAACATTAGAACCTCAATTAATGAATATCAAAATGGATAACAAATTAATTGAAGTTGTTTTGTCATATACCTGGATACCTGAAACTTTCAGTTCATAATATTTCATATTTTAAAATGTTTTTCATATCTAAAGAAACTTTATTTAAAGTTTACAAACATCTTTTGATTTTAAAATGTTGAAATTTTTTATCACAAACAAAATTTTTTATAAATTCTAACATACTTTTGGATACTTATCAACCATAATAGAAAACATTAACTTTTGTTTTAGAAAGATTATAATATATATGATATTCTATCTAATTAAGTACAGTTTTGTATTTGATGTGGTGGTAATTCCAATGAATTTTTCATACTCATGTTTTGAAGTAAGGATTAAGTTCGTTTTATTCTCTCTAAGTTGAAAGAATATTTTTTTACAAATAAGGTGATTAATTTTAAAGAAAATTTATATTTTATAATTTATATGCTGGTAGTTACTGGCTAGAATGATCGATATCAATAATGAATTCCACCAAAATTCGATTACGAAACGTATGCTATAAATTGAAATAGGGCATGAGGCACACATCTGTTGACCTTTTGAAATGTTGAATACCGGTAACGGATCAAAATAGAAGAGGTTTAAGAAATCCCAATGCAAGCATGCAAATGTTAAACCAAATTTACCACCGTAGTTCTGAAGTCGTCTGAGATTCTAATGAAATTAATTGAAGGACATTCGTAGTGATGTGATTGAGGAGCATACATGTTATCTGTCAAGGTTGCCCGGTATGTCGTCCTTTCATGTCCATTCCTCTCTAAACTATCGACAGAAGAACTAAATAATTTAAATATTTTCTTCAATTGTAATTGTGGTTCTAGTAAGATAGCGAGATTTGTGGGAAAAAATATTTATCAAGGTTTTACTTGCTATTTTCGTTAAGCTCATCTTTATTTTGATTTCTTTCATTTTATATGTTAACGATTCAAATCTATGTGAAAAATGGTTTTCCTATTTTTGTCTCAGGTAATATAAAAAACCGTTATGCTGAAATTTTTCGCTTAAAAGCTGAGTATTTTTGTACTAACAAATGAGAAGGATAAAAATAAAGTTTTTTAAAGTTCCAATTAAATTAAAATAACAACAATAGATATTTAAACGTAGCCAGCTAAACTTTTATATTATACAAAATTAGTCATTGGTGTACCATTGTACTTTTAAAGTTTAAAATGTACCAAAAAAGTACAATTGTACCAACTTTACTTTACTTTTTCATTGGTTTAAGTAAAAATGTTACCTTTCTCGTGTTCACTAAACATTTTAAATAAAAAACAAAATTTTTATAAATTTTGGCGACTTTTTTTCTATTTTTGGCGAATTTTAGCTATTTCAATTAAATTTATTATTTTTGATTTGTTAAAAATATTTTTAAAATTAAAAAATATTGTATATATGTATGTATTAGGGGAAAATTTCAACAAAAAACAGTTTTGGCGATTTTGGCGATTTTTCACATCGGTTTTGGCGAAATAGGCGAAAATAAATCTGACAACCCAGCAATTTGGCATTACCATTGGGGTTAACGACACTCGTGGTAAATACATCGGTATTCTCTATTTTGAAACGAAAACAGAAACGACAATAAAACATTCCTTCTCTGTCGTCATCATTGTAGGCAACGATTTTTAAACGACTCCTAGAAAAAAAAATAAAAAATAACCTACATTAAGTTCGAAATTTTAGTTTCTTAAACGGAAAATCATCCCACTTATACTAAGGGAAGCCCTAAAATTAGGTGGTTTTTGAAGCAAAACTGCCGAGAAATTAAATCCGTTTGGCCTCCACTTCTTGTCATAAAGTAAGTAAAACTATATTGGGAGAAAATATCCAATAAAATGTTTTTTTTTATTAAAATAAATAAAGATAAAAAGGAGGCTCTGTATCCAACAGGGGAAGGGTGTTATAAACAGGTGCGATTGTCCCCATTGGAGTAGGCGGTGTCAAACCAATTAAAATTTAAAAAACAAATTAACCCGAAAGGAAATGTAGTGGTATTCGCCGACAATGAAGAAGTTAGATCGCTACTAATCGAGTTTCGTATTTAGAATCTGGGATGGCAAAAATTTTAACGTTGTGTCGTAGCATCTTTCGATGTATATTTATATCCATTATGTCATCATGATCACTTGAACTTTAAAAATAAAATTCTGTACTCGCAATATTTTGTTAAAACTTAGATAGAAATAACAAACCTTTTAGAAATTTACAAAAATGTCATAAATAACAACCCAAAAAACTGCAGTACTACCACACTTTATTAATTTTTCTTTTTTGTTTTCGATAACGATTCTTCATCGTTTCAATATATTTCAAGAATACGAATTTAGGTAAAAAACGACGATTAAAATTAAAAAGCCAACGGGAATAGGGGCGATTTTTAAACAAATCGTTTGTACTCGGAATGTAAGGGATTTATTTCGCTAAAAAGTCCCCGACCTGCAATTTTCTTAAAATCTCTTTTGAAATTGCGCAGGTGTCCATACAAAGAAATTGTTATTATTATTTTGATTTTGACATGTTTATACAGTTGTCATCAGAGGGCGAAGCCGATATGAAATAAGCGGCGGCTAAGAAGAATATACTCGGCGGCGGCTAAAAGCCGAATGCATATCAAAAAGCGGCGGCGAAGCAAGTATAACAGTCTTAGACAGAAACTATCTTACAAATTTGGCGATATAATCTCCCCCAGGAGGCACTAATTGTCATTGCAATCAACCGTTTTACTTCTTTGTGGCAGTGCTTCCAGGGAATATGGGGGAAACACGCTGGCGTTCCTAGAACCTGTTTCTGGAGAAACAGGTCTTCGTATATAGGTCTTTCGAGGTCCGACGAGTTTCTAACGACTTATGCCACGGGAACTGCTAGCCCCTCAGAGAACCACCCATCTCTGTGCACGTAAACCTTCGGGGTACACGTGGTGGATGTGGTTTGAACCAATGTTTGCAGGAATGCTGGACGGTTGGTCAAGTGTGCTGTTGCACTGTCAACAGAAGGCACCAATAGTGTCAGGTGTTTGAATATCTCCAAAATCCCCCAAACAAGGGGTTAGAACATGGGTCCATGCTTTCCATGTGAGAGCGCAAGGCTATGCCAAAATTTTACTCAGTGGTAAATATGATTTTACCCTGTTGTTTTAGTTTATTAAATGACTAGATAATGGTGTTTTGATGATGCAATTTATTTTAAAATTATCAATTTTAAAATAAATAATATCAAATTAAATAAAAATGCGAACTTAGCTGATGAAGCCGGCTAAAATTTTTAGCCGATATTAACCGAACACTTCGGTGGCGGCTAGCTGCTTCTAATTTATGTCGGCGGCGGCTTCACGCTCTGGTCGTCATCAACTCCAAAAGAGCGAACAAAAACAAGAGAGTCGCAGCAGAGTTGCTGCCATTTATCTTTCCTCTCTCCCCAGCAAACGCAAAAGTTTTAAAAGAAAAGTGGTGCAATGACTGGAGGGGGACTAACTTGGTTTCTGTCTAAACTTCAGTTTTTCTTCTTCTTCTTTGTCGAAAAGCAGTTCTGGGTTTATAATTTTACGAATCGTGATTATTATCATTATTTCTTAAGAGCGGTCAAGTCTTCAAAAGTTTTGGGCTCTCGCTCACTTTAGATAAGAAGATCGTCTTGACTTTCTGTATTGTATAAGAGTTTTTTGTTTGATATTAACCACATGCTATTATTTTTGTTGGTAGCTTAACGTTATCCAATTGTCATTTTAACGTATTGGTGGAGGCCATTAAAACCTAGACGAACTATTACACTGTTTAATATATTGACTGGTAGAATTTCAAAAAAAAAACCCTACTATTGGAGACCATTAAACTCTAAAAGTAGATTTCAGGATATTCAACTTCCAGTACATAATTTTAGGTAGACTGGCAGTATAACTTTTTATAATATCATTAAAAAATCATTTTGGCTACAATTCAAAGCACTGTGCGTTCGTTGTGTTCACTGTTACTGTACATTCAGTGGGGAAGAGAACTAACTCATAATTTATCACGATTTTAGTTCTTAATTGATAGGGACCAACGGGTTCCAGTTCTATGGAAGCGACCTGTCACTTTAACATCGAAATGGCCTAGGAGACAGGTCAATTGATACTGTTACGATACCCTGAGACAGGTGTTATTTTAAACACTATTAAATCACCTGATGAGTTCTCTATTCACCAATCACTATTCATAAATTCTGGTACCACTACGAAAACAAAACCAGATCATTTTTATTGACCTTCACCCACGAACTTACACCCATGATAAATTTAATGAAGTCAAAGGAAAAACTTCCACTTCATAAACAAATTTCTTCAGCTGCGAGCGTAGACCGTTGCGTAAGTCTTTACTATTTTTACTAAAGTGAGGACCTATGCAAAACCTGGTTAAATAGACTATAAATTCAGACAGTAGAGTGACAGTTCATTTGCAAATTACTCAGTTTGTACTCCAGTTACTGGATTTTGGTGGTGGGAAAAGTAACCTAACGGACCTAATGTCTTTTCGTTAGGAAGTGAATTTCTATTTTTTTTTTACAACATTTAGCTGCAATTCAACATAAGGCATGTTTTTCTTAATTTAGTTGCTCTTCAAGTTGTTTACTTTTTTTATTTTATCTATTTATGTATTTTAATATTTATATTATTTAAAATGGCACTTGATATGCTCCTGTTTAAACTTTGATTTATTATTTTCCAGTAGGAGTTGGAGTCGTTGTTATTTTATTATTAATTTTTTATTATTAAACAACTATTTACTGAAAAGAAATTACAACCCAAATGCAATTGTTAAGCTATATTCAGACTAGTCAAATATTTGACGAAAAAAACAGTACCACTTTTTTTGCCGTGTTTATTCAACCTTCAATCACACGTTTATTAATAAATTACGATCATAGTCATAATTTTTGTTTACATTATTTAGTGGTTACGCCTATTTAGTAAAATATTTGACTAGCCTGAACATAGCTTTAAATAAAATTATAATTTTCAAAGAAACATAACTGGAACAGTCCTAATATCTTTTAATAGATAAATACTTTAGTGGATTCTTAATTATTCAGTATTTAGTTAAACAATGTTAAAAGACCCAACAATTAAAAATCAAAAAGTTTTACTTCTTAAAACATTGCTTTTTAGGGGTCGTCTTAAAAAACAAAATCAGGGTCAGGGATCTGATAATTTAAAGTGAAATCATTACTTCAGTTTAGTATTATTTTCTGTCTGGTTCGGTCTGTTATTTTTCTTGTTGTACACATTTTAATAGTACAGCAGGCAGCATTTAATTAATAGAAGTCATGTAAACGGCCTGAAAATCGGAAGAACAATAGTTTTTTCTTTATACCTACAAGATCTGAACATCAAATACTCCAGTGCTTTCGGCATTAGTATTAGTATATTCGGTATTAGTAAATTTGTTTAAATTACGTTAAAGACAACACATCCTATACCTAAAATGTAAGGGAAACATGGTTTTCTGTGTCGACTCTCATTACATACATAAATATCTGTTCAAAAAAGGGGCCAACTTAAACCCCACCTTAACTAAAGTTTTACAAATCCGATACACGCGTATATCGGCTTTCGATAATCGAATGTAGCCAATTCAAAATTTTTAATTTTCGCGGGCTGCTTACATTCAATTATTGAATTTTTTTATCTTGGTACACATGTGTTAGTCATATGTTGGCATTATGTGCCAATTGTAATTAGTGGTTTGTTGTTGACAACTGAAAAGGTTATTCACGTTTGTGTGTGTTCTTCGATTGTTGAATTGTGACTTATGGCCGCTTCCATTGGGATGATTAGACCTTGGTTTCGACGTCATAACACGTTTCGTCACCAGTTATGACCCTTTTGAGCAAACCTGAATCGCCGTTGACGTCATTCAACAACTCCTGAGTGATACTAATGCCGTTGCTTTTGCACAAACCTCTTCTGCAACTTCCCTAATACTCGACGATTTTCCAAAACAATTTTTTTCACTGTTTCAATGTTTTCTTCACTTGTTGACGTGGTTGCAACTTCAGGACGCTCATCGCCATCAACATCTTTTCGGACTTCTGTAAAGCGCTTGTACCACTTACAAACTTTTTGAGACAAAGTATAAAAAAAGTATGAAAAAAAAATAATATAAATCACTACGAAACTATATAAATCATCTACGAAACGTCGGGTAAAATAAATAAAAGGAATTTTTTTTACTTATAAACCTCACGCCTATTAGCTTAAAACCAACAACACATTATAAATCACTAGTTTAATTTAGTTTTAGGTTTGATTACGAAAAAAAGAAAAGGGTATAGTATAGGTTAGTCATTCCGTTTGTAATTTCTATAATATTCCTTGCCGACCCCGTAATTTTTTTTATACCCTGGATTTTTTTTATATAATAGATGGGATTGAAAATAGAAATGCAAGCGTCACCTTTTCTCTATAACCGTGTGAAGTGAATAAATCTGTAATTTCTAAATAGGTGGCTGATTTTGTTGAGAAACTAAAGCACTGCATGAGCATAAAAAAGCGAAGCTCATAAGATGCTCATTATAATATTTCATTGAATTTATGTATGTACATTGCACATGAGCAACGATGAGTGGACAGTTATATACACCGAAGACCAACGAGCTAAATGCGATAAGCCTGCGGTGTTTCCATAAGCAAGTTTGAATAAGTATGAGTAAATGTTAAATATAATAGCAATGAAATTGGGCGAGTTCAAGCAGTTTTAACCTTTGAGTGAAACACAGTTCGAGTATACAAACAAAAACCATTAGTGCAATCATGACGCGATTATCCTGATCCAAAAGTTGTATACAACTACTAAACAAAACACACTAAATGTTTTCAACATAAGACGAGTAAACACAGCGCTCACTAGCATAGAAAGCTCATTTTACTCGGACAGCTCATTGCTTTTATGATACGAACAGAAGTTTGCTCACTAATAGAGAAGGCATGTGTTCAGTAATCTAGTTTGTGTTCGAGAATGACCACTTGCTCAGGAGCTTATGAGCACACCTATTAGATGAGCTTGCTCATGCAGCTGTTTATTAGAAACTAAAAATTTTTTTCGTATTTTCTATTTCTATTCCCCTTTTTTATTGCAACACTTAAGCTATCGATTTTTATTTACTGGCTTTAAGCTCCTAAAACCTAATTTTTTGTAGTTATAAAAATCATAACCTTTGCTGCGAGACGTGTTTATTGGGAAAATTGATCTTTATCTTAACATGCCTGAACTACTGATACTTAAGTAATGACAATTTTAATTGAAGCAAAAACATAATTATTCCAGGGACTGAAATTTGTAATTAAAAAACTTTTGAAGCTAGTGCTTAGGCGAAACTTTGATAAAAACGTTTTAAGAATCATATGATTTATGATGTTTTTATTTTTATCCTTCCCATAATTTATTTACTTACTTAAAGAATGTTTTATGAAATGTTGTTTATAATTCTCGTATTTAAATTGTTTTACCTTAATATAGTGTTTTTAGTTTTAGTGAATTTTCTTAAATAAATTAAATTTTTTTTAACCAAATCATCCCTCTAATTTATTGTTTTGTCTTCTTTGTCCTTATTTCCTTTCTTTTATTACTAAAAACTACTCATTTTCCCTTTTCCGCTACAAACTACATACATATATTTTTCCTGTCTATTTGAACTCCTTTCTTCTACATACAATAAAATATGTATTCTTCTACTTTTCTTATTTTTCTATTCTTGTTCTTCTACTTTTTTCCTACCAAAACAATAACAACAACCATAATTAAAAAAAAACTATTATTTACATTAAAAATAAAATGATAATAAAATACACAGGTGACGGAACAATTTCGAATCATTCAATATCAATATTATTACAAATTATTAATTTAGCAATATGTTTAAATTTATTGTTGTAAAAGCAAACTGTGTACTTGCAAAATTACCAATTGTACATATTGCTGATTTAATAATCAATTACCTTGATTTTTGATTTTTTTGGTCAAATACAAAATCATTTCATTGAAAACTTAATCACTACAAAAATAATGTTTCAAACACGTGAGTCTCTCTTACCTCCCTCTCTCTCTCTATTTTATACGAAATAAAATAATTTATTTTAATTTTTCTATTTATTTAGTTTTTTAATTCGCACATATAAATTACATTTTTAACTCGAAAACATCACGTCAACATTCGACACTGTCATTAAAATTATTAACTCTTCGGCTTCTCGACACTCAACACCACATAACATAAGTAGATACTATAGCCATGAAAAATAGATCTTTAGATTAGCTTTTAAAAAGCGTTAAGTTTTTAAAAACAAAAATTTAACAATAAGTTTTTTTTTTAATTTTACAAAAAGAAATAATAATTGCAAGAAAAATTATTGTTCAATATCTTCGATATTTAATTTTTAGAATTCTAAAACAATTACTAAATGGTGATTCAATTTGGACTTTCACTTAAAATATTAAGAAAAAAAATAAGTCGAAATTTTTTTAGTCGAACTATTTATTAACCTTCTTAAGTAGGCTTAAGTTCGCATATTTTCTCTCAAAAGCATGGAGAGAATAGTTTTAAAAAATTAGGTGTTTAGTTTTTGTAGAAAATGGGAACATTTTATGGTCATTTCGCTAAGTTAATTATTTAGCTCATCAGGAAACCTTAACGCCAATTTTAGATAAGCTAAAGATACCTTTAAGTTGAAAATATGTTTGAACTAAATAAGAATTAACTGCCTGTTTCACAACGTCACACGAAGTCGTTCTTTCGCACAATTACATTTAAAACAAAAACATATTTACAAATATTGTTTTTGTTTTAAATGTAAAAATAGTCAAAGCAATTTAACAAAAAGTATCTTCATTTTATTTAGACACCGACAAAATGAAATCCATTTTCTGGATCGCCACATACTTTTTCAGCATTCTTTGCAGATATCTACATTACAACATACTCGTATGTACATATATAAAGTGGTAAAGATTAAAGAAAAACCAGAGGAAAGCTTTAGGAGTACAAATGATGGGTTCATATTGAATTTAATAAAATTTCTCGTATTCTATTATCGAAATTTAGTTGATGATGACTACAACTTAACAGTACCCAAAGTATATAAAGGGTGGTTAAATTTGGAAGGGCCGATCTGGGTTTGAATAAAACACAAATTATTTAGGAAATTATTGTCATTTCTTTTTATTTTGATAATATTGGTATGGTTCAACGCACACCTCCATCCGATGTTCCAAATTTTCGATGACGCTGAGGCATAATTGAGATTCTATGCCGTTAATGTGCCGAAATATCTCATCCTTTAGCTCTTGAATTGTTGCTGACTTATCGACGTACACCTTTTCTTTCAAATAACCGCAAAGAAAGAAGTCCAACGGTGTCAAATCATATGATTTTGGCGGCCAATTGACATCGCCAACACGTGAGATAACACCGCCATTGAATTTGACACGCAAAAGAACCATTGTTTCGTTAGTTGTGTGACAAGTGGCACCATCCTGTTGGAAGCACATATCGTCCACATCCATATCTTCCAATTCGGGCCATAAAAAGTTCGTTATTATCTCACGATAGCGAACACCATTACCATTACAGTAACTGTCTGACCGGCCTCATTTTGGAAAAAATAGGCGCGATGATGCCAAACCGCACCAAACAGTCACTCTTTATGGGTGCATTGGTTTTTCGACAATCTCTCTTGGACTATCATTCGCCCGAATTCGGCAATTCTGCTTATTGACGAATCCACTGAGGTGAAAATGTGCCTCATCACTGAAGATGATTTTCTTCGAAAATTGATCATCCAACGTTGCCATTTGCTTACCACCAATCTGACCATTGCTCGATTGTGTATCTTTCCATGGTTCATATTGAATTAGTCTGAAATTGAGAAATGTCAAATTAATTGCAGAAAAAAACTTGACGTTTAGGTGCGATTCACATTCAACATCGGCCCTTAAAATTTAACTACCCGATAGAAACGAAGAATGCTGAAAATCCAGAAACTACATTACATTCTGATAGTATCTAATTTAAAATTTTTCACATTTTATCTTTAAAAAATAATAACCTAATCGGTACAAAATATATTCTTCTAACCGTATTGAGTAGTTAGAGAGAATACACGAACTTAAGCCTATTTAAGAAGAAAACATTTGTTTGGAATCAGTTAATACTTTATCAACAATTTTCTTTTTAAATTCACACAATTATGCATGGATGATTATCGGGATTCATGTTGCATGACGTAAAGTGATTGTCATAATTACCGATGACATTTTTGCAAAGCACAGGTTCAATACCGGTGATACTACACCATTTCTTTTTGTTTTTAGTTCTGCGATCATATTTGCTTTAGCCTCGTTGAATCTTCAAATAGCATCAAAGAGATACATCGGAAGTCCAATTAATGCCGCCGAGTCGCAATATTATGCGGCCTGGGAATTGTATGCTTTCTTGGCGGCAACTGGAAGTTTTTGTTTTAACCAATGGTCCTCGTGTGCACATCTCTCAATTAATCCCACTAAAAGTCGTAATCGGAAAGCGCTATTTTAATTACATGAAGGCGTAATGGGAGATGGGCAAATGAAAAAAATATATATCAATATATTTGTGCTGTAACAGCCATAAAATTAAAGGGTGTCCCGATAGTCACATAATTTCACGTATATGACCTTATATTTGCGACATCGTACCAGGCAGACTCTTGCAACTTATGCACAGTATATATTACTATATCCGCTAAAAGTACAAGCATACAAATATATGTATATTGAAGGGTGTTCCCATAGAGGCCGTGATTGTGACGAATATGGCGTCATATTTTAAGTCGTTATAGGTAGACATTTGAAATTTACACAAAAAATATAAAACTATTTTTGCTTTAACGCAAGTATAAAAAAATAACAATTAAAGAGTTTCCCCATAGAGGTTGTGATTTTACGAATATGGTCTTATTTGTTAAACCATATTAGTTTAGTCGGGTTGGCTGAGAGATTAGTTTTAATGCAATCAGGAAGCCCATGAAATGAAAAAAATATATATCAATATATTTGTGCTGTAACAGCCATAAAATTAAAGGGTGTCCCGATAGTAACATAATTTCACGTATATGACCTTATATTTGCGACATCGTACTAGGCAGACTCTTGCAACTTATGCACAGTATATATTACTATATCCGCTAAAAGTACAAGCATACAAATATATGTATATTGAAGGGTGTTCCCATAGAGGCCGTGATTGTGACGAATATGGCGTCATATTTTAAGTCGTTATAGGTAGACATTTGAAATTTACACAAAAAATATAAAACTATTTTTGCTTTAACGCAAGTATAAAAAAATAACAATTAAAGAGTTTCCCCATAGAGGTTGTGATTTTACGAATATGGTCTTATTTGTTAAACCATATTAGTTTAGTCGGGTTGGCTGAGAGATTAGTTTTAATGCAATCAGGAAGCCCATGAAATGAAAAAAATATATATCAATATATTTGTGCTGTAACAGCCATAAAATTAAAGGGTGTCCCGATAGTCACATAATTTCACGTATATGACCTTATATTTGCGACATCGTACCAGGCAGACTCTTGCAACTTATGCACAGTATATATTACTATATCCGCTAAAAGTACAAGCATACAAATATATGTATATTGAAGGGTGTTCCCATAGAGGCCGTGATTGTGACGAATATGGCGTCATATTTTAAGTCGTTATAGGTAGACATTTGAAATTTACACAAAAAATATAAAACTATTTTTGCTTTAACGCAAGTATAAAAAAATAACAATTAAAGAGTTTCCCCATAGAGGTTGTGATTTTACGAATATGGTCTTATTTGTTAAACCATATTAGTTTAGTCGGGTTGGCTGAGAGATTAGTTTTAATGCAATCAGGAAGCCCATGAAATGAAAAAAATATATATCAATATATTTGTGCTGTAACAGCCATAAAATTAAAGGGTGTCCCGATAGTCACATAATTTCACGTATATGACCTTATATTTGCGACATCGTACCAGGCAGACTCTTGCAACTTATGCACAGTATATATTACTATATCCGCTAAAAGTACAAGCATACAAATATATGTATATTAAAGGGTGTTCCCATAGAGGCCGTGATTGTGACGAATATGGCGTCATATTTTAAGTCGTTATAGGTAGACATTTGAAATTTACACAAAAAAATATAAAACTATGTTTGCTTTAACGCAAGTATAAAAAAATAACAATTAAAGAGTTTCCCCATAGAGGTTGTGATTTTACGAATATGGTCTTATTTGTTAAACCATATTAGTTTAGTCGGGTTGGCTGAGAGATTAGTTTTAATGCAATCAGGAAGCCCATCATACTTTTATATCGGCCGACACTGAATCGCTGTAGTTTGAGCATATGCATTTCTCTCCACACTCGTCAAGAAGCCGATCAAACACTATCGGCCAATAAAAAGTCTGCAATCTGCGGCGCCCTTAAAACTTACACAGAGCATGTAGCCGTAACAGCAAGTATGCAAAATACTATTAAAAATTTAAGCTCGATTGTGATGAAACCGTATCAGGTAGACAAATAAAATGTTAAAAGGTGGGAAATAATAAAAACATCAAATTAAGGTTGCCCCATTAAAGACTTGAAAAAATGAAAATTTTGTAGTACCATACCCTACGTACAGTGAGGTGCACAAATGAGTACTTATTTGTACTTTGACCACTTTTTGTTTCTCAAATATAAAAGTAATAAAGCAAATCCAAAAATTTTTATTGTGGTTTATTAAGTTTCTAATACTTAATAAAATTATATAAAATCTGTAACAAAATGCATCAAGCACCAAGAATAAACCAAAATAACTCTTATGTACTCCATTTTGCACCTCTGCATTTTATGAAGAATTTGAGGTAAATAAATGAAAAAGTACCGTTATTTTTCAATCTTTTTGCTTTTTATTAGTTTTTTTTAAGAAGACATAAGATCGACATTATTTGAATCGCGTGTAGTAGAAACTTTGTGCAAATTTTTAAACAAAAATCAAATAAATACCTAACAATAATAAATAATGAAGAAACTTTCAAAATCCACCCAGGAGAACATCCGAGCCATGACTGAAAGAGGCTGTTCTACCCGGGAAATTGCAAAAAAAAACTTAAAGTGAGTCAATCAGTAGTCATAAGGGTACAAAATCGGTGTCCCGCTGTTCCCAAGCCTCATGTTAGAAGTCGTAAAAAACTTCTAACTAATGCGGACATACGTCTAATGATTAGAGAAATGAAAAGGGATAAGTTTTTAACATCAAAAGATGCTTCGTTAGCAATCGGAAAACCCGTTAGTCGGTGGACGGCATGTAGAGCCCTTCGCGACATTGTTTATATCGCAGCAATAAAAAAACAAAAACAAAAACCTGCATTGTTGGAAAAAAATGTCAAGGCACGGTTAAAATTTGCCAAATAACACAAAATTTAGACAGTGGACGACTGGAAACGTGTGATCTGGTCAGATGAATCCAAATTCAACCTTTTCCAATCCAAAATGTGGGTTGCTTGACGTGGTGGGACCTTGGACCACTCGAAAAATATTGATAATATAATGAAGAAAGAAGATGATTTGAGGATTTTGCAGACTCATCTTCCCGATTTTGTAGATAAGAGCGCCTATTCTGCAGAAGTAATTTTTTAGCAGAATGGTGATCCAAAACACCTTCAAAATGTTCAATTAATGCAGTGGCCAGCACAAAGCCCCGACCTCAATCCGATTGAGAATTTGTGGTCAATCGTGAAGAGACGGTTGGTACAGTACCAATCAACCCCAACCAATTTGGACAAGCTTTGGCAGCGGATCCAAAATGAATTGAAGAATATTCCAAAAGAAATTGTACAGAAATTGGTGGAGAGTATGCCAAATCGCGTAAATGATGTCTTACAAAATAAAATATTCGTATTCCGCAAGATTTTTCAACGGTGGAAAATTGAGTACATTGGAGTTGTTTTCGTTTTCTTTATTTTTTTTTTTTTTTTCTTAAAAAATTAATGCACCTAATTCTAAATAAACTACAAAAAAAATTTGCTTTCCTACTTTTATTTCTATGACATACAAAGTGTTTAAAGTACAAACTTGTATTCATTTGTGCATCTCACTGTACGTACATAGGTAGGCTCGTCTAGCATTTTACTGATTTATTTCTGCTGTGTAAATTATTTTATTATACTGTTTGATAAACAAATTAATTCTGCAATTTCGAAGTTGTAATTTTTTTATTTTTTTTTTTTTTTTGTTATAAAACAAAAAAAAAAATTTATTATAAAAAACCGGTTATTGGAAACCCGATTTAACTGTAAAACCACAGTTTTTTTTACGTCGAATATTTCATAACTCTACTTATGCGTATTTTTATACAAAATTTCGGAGTCTTTTTCTTCGACACTTTTTGAAAATTTTAAATTACAAGTACTCGTTAGGAATATTATAATTTGCTTTGTCTCACTTGGTAAACATGTTCTCAATTTTTAGCACTGTATTTTTTTAAAATCTTTAAATCTTCAAAATGCTCTTGTGAAAAGAAAAAAATTTTAAATAACTTATTTTTATTGAATTATTTTCATACAATCGTTGAACGAAATTTACATTTTAGTTTGTTTTGAAAACCAAATAATTTGAAAAATAAACAATAAAAAAAACTTTCACAAAAATCAGAACTTTCACTCATCAAAACTCATGGCAGAAACTAAACAAAGTTTTGGTAGTTTAGCTCATTCAGAATAGTTTGGAAAAATTCCCTATTTCGTTTACATAATCATTGCTACAACATTCACTTATAATTCTCAACCAAATTATAAATATTTCATTTATAAAATGATTTAAATAAAATCGTTCTAGAATAGTTGTTTTGTGTTAAACTTAATTAAACTAATTAAAGTATTTTATTGTCAGCACGTGATTGTCTTAACTTAATGCACATTTTTACAAACATATGTATGTACAAATAGTTTGGTTGTAACAAAGCAAAAACTTGACAGTTCCTGTGTATAATTAATTATAAATAATGTATGATAATTAAGTTTTCTAAAATGTCTAGTTTAGAAATCTTTCAAAACTCTTGAAATGCTACAAACATAAAAAACAACTTAAACTAAAACCTTAAAAGCTTTAATTCAAAACAATACTTAAATTGACTAGAAAAACATATTAATTAACAGCACATTTCAAAATACACAAATTTAAATTAAAATTTGAAAAAATCCACAAAAATACATTTTATTTTTTACGTGCATTTATAAAATAACTTTCAAGGCGAATTAGTATTAGGTGCAATGCACATTCATCAGGTAGCCTCACTACCAAGGGGAAATATTAAGGCGAAAATTTTTAATATTTTTATATGGATTTTGACAGTTAAACTTCAAATTTTTCCCCTTAAATTGAAGTTGAACTATCAAACTCCATATAAAAAAAAAATTTTAATATTTTCGCCTTAATATTTCCCTGATGAATGTGCCTTGATTAGGTGGCAGGCGTTTTCGCCTCATTTGTATGTGTCGAGCTCTATACCAAGGCATATTTATACAGGTACACGCAAGCTGAATTCAGATAAACAAGGCAACTTGTTTTTGACCGACTTTGTCAACATATTTAAATAAATTATATGGTCATGAGTCGTGTTCGCGACTTTAATATAAAAATATCTAAAAAGCTACGGAAAATTAGAGGCCATTTTAATAAAACTAAAAACGAAGCTAAATAAATATGTAAGTAGGAAATAAAGTTGATTAACATTATACATATAATTCAAATAATTTAATAAAAGATTTCCAATATACCTTCTAACGTCAGGATATCGAAATATTGGAAACCAAATAATAATAAAGATATTTTTTGTCAATAACAAACTGGCCTCAAGCTTGACTGTTTTATTAAAGTTGAAGAAGAAGGATTTTTTTCCAACCATTCAAATTATTTAGGGTCAAATCGCCAAAGTTAAATTTTTAAATTTAAATTTATTCAAATTATTATTTATTTAAATTAATTTAGTCATAATATAAAGATAACCAAGCCACACTATCGTTATTATAACGAGCTCAAATATTTTGAATATCAAAACTCGGCTGCTGAGGAGTTCTCAAGAAAAGTGGTATACATATATAGTTTGGGCTGTCAAACTACACCTCCCCACTTTCCGATTATGCCCAGAAACCATATACCAAAAGCACATACTGGATTTCATTTAGATATGTCAAAACGAATGACCGTTGTTGCGTTCAGAAAATATACATAGGTATATACAGTTTGGGGTGTAAAGTAAACTACCCCTCCCTCACTTTCCGATTATGCCCAAAAAATATACAGTTAAACTAAAAATATTGGAATTCACTGCCACCTACTGACATCATCGGGAATATAGTAAACATTAATTCAGGAGACCTCAAAATGTAAAGATCCGTTGAAATCCAGACATGAAATACTTTACCAATACTACGTAGGGTAATTACTTGATTATGCGCTGAGTAATATAAAAAAATAAAAAACATTTTTTGTTTAGAAATTTTTACTACTTTTTAAGTGCGCGAACAGAGCTTCATAAAAGCTTTGACGTTTTCAGGCAAACGAATTCAAACAGCTTTCCTAACGGTTTTACCCAATTCATATTAAACAGGTAGCCTCACTACGGAGGGGAAATATTAAGGCGAAATTTATCAATTTCTTTTATACGGATTTTGACAATTAAACTTACAATTGTTCCCCTTAAATGGAAGTTGAACTATCCAAATCCATATAAAAAAAACATTTAAAAATTTTCGCCTTAATATTTTCCCTTCATAGTGAGGTTACCTGATGAGTCTGCTTTGGGTTTTACCTGTATAAATATACCTTGCTTCTTTATAATAAAGAGATTGACATTTGTATTTAAAAACATATGATGAGCTTTTTGGCTACTGCAATTAACCTATATATGAATTCGCCTTGGTAAGTTTATATAAAAATTTTATGTATTATATACTCTATATTTTCTTTTTCGTAATTGATATTAAAAAAACCTTTTGTAATATTAAAATTAATAAATTTTTTTTCGTTTTTTTTTTTTTTTTTCTTCGAAATTTTCTTTATCCCCTTTCTCTCAAACCTTTTGTTTGTTTTTATTTGTTATAATTTGAACGAAAAAAAAAAATTAAAAAATAATTTCAAATTCCTCATGTAAAGGTACCACAAAAGCGCAATCGGAGGATCACGGCGTTCTAATTATAACAACACTTCTCGTCGTCTCGTTCCTAATTTGTCTCCTATGCATACTTTATCACTCCAGAAGAAAACGTAGACAACAACTACATCAAATGGGTTTGCATCGTAATGCACATTATGATTCACAAACCAGTGCTACAGGTATGTTTTCTCATATAATAGAACATAAGTTGCAAAAGTTTTGCCTATATGATTATATATTGCGCCATGTCACAGAGTTTTAGAATGAAGGTAAAATCGAGTTACTTCGCTGTACAAAAAGTAAAAGTAACAAATTTTTGTTTTACTTCACAGCTAAAAATCGTTAAGCCTTTTTGCCATTAAATAAAAAAATAAAAATACAGATACGCCTTGTGAATTTAAATTTTAGGTGAAATAAATTAAGCAAAAATTGGATTATGTTTTATTATTTATATAAAATTAAAAAGAAACTAATTACTAGTAATAAAAATCTATATTTATAACATTTTTGTTCAAAAAACAAAAAGACGATTGATCATGGCCTACAGTGAAATTTACATGGTCAGATCTCATTTAAAATATAAAATACTACTGCCCTATTTTTCAAGTTTCGGTATAAAATGTTATTACAAGTAAGCGCTTTTTTATGGGATTACATTTTTACAACTACATACATATTTATGTATGTATGAATGTATGTATGTATGTATGTATGTATGTATGTATGTATGTATGTATGTATATATGTATGTATGTATGTATGTATGTATGTATGTTTTTTATTTTTTTTTTTAATGAGGTAAAAATCGTCAAAAGACTCCCAAGACCAGGAGTGCGAGACTTTAACACGCTAAACAACCTCAATACACTATTCCACAGTCCCTGCGGAACCACCGCAAAAGTATTTCCTCGCAGGGTGAGAAGAGGTATGTACCTACACTATACTGCTAAGACTCTCCTTCGAATCTCCTCGAGGCTGCGAAGTTCTAACAGAACCAATTTTACAAAATTACATACATTTTCCCAGTTTTCCAAAGTGGTTAACATTAAGCTAATTATGTTAGTAGGATTAATTCTACACCCTAACATCTGCTCTAAGTTTGCTCTCTCGGGATTAAATCGTGGACAGAAGAAGAATATATGTTCGGCATCTTCAGCCACATCTCCATCACAAAACGGACAGAACGGGGAACTGTCGTGTCCAGAACGGTACAAATATGGCCGAAAACAGCCATGTCCACTGAGAAATTGAGTCAGGTAATAGTTCAGATATCCATGGCTCCTCTCAAGCCAAACTCTCACATTTGTTAACAGTTTGTATGTCCATCTACCCTTCGTAATGCTTGCTTATCGCTTTTCCAATAATAACAGTTACTGCAGTATTTGTAAAAGCTTTGACAAAGTGCTCTTGCGGAAAATGAGAACACCAGACGCCAGGGTTCCTGGAACCTGAATCTGAAAGAAACAGGATATGCTATCACGGGTTCTCCTCGAGGCCCGACCAGTGCCCAAAGGGCTGGTACCACGGTAACCGGTGGCCCCACAGCAACCCTCTCATCTCTGTGACCGGTTGTTGGTGAGGTCGCCTTCGGGATTATACGTGGTAGTTGTGATTTAAGATCGATGTATGCAGAGATGGTACATTATGGATCATAGTGTGCTATTGTACTCTAAACAGAAGGAGTTGGATGGTCTCGAACCCCTAAGTAAGAGGTTAGAACATGGGTCCATGGTTTGCACAGGTTCTATAAATTGCTTCTCATTGTGACTGTGTGGTACATCTAGTACGATATGGGTACCTTCTTTTACGCACATCACGTTATTGTAAAGTGTGCTGTTCGACACAATGGGGGCGCTAGTCTACGTATTTATTTCACTCGGAAACACTTTTACTCACAATTTGTCGTTAACTTATGTCAAAATAGCTCAAACGACATATAGTTTTTACAATGTCAAAAGAAAGAGAGAGAAAGAGTGTTATAAAAACGAGGAACTTGGCTTACCTTTTTAGGTGATGGTATGCTTAGCGGAATACAAAAGCCCCAGTTGCTGCAATCGAGGACAAATCAGTGGGCATAGTTCTTGAGTTACTCCTTCATAAACTCTAGCAATTTTCTCGTCTGAATGAATTTACAAACTGTACCGACTTAACGACAGTTAAAAAAAATAATCACACTGCTTCTTAACAGAACAATCCATGGATGTAGTCGCCGAAAAAATCCATAAATTATGTTAGGAAACTGCTTTTCAACGGGACAACCATTTTTTATTTTTTTTTTAACAATACAACCTGCGAAGCTTTTTGCTTGTCTGCAGAAAACATCCGCAGGAATCGAACCCGCAACCCCTACACTGGTAGACTAGCGCGCTACCAATCAGTCTATCGAGGCACTCAACGGATGAACTAATTTGTAGTTGCCATTGCAGGAATACATGAACTTTTTATTGCCCTAAATATATTTATTTTACCTTTAATTAAGATTCACAAGGCAAATTGGCATCGATATAGCCGATTGTTAGCATCGTATCGACAAAAAGTCGTATCGATCCTTAGTTAAAATTAGCGCTGTGCCGTGTTCAAATGGTAGAAAAGCAAAAGTGAAAATTCGTTATTTGGCGTACATACATATGTAAATATATTTAATTCTGTGACATGACTTAATAATACAAAATATATTAAAACATTTTCTTTTACATACATATGTATTTCTTTTTTTAATTTAATTTTGTTTTTCTGTTTTAGTTTTCAGAAGATTTTAAAAATATGATTTGTGAGATTTTTTTTATTGTATTGTTTGTTTAAGGTAATTTATTATATTTTTATTTAATTTTTTTTATTATTATACACATATTTAATAGGCCCGGTTAAATTAAAATCACTTTTGAAAATAATTAATATTAGACCGACTTGCCTATATGGGGTGAAAAACTGATTTTGTACGTTCATGCACTGGTTAAAAGACAAATTTTGATACCCACTTAATCATGATTAAAACATAACAAGTAAATGTTCAAATAAAAATTAAAATGTGTATAAATTATTTTAATTTGTACCATATTGGATGCGGCTTCGAAAAATATTTTTTTTTTTTTACTTTAACTTTTTATGTTTTTGGGAATCACATACAAAAAAAAAATCTTAAATAGTAATTCTCAAAATATTTTCATTAACAAATAAAAAATCGGCCCTATTCCCGTTGTCATTGTAGTTTAAATTCGTTAAACGACACTCGTCGTAAATATATCGGTGTTCTCTATTTTGAAACGAAGATAGAAACGACAATAAAACATTCGTTCTCTGTCGTCATCATTGTAGGCAAAGAAATTCAAACGAAGTACATTAAGTTCGAAATTTTAGTTTTTTAAATGGAAAAACACCCCGCTTATGCTAAGGATTTTCGAAAGGGCATAAAACCCTAAAATTTTTTTGATTTATGAAGCTAAACGGTCGAGAAATTACATTCGTTTGGGCCTCCAGTTCTTGATGGAGAAGGTTGGCATTATGTAAAACTAAATTAGGAAAAAATATCCATTAAAATGTTTTTTTTTATTAAAATAAATCAAGATAAAAAGGAAGCGCTGTATCCAGAGCAACAGGGAAAGGCTGTTACAAACAGGTGCGATTGTCCCCTTTGGATGAAGCGGTGTGAAATCTATTAAATTTGAAAAACAAATTAACTCGAAAAGAAACGTAGATCGCTACTAATCGAGTTTCGTACTTACAATCTGGGATGGCAAAAATCTTAACCTTCTGTCGTAGCATCTTTCGATATATATTTATATCCATTATGTCATCATCATCACTTGAACTTGAAAAATAAAAATCAGTACTCGACATATTTTGTTAAAACTTACAAAGAAATAACAAACCTTTCAGAAATTTACAAAAATGTCATAAATAACAACACAAACGATTTCAGCACTTTTTGCAAGGGCTATTTATCTTACTAGGTAGTGTCGTCCGCCCAGCTGATTTAGTAGTTCGACATGTCAAAAGTTGTATGTATTCAAAAATTTTATAGTGTAGAAGTGAGAAAGCAATAAAACACATACACGCCTTCTCAATTTTCTTATATGTTTTTTGACATTTCGAACTACAAAGCAACAACAAAATGCCATGTTGTTCTTGTATTGTTGTATTTGTTGTAGAGACGCCACTACCTAGTAAAATAAATATACCTTGCCTTTTTGTTTCATAAAAAAAAGTAATAAAGCAAATTCAAAAATTTTTATTGTGGTTTATTAAGTTTCTAATACTTAATAAAATTATATAAAATCTGTAACAAAAAGCATCAAGCACCAAGAATAAACCAAAATAACTCTTTTGTACTCAATTATGCACCTCTTCATTTAATGAAGAATATAAAGTAAAGAAATGAAAAAGTTCCATTATTTTTCAATCTCTTTGCTTTTTATTAGTTTTTTTTAAGATTATTTAAATCGCGTGTAGTAGAAACTTTGTGCAAATTTTTAAACAAAACTCAAATAAATACCTAACAATAATAAATAATGAAGAAACTTTCAAAATCCACCGAGGAGAACATCCGGGTCATGATTGAAAGAGGCTGTTCTACCCGGGAAATTGCAAAAAAAAACTTAAAGTGAGTCAATCAGTAGTCACAAGAGTACAAAAACGGTGTTCTGTTGTTCCCAAGCCTCAAGTTATAGGACGTAAAAAAGTTCTAACTAATGCGGACGCACGTCTAATGATTGGAGAAATGAAAAGGGATAAGTTTTTAACACCAAAAGATGCTTCGTTAGCAATCAGAGAACCCGTTAGTCTGTGGACGGCATGTAAAGCTCGACATTGGTTATATTGCAGCAGAAAAAAAACTGCATTGTCGGAAAAAATGTAAAGGCGCGGTTAAAATTTGCCAAAGAACACAAAACTTGGACAGTGGGCGACTAGAAACGTGTGATCTGATGAGACGAATCCAAATTCAACCGTTTCCAATCCAAAATGGGTTTGCCTTACGTGGTGGGACCTTGGACCACTGCAAAAAAATTGATAATATAATGAAGAAAGAAGAGGATTTTGCAGACTCATCTTCCCGAGTTTGTAGATAAGAGCGCCTATCCTGCAGAAGAAGTAATTTTTCAGCAGGATAGTGATCCAAAACACACGTCCTAAATCGTGAAAGAATTTCTTGGTGAGTAAAATTTTCAATTAATCCAGTGGCCAGCACAAAGTCCCGACCTTAATACGATTGAGAATTTGTGCTCAATCGTGAAGAGACGGTTGGGACAGTACCAATCAGCTCCGAGCTTTGGCAGCGGATCCAAAATTAATGGTAGAATATTCCAAAAGAAATTGTACAGAAATCGGTGGAGAGTATGCCAAATCGCGTAAATGATGTCTTACAAGTATTAAAATATTCGTTTTCCGCATGATTTTTCAACGGTGCAATATTGAGTACATTGGAGTTGTTTTCGTTTTCATTATTTTTTTCTTAGAAATTTATGCTTTAGGTCTTTAATTTTACACTGTTTTGTTAAAAAATTTTAATTTGCTTTATTACTTTTAATCAATGACAAAAAAGTGCTCAAAATACAAACTTATACTCATTTGTGCACCTCACTGTAGATAAGAGAGCTTTGATTGAAGTGGTGATAAAAAATATTTTAATACCTGAACTCACAAAACGAGATTAATAATTCCATTTTTTCAAAAGTGGATACCCTAAATTTTTTCACCTTTAACTACTGAGGTGGTGATTAATTTTACTTCACCTGTTTCTGCTTTTTAGCTTTAAGAAAAGTGGTTGTTTAATAAAGTCCTTGTTTTGTTAAAGTCAAAATTAGATTTTTTTTTAATTTTATGATTTTATTTAACTAAAACTAAATTAAAGGGATAAAATTTACCCCACCTCACTACCTATGTCTAAATATTTTACCTTAGTAGTTAAAGGTTTACCACGGTGCTGTCAAATCCTTTTTGTGTATTTAGCAAAGAAATGAACTGTTACACTCCGAGAAATTTTATAAAATTTCATAAATTTTGTTTCAAAATTGGCTATGTTTGAAAAGAGCTTGAGGGAGAACCGTTGCAAGTTCATACGCATTTGCTATAGGTTTTCCGCTGAAATAGTTTAAAAAAATTTAAAACTGTAAAAACTACTGGATGGACTTCACAAAATTTTGTGAGGAGGTACATTAGCATCCTGAATCCAAACAGCAAATGGGATATCTTAAACAACAGATGGCGCCAATTGAAAAAAAATTGTATTTTATTTGTATTTTATAAGATATTAAAATATTTAAAACACCTTTTACAGAGCTTTACAATAATTTTTAGAATATTCAGAACACTAGGTTAAGAACGGTCATCTACGTTTAGAAAATCTTAATATTTGAGTAATAAATAGGCTTTTTATGATATTAAAAAATGTATGCCCATGGTACCCAACTTCGGGGGCTTACCCACAAGGGGACCGGGCGTCTCAGGTCAGCTCCCCTTAGACACACTTTGCCTATGTGAAATTTCATAAATACAACTTCAGTGGTTCATGTATTTCCACAGTGCAATTTGTAAACCATAGTTTCTAAAGTTGTTGTCGATTGTTTTTGGTTTATGTATATTATTGTTTTTTGCTTTGTTGTAACCAAAAAAGTTCAAAAAATTCAAGATCACCAATTAACCGAAATATTAATCACTAAAAAGTAGAAAATTGACCAAAATCACAATTTCGGAAAATAGATTGGATCGAAAAACGATAATGCACAAAAAAGGACAGAAAGCTTAAGTAATGGAAAGTTCACCAAACCATAAAAAAATCGCATTTGAAAAATGACATTTTCACCATAATATCACAAGAGAAGCAGAATTTAACAAAAAATCTAAATTTTACCTAAAATCACAAACACTTGAATGCTCCAGTGTTTAAAATAAATTTAAAAAAAATAGTGTTAATAATATTTGAAATTTAAATTCCCAAGAAAATACTTTTTTGTGTGATTTGGTCAATAAACAAAGCATTTCCTTTTATTTTACGAATAAAAAACTAAAATTCTTTACATATTTGTTTACTTAATCTGTTTTCTCTCTATCCATACATAGGTTTAAATTCGAGTCGACGTCATTTGCAAAGTGGTGGTCCCAGTATTGCCGGTAGTTTGCATGGCATTAATAGTGGTAACTTATTAATACCACCAGCACCGCTGCCACCACGTGCCATACACCAACCACCGCACATTTGTATATCCGGTTCTAGTTTAGACCTGGGTCCCGGCAACTATCCAGGCATTTTGATAAATGGCGATTCACTGGAAGACTCATCAACAACATCCAACGACTCAATAGGCAGTATACCATTTTTAAATGAATGTGAAACCGATAATATGGGACATATGATTATGCTACAGGGCGAAAATGTTTAACAATTAAAAAAAATATTAAAAAAATGTTACAAAAAGATTTTAAACTTTTTAAAATTAAAGAAACGCTACAAACTTAATGGAAAGAAATGTGCACAAAGTTTTAAAATATTTCCAAAAACGAAAAATTAATTTACAAACAAAAAAAATAGGTTTAGATGAATTACAAAAAAAAAACTAATGAAAGATACTATTTATTAAGTCAGAATTAATGGGAATGAGAAAAGAGTCATACAACAACAACAACATTAAATTAAGAAATCATGAATTTTTTTTATTAAGAGAAATTGCTAAATTATTTACACTGATTTACACTGATGTTTGAGAAAAAAGAAAAATCAAAAAATAATATTAAAAGTTTTGTAAATCTACAAAGAAAAAAATTAAGCAAATTCAAAAGTTAACAACACCCCAAAAATCCTAATCTAATTCATAATAACAATTTTAAGAAAATCATAAAACTCCGGATAATTCTACACATTTAAAATATAAACGAATTGAAATAGAAACAAAACTAAAAACCTTAAACAAGTTATTAAAAAAAAAGAAAAAGTTAAAATAAAATAAAATCCCCCATGAATGCGTTTAAATAGTTAAGCCAACCAAAATACGTATTAAAAAAAATGAATTATAATAGAAAAAATATATAAAAAAAACATTGCCAAGGAAAAACTAACTCCAAAAACTAAATTAATTGCATTAGTGCAAAAAGCAAAAATATTTATAATATAATAATGAAAATGAAAAAGACATTCAACTAATAAGGCAAAATACCAAAAACGACTTGTTGATTTTTATATTTGATACAAAATAATTATTTAGGAAAATTATGAAAAAAAAAAACATACACAAATGAACTTGAACCACACATTAAAGCATAGATAATTTAAACAAAATTTTAAATTACATTAAATTTTTAAATTTATTAGTTAGCCATTCATTCAAGCAACACCAAACAGTTAAACGATATTAGAAAGTTTCATACAACAAAAATACATTAGAATGAATAATAAGAGAAAAAAAAACACTTTTTTACCAAAGTTAAATTCATAAATAACAATAAATAAAATATATCTAAAATACATTCAAAACATAATCATGTTTATATAAATTATAACAAAGGAATCACTAAATATTCAGTCCAAAAGCTTAAGACGAATACCCAATTTACCCGCTTGAATATTGCAACACTCGTCTAAGAGAAAAGTCCGTTAAAAGTATTGAAAAACAGTTGCAAAAAAATATATTCAAAATATAAAAAAAAAATAATTACAGTTTTTGACATTTCGAGAACTTTATGAATTCGACATTACCAACACCTGATAAGTTTTTAAAATCTATTCTAGAACAAGGCGCATATCTAATCAATCAACACTATACAACAAAATAATTTTGCTGCAGTTCTGATAGTCAAGCTCCATATCGATGGTTTCAAGTACAAAGGCCCTAACTCGTATTTTTTACGAAATTGAGTTGTTCAGTGATTCCAATATATTTTACACAAATACACCAAATGAAGCAAACGCTTAACAAAAATACATTTTAAATTTACAGGTTCTATTATGCTTTTACCTTCTCCTGTAAAGTTACATTTATTTGAGTTAGGGCCTTTCTACTTGTGGCCAACGATATATAAAAAGTCGTTATAAGCACAATTATGTGTTTATTCCTATGGTTCCAGTGTGGAACAATGGGCCGCAATAAAGTTCCTTCAGTTTGATCTATCGTGTGACTAATGCATCATTTCCGGCCAAGTCGCTCCCACTGAACCAGTACCGTGCCAGTTCTATTGACATTGACATTCGCATCTCGTATAACCTTTTCCAGCAGGATGTTAAAAAGATCACACGATAGATTGTCGCCTTTTCTGAAACCTCATTTGCTACTAAATGGCTCTGGGTTTGCCTATTTTAACTAAAGATCGCGTATAAGTTAAGGTCATCCTGCATAGACATAGTTTTACAGGAATACCAAACTCAGACATGGCTTGAAACACCGTTTCAGCGTATGGGGCTGTCAAAAGCAACCTTGTATTCGACAAATAGATGGTAGGTGTCGATCTGTTTTTCTTTGACGTAAGGTGTATATCTGGTCGGTGGTGGACTTGCCAGGTCTAAAGCCACATTGGTATGGCTCAATTATCTCGCCAACTTTAGATTTAAATATTTCACACAATATGCTGGAAAGTATTTTATATGCGATGGGAAGGAGACTTATTCCTCTGTAGTTGGCGCATACAGTCTTGTCTCCTTTTTTGCGTACGGGACATAAAATTATGAGGTTTCAATCAACAGGATTGTACAAACCACCTGATGTATACACCTTATCAGCGTATCGCCTCCAGTCTTAAACAGTTTTGCTGTCAACCCACCGGCTCCTGCAGCCTTATTATTCTTCATCCGAGTAACTGCTACTTTGACCTCGTTCTGGCTAGGTGGTATACCCTCAATACCGTCATCTGGTATTGGCTCTGGGGTATCTACGTCGCCGCTACTACCTGATACCAATAGCACATACTCAGTATCTGTCAAAATATTACCTTCTTCATCTTTACAGGAGGATGTGCTTGTACCAAGCCAATAGTTTGTTTTTTCACTCTTTGGTAGAATTTTTGGGCCTTATTCTGACCAGTGTACATCTCGATTCCCTCACACTTACGTCTTTTCATTTCTTTCATTTTCTGCGGAATAGAAGTTTCTCCTTTTCTCTGGATATCTCTCTCTCGCATTACGTGTTGCTAATGAATGCAGGGTTGCCGTTATGCCGCATTTTTCGCTTCAGTAGCATTACGACACTTTTGGTCGTACCTTGGGTTTCTTGGGGGAGGCTTCTGATACCCAAGTAAGGATTTTGCGGCCTTTTCCGTAGAGTAGGCTATACTTTGCATTGCGCTGCCATTTTATCGAGATTAATAATGCCGTTGCCGTCTGTTGTGTTTGTAGCTTCTCGACGTCCAGCTTCCGCACTATGTCAGACCGTACGTATCTCGTAACATTTAAACGCGTGCGAACCTTTGCGGCCACAAGGTAATGATCCGAATCGATTTTTGCTCCTCAGATCGATCGTACGTCTATCACAACATGATTAATCTGATTTCTTGTTGTCTGATCTGGTGACAGCCACGTTGCCTTACGTATGTCGAGATGACAAAATCTGTTGCTGCCGCCGCGAACTCTGTTAGCCTCATTCCGTTATCGGATGTTTCTTTCTGGAGGCTAAGTTTTCCGACTGTTGGACCAAAGATATTATCCGTTTTTGTATTAAAATCTCATAGGACAGTTTTAATGTCATGGTCGGGACAGTGGTCATATTCTCTCTCTAGGCGCTCATAGAATACACCTTTAGTCTGTTCGTCCTTGTCTTCGGTCGGGAAATGGGCACATATAAGACTGATTTTAAATAACTTGACTTATACGGATTGTGGCTAACCTCTCATCCACCGGAATCAATCTGGAGATGAGGTGTTTGAGTCTCCTACTAACAGCAAATCCACACCCAAGACCATGTATTTTTTCATGCAGCTATAGTACAATGCGTCTCCTTTGGGTGTTGTTGTGACGCCTTTCCCATTCCATCGCACTTTCTGTAAGGCAGTAATATCTGCACTCTATATATATAGAGTCCGGACATTCAGGTGCAGATTGGCAGATCGCTGACTTTAAATTTAGTTTTCATTGTTTTTCCATAGTAGATTAGTTTTTGCAAGGGTGTGTGGTTACTAAACCCACGCCTCAACCCATATTTTTATCGTTCTTATGGGTGAACGCGCTAATTACCTCTAAAGAGTGTTAAAGGTGGTAACCACGGGGTGGTCTGTGTCCACAGTTGAGATGAAAGAGGGACGAAGATAGGTCTGAGCTTTGACAAGTTAAAACCAATCAGAGCCGTTGCTTGGTATCCAAATCCCCTACGACACCCATCGGATGCTCGTTAAAATAATTAAAAGTTAAAGGGTATCGCCATAGTAGGCGTACATACATATGTATGTAGATGTGCTTATCTTTTAAACCAGCAGGTACTTACAAATATTAAATTAAAAATTAATGGGTTTCCCATAAAAGACTTGAAAACATTTAAATCTTGTACTTTAAAAGTTCTATTTTGAACGTGATACGGAACCCTACGTGTGTGAGTTTGACTTGCACTTGATTGATTTATTAGACCTGCCTTGGCCTAGACAAAGTTTGATTAAACTAATTTTAACAATATTCTTTGAGCTACTTTACACGTGTCGATATGTATAAGTTGACATCTTGATTGAAAAATAAAAACATTGTTGCCCCTAAATCTTAAAATATTCTGTTTTTCGAAATCACTTATATAAATTAAACAAAAGCTATGGAAAGGTGTACCAAAAGAAAATTTATTTTTATTATAGCATGAGCGGAGTTCCATGCCATGGCCTGGTAGATTTATTTTTAATAAGTTGTTGTGTCAGCCCAACTGATTATTCTTTTCCTTGCTAATTTAGTAGTTCTAAAGTTTTTTTTTTTTAATAATATAATAATTTTATAACAAATATTTTTGTCATTTTCGAAGACTTTTTGTTTATAGAAATTATATGATAATGGATAAGTTGCAATATTGTTTTCAGGCTAAAGGCTTTTCTGAAACTTGGGTCTTGCAACTGAAATAACCAACAATAATAACATTTTAAACAAAAATTCCATAAATCAATTACACATAAAATGCTACCTATTTGAAACTCCCTAAAATTGCCACTCCACCAACCAATATTAAACACAATAACAATAGGAATATTTTAAATCTCATACAATAAAATTTAAACTTAAATGATAACAAGAATTAGAGACTATCAAAATTGAATCTTCCAAAATAAATAATAAATCAAAAAAAAACTTATAATAATAAAACAAATAATGTTTAAATGTTTATTTACCTACATATATGTATATGGATTCCTATCATAGCATAGCATAGGTCGGGCCGGGCCGTATTGTTAAAAAAATATAATTTTAATTTTTTTTATAAGAAAAATTAAAAAAAAACACAAGTTCGAATTCTATGCGCCACTACCTAGTAAATTGATTCGCTTTGAGTAAAATCGATATCATTGTCTAATGTCTAGCTTTAATACTGCTATGACATAATTAAATCACAGCGTCCATGTTTTGTCATGAACAGTAATGTTAACTAATCTTTTATAATAAAACTTCATAAATAGTAATACAAACAAAACATTAAATCGCGAGGTAGACCTGAGAATAACTAAAATTTCATTACTTTTCATTACTTTTCACTACTTAACACGCGCTGTTAAAATCTGATTTTTCAATTGCAAGGCGTTGACGTCTCGCTATTTGGGTTTGCACATATGTACATTATACATTTTGTATGTACGAGGTCTGTTCAAAAGAAAAGGTGAATTTCAAAATTTTCGCGGGCTGAAGTTGCAACCACGTCAACATGTGAAAAAGTGAAAAAATTGTTTTGGAAAATTGTCGAATCGCTATTAGGGAAGTTGCAGAAGAGGTTGGCATTTCAATCGGCTCATGCCATACAATTTTCTCGAATGTTTTGGGCATGAAGCGTGTGTCAGCGAATTTTGTTCCAAAATTGCTAAATTTTGCGCAAAAGAAACGTCGCATTAGTATCGCTCAGGAGTTGTTGAATGACGTCAACGACGATCCAGGTTTGCTCAAAAGGGTCATAACTGGTGATGAAACGTGGGTGGTATTTGGTTATGACGTCAAAACCAAGGCCCAACCATCCCAATGAAAACGGCCAGAAGTAAAACATCGAAACAAACTCAAAACCTTTTCAATTACCAACAACAAACTACTAATCCAAATTGGCTGATAATCAAAACATATGACTAACACATGTGTACCAACCAAGGCGAATTCATACCAGGTGGAGGTGATAGCCCAGCTGATTGTTTTTTGCTCTCGTTTTTTTGCTAATGTTTTGTAAAAAATACATTGTTTCATATCTGCTAATCTAATGTCAATGTTGGTGTTTTGTTGTAGTCGTTGCTCTACAGCTCACACCTGGTATGAATTCGCCTTGGTACCAACATAAGAAGAAAAAAATTCGATATCGAATGCATACAGCCCGCGAAAATTTTATTTCACCTTTTCTTTTGAACAGACCTCGTATATAAGAATTTTGAAAGATAGAGAACGTTTGATGCAGTGATTTAGGGTTGACTCTAAATTTGTTGATATTTTGAGCATCGGCCTAAACGAATACATTCACCAATGCTAACATTTTATAATTTAATTTTCTTTGGTTGGTATATGAGAAATATGACAAAATATTAAAATAAGTAAATAAATAATTAAATAACGTTATAAAATAGTTAAAATATTAATTCCTGCTCCTTCAAAAAGCAATAAGTTTAATTTTCCAATAACAAAATTAATTTGCCACAATTCCCTTCCATTAAATAATGTACAGCAGCGATAAAAGAAATATATATTTCGCCTAATTAGTAATAGATTTGTTTTTTCTTAAGATAACACTATCTGAGAACATCTAGCTGGTCTGCAGAAAACACACAGAGTCTTTGGCAGGAATCGAACCCACAACCTCCAGTTTGATAGACTATCAATCAGTTTAGGAAGACACGATTTACAATTTGCATAAAAGTAACATTAACGCCACGTTAACAAGATTTCTATTGCATTTTAGCAAAATTATTGATAAATAAAACAAAATAAAATGAAACAATAATCCAAATACAGACTAAACAAAATTAAGTAAATATAGAGTTTTGCTGTTTAGCGACAACGCAGCGCTTCGATATGGAGTCAAACAATTCTTTACAATTTTTTGGGGGGGATTTCTTTACCACTATACTCCTTAACTACAACTGAAGATTTTTATTTCGAGACATTTTTCTTTACGGATTTTCTATTGGTTTGACGATTGAGCAGGCCATTCCACAACGTTAATATTCAGCCTTATTACGGTCATCTTTGATTTGAAGTCGAAGTACGAATATGAAAACCGTAATAAGGCTTTAAACCACTGACTGGCCTTTTTTCTAGTATGGTTTGCATCGTTTGAAACACTTAAAACAAAGGCATTTCGTCGCGTTTCTTCTTAAACCACGTAAGCGCCATTTTTTCGAAATTGACTTTTTTGGATTTTATGGTAGTAAATAACATTTGCCACCAGACTACATTCTCATCTTAACAAGTTTGTATGAAAAATAAATAAATCCATTTTCATTTGCATGCAAAATATAATGGTTTTTATATTTCAAGTTGGAAATGTTAAAGTCTCAACCACTAAGTTTTTTGTATTTAAGATTAAAAAAATCATGAAAGTTGCCAATTGGACCATTTTTAGTAAAGTTAAATGTTTTTTTTTTTTTTTTTTTTTTTTGATAAATACAAAAATAAATATTTATTTACACACAGAACTTTGCAATTTGCTGTCTGCGCCAAAACCACGTAAGCGACACATTTGGCTACAATTAATTGAAGTAACAAATTTCAAAAAAAAAGTTTGTATACCCTTCAGAGAATCGCACAGCCATGTTTTGCAAAAAAAATATTATTTTGAAACCCATATTAGAGAAGTTATTAAATTTTTTTTGTTTTCTGAAAAACGACGTCTTGGCGTTTACGTGGTTTAAGAATAAACGCGACGATTTCTTCGCCTGCATAAGGCATCACTATATTTTCTAATATATCAATGTAAGCGTGACCATCACATTATGCTTGTTTTATTGTCTTAAACGTGAATCTTAGATTATATGCTGCATTCGGAGGTTGTCTTAGGATAACCTTTTCCAAAATACACAAAATATTTCTCTGTTTACTTTAGTGGAACTCTTCTTAGGTTACAGGCTTTCAAATAAAGTTCTCGCAATCGCTTGCGAAATATTTCCACGCATATCTCTCTCTTTCTCTCTCTCTCTCTCTCTCTCTCTCTCTCTCTCTCTCTCTCTCTCTCTCTCTCTCTGTAACTCAATTTCAGCTTTATACACAGCTTGAAAGAGTTTTTTCTTTAGTTTTTTTTAATAAAAACTTTCTTTTAAAAGAAAATATTTATTAGTTTTTCTTATAACCGATTTAAATTTAAAACTCACCCGGGCTCACCCGTTAAAACATGTTAAGGTATAGAATCAATAAGCATGATGGAAGTAATTGTGTCACGATAAGTTTTCAAATTCTAGAACTATTTTTTATTTTAATAACCTCAAATTAATAGTGTTTAACATATTTCTCATAACCTCTTTTGTTAAATTATAATTTACAAACATGTTATAAAGAAATGACAAAAATAAATGATAGATAAAACAAACGTTTATAAATTTAAATGTTATTATTACTAAAATAATACAAATTTTATAAAACTAAATAATCGGAAATAATTTTATTAAATAAACAACACGTTATTAATTACTTTTTGTATATTTTTTTTTTCTTTTTTATATATTTTTTTAATTTTCTATTCAAAAATAAAAAATGAGATAAAAGAAAATAAATTTATTGGTTTCATAGAGCACTTACGTTTTGCAATAAAATTAATAAAAATAAATTAAATTAAAATAATATAAAAAAGAATTACAGTTAAAAATTGTTGTTAAAATATAAATTAAAACAAAAAGAAATTTAAAAACTAATTAATAAGGCAAACCACAAAAATATGTAAAAAAATATTAAAATTTTATTTTTAAATTAAAAATTGAGTTTTATTCAAATTATCATTTATTTCTTTGAGTTAAAACAAAAAAGTTTAATTTTATAATCGTTATAAAAAATCAATATAAAAATATTGTTAGTACATTTAAGCCAGGAAAAACTAAATAAAACTTCTAAAAAGTTAATAAACATTTAAATTAAAAAAAGAATTTAAAAAATAATGAAATAAAAAAAATAAAAGCAAAATATAAAAAAAATCTATTAAATTAATTAAAACCAAGAAAATAAGAACAACAACAACATTATTAACAAAACTCCCCAAAAAATCCATGTTAACATTAATGATAATGACAGAAAAATAAAAAATAACAAAATAAACATATTATTAAAAAAAAATTAACAAAAAAAAATTAAAACTAATTGATTGCATAAATGTTTAGAAATGGTTTTAATTAAAAAAAAAAAAAAACTAACTAAGAACTACATTAAAAGAAAATGTTTTCAATTTTGTGTTATTTATAAATTGAAGGCAAAAATAATATTAAAAACATAAAAAGAAATTGTATCTATGTGTATGTTATGTTAAAAATAAAAAATATTATTGTAAAATTTATTTTATTATATATTTGAATTTATTATTTTATTTTGATGTTATATTTATATTAAATAATTAATTATAAACTATTATTTGAAACAAAAATGCTTGCCAAAAAGAGAACAAAACTTGTTAGGCAAGTGTTTTAAGTGAAAAACAATTTTAAATAAAATAAAACAAAATGATTATTATTAAATTGAACAAAAATATAACAGTTTTTAATGGCTGAGATTATGTATTTCTCAGTCTTTTTGATAGACTGACAAAAAAAGCAATGGCATTTCGTCGCGTTTCTTCTTAAACCACGTAAGCGAAATTTTTTCGAAATTGACTTTTTTGGTTTTTATGGTAGAAAATAACATTTGCCACCAGACTACATTCTCATCTTAACAAGTTTGTATCAAAAATAAGTAAATCCATTTTCAAAACCTCGTAAGCGCCATACAAATGACATTTGCATGCAAAATATAATGGTTTTTATATTTCAAGTTGGAAATGTTAAAGTCTCAACCACTAAGTTTTTTGTATTTAAGATTAAAAAAATCATGAAAGTTGCAGGCCAATTGGAGCATTTTTAGAAAAGTTAAAAGTTTTTTTTTTGATAAATACAAAAATAAATGTTTATTTACACACAGAAATTTGCAATTTGCTGTTTGCGCCAAAACCACGTAAGCGACAGATTTGGCTACAATTAATTGTAAGTAACAAATTTAAAAAAAAAAAAGATTGTATACCCTTCAGAGAGTCGCACAGCCATGTTTTGCAAAAAAAAATTATTTTGAAACCCATATTAAAGAAGTTATTAAGTTTTTTTCCTTTTCTGAAAAACGACTTCTTGGCGCTTACGTGGTTTAAGAATAAACGCGACGATTTTACAAATTATGTAGCTGTAAACAAACAAACTAATGTACTAATTCCACAACAGGGTCTAGAACGAATTCTTGTTGTAACGGGTGTTCTAAAATTCACAAACACTTAAATTATATTTTTATTATAAACTATCAGTGCCCGCCACGTCCTGACAATCGGCCCTATTCCCGTTGGGTTTTAATTTTAATAGTTGTTTGCATGTCGTTGTCGTTTTTATCGATAAAGAAACGTCATCGAAAACAAAAAGAAAAATTAAGAAAGTGTGGTAGCACTGCAATTTTTTGTGGTGTTATTTATGACATTTTCGTAAATTTCTGAAAAGTTTGTTATTTCTTTCTAAGTTTTAACAAAATATGGCGAGTACTGAATTTTATTTTTCAAGTTCAAGTGATAATGATGACATAATGGATATAAATATATATCGAAAGATGCTACGACACAACGTTAAGATTTTTGCCATCCCAGATTCTAAGTACGAAACTCGCCGAATAACACTACATTTCCTTTCGGGTTAATTTGTTTTTCAAATATTAATAGGTTTGACACCACGTCCTCCAATGGGGTTAATCGCACCTGTTTATAGCAGCCTTCTCCTGTTGCTCTGAATTCAGAGCTTCATTTTTATCTTGATTTATTTTAATAAAAAAACATTTTAATAGATATTTTCTAATAATTTAGTTTTACTTACTTTATGCCAACCTTCTCCATCAAGAACTGGAGGCCGAAACGGATTTAATTTCTTGGTAGTTTGGCTTCAAAAATCACTCATTTTTAGGGATTTATGCCCTTTCGAAAACACTTAGTTTAAGCGGGATGTTTTTCCATTTAAAAACTAAAATTTCGAACTTAATGTGCTTTTTTATTTTCACGAAGAATTCGAATGTTATCAATGACTATTAAGATAAACAACAATAACTTGTAGAAGAGCACCTATGTATTAGCAGGTGTAAAGACGCCGCACTGTGGTCAATATTTTGAGATAGCGGCCAAAACTCCTTTTGGTTTTTGTTCTCCGATTTTAAAGTTATTAGACTCATATGAAAGTAGACAGTATTAAACCTCGGGAGCCAAAAAATTAGAACTCTATTTCAACTATTTCACTGAGAACAGGGTGGTCCAAAATGGGCTTTTTCAGAATTTAGTAAATTTATGATATTTTTAGTTAATTTTTGAAGTTTAAATGATCATAACTTTTTTGTTTTTCAAGATTTTTGGACGAAATAAATTTTGTGTTGTAACTTAACTTATTTCCTATTACTGGTAAAAAAATTGAAGCTCTACTGTTTTCAGAACAATTTAAATATTTTTTTTAAAAAAGGTCAAATTTCTCGGAAATTTCCTACTTCATAGAGCACAACTCCTGTGAGTCAAGCTGAGTCAAAACACAAATTTACTATTTTGTAGTCCTAACTCTCCCCTACATTCCTATATATACATGTCCATGCATCGGGACTGCACTTTTTGAACTACAGCAATTTTTCTGACCCAAGGTAAGATATTCGGTACAAATGCACGTCATATATTTTGAGAAGTTATTTGTATGTGAAAGTGGCTATTATGCATATATTTTGATGAAATCTTGTACAAGAGTTCTTATTGACCCAAAAAATAATTCTGTTGAAATTAGGAGAAGTTGGCCCATATTTGGACCTAGTCCACATAGAAGGGTGAATCAAAATTTTGACAAAAATGACAATAGAACTCTCAAATTATGTGGTATCTGGCAATTCATTTGGAAAAGGTAAAAAATGATTTTATTGCCATCTAATATTACATAACTTAAATACCTGAAAATTGCAAATAAATTTAAAACCAATGGAAATAACTGGTAAAACCAAGTACCTGTTATATTATGTTTCAAAGAGGTAAAAAAGATCATGTTGAAACTTCGAGCAATAGTATATTAATTTTTTTTCTTCATTATTGTTTAAACAATGGCTAAATTCACTTGTAGTGTTCTATCTGATATATATTTTGAACGGAAAGGTGAAAACGACATTATTTTACATATAATGAATAATCCATTCTTCAAAATATGCGACAAACAAGAAATTAAAATTCATAACTTAAAATAAAAAACTTTTTAAATACTTTAAGAAAACGGTACAATCAATGTTCCAGGAACTAGAAATTGTTTTACCCACGCAACCAAGAATGGCTAAGAAATAAACTTATTTTTAAAAAGCCATCAATAACTACCACGGAAACTGGAAAAGGTGGTCGACCAGCAAAGCCAATTGGAAAATGGAAAAGTTGCACAAGCTTTAACCGAAACAAAGTCTTCGTCAAGCTGCACCATATGCCAAAACAGATCAAGTCAATTGAGCCAAGCACCAACACAAGACGATAGTTTTAATGAAGCATATGAATTTGGAATGTCACCTCTTCATGCTAGAATTCGTTTTATGGAGCATATTCTTAAATTGGGATACGATTTGGAATTTGTCCCGTTAGGCGAAACAGTGAGAAACAACAAAGAAAATTTGGAAAAAAGAAAGCAAAAAAAAAAGATATTCAAGAAAAATACCGTGAGATAGGCCTTATAATTGACCAGCCAAAGCAAGGAGAAGGAAATTCTAATGATGGAAACACAGCAAGGAGATTTTTTTCCGATCCAGAAACTGCAGCTTCTATAACTGGAGTAGATTATGATTTAATACGACCAGCAAAGCCAATTGATAATTGTAGTGAAAGATCACGAAGACGCAAGCTTAAACATATCAATCAAGAAGTTTCTTGTAGTATCATAAAGGATTCATTTCTGCATCAAATTCAACCATCGAAAACTAAAAAGAGTAAAATTGCTATCATTGAAAAAACAGTGGAAGCTAGCCCCAGACGCACAAAAAGGATTTTAGAAAGTATGCCGACACCAACTGAAGAAAATAAATTTACTCCAGAAGAAGCATTTGCACTATTTTTGGATTTGAAAATGACTAAAAACCAATATACAGAATTGCGGAAGCGAACCAATGAAAAAAATTGTGGAATTTTTCCATCATATCGAGATATAGTTTCTGCCAAAAAAGATTGCTTACCTTCACCAACTGCTATTAGTGTAACTTCAAGTTCAGCAGAAATAAAATTGCAGGATCTTCTTGAACACACTGCAGAACGATTATTAAAGACATTTGATGCTGACTATTTAAAGAAGTTTAAAAATTGCAGCATGATTTTAATTTCTAAATGGGGAAGTGATGGGTCCTCTGGCCACAAACAATACAAACAATGTAATGCGGAAAATTCATCAGATGCCAATTTATTCATGATTTCTTTCGTTCCATTACGTTTAACAAAAACTTATATTGGTTCAGAGCCGTCAACTAGTAGAGCTGAAGAGATAGATGTATGGAAGAATGAAATTCCCTCGCCAACGAAATTTTGTAGACCAATAAAGTTTGCTTACAAAAGAGAAACTAAAGATGTCATAACTGAAGAAGTTGGCAAAATAAGAGATGAAATTAAAGAACTTCAACCAGTGATATTTGAATTTAATGACCAATGCATCGAAGTTAACTTTAAAATGTCACTTACAATGATCGATGGAAAAGTTGCACAAGCTTTAACCGAAACAAAGGCTTCGTCAAGCTGCACCATATGCCAAAAAACTTCAAGTCAATTGAGCCAACCACCAACACACGACGATAGTTTTAATGAAGCATATGAATTTGGAATGCTAGAATTCGTTTTATGGAGCATATTCTTAAATTGGGATACAATTTGGAATTTGACCCGTTAGGCGAAACAGTGAGAAACAACAAAGAAAATTTGTAAAAAAGAAAGCAAAAAAAAAGATATTTAAGAAAAATACCGTGAGATAGGCCTTATAATTGCAAGGAGAAGGAAATTCTAATGATGGAAACACAGCAAGGAGATTTTTTTCCGATCCAGAAACTGCAGCTTCTATAACTGGAGTAGATTATGATTTAATACGACGATTCCAAATCATATTAGAAGTTATAGCATGTAGCAAAAAGATAGATGCAAAAAAATTTGGTCAGTATGCCAATGAGACAGCAACCCTTTATAACCAAAAATATTCTTGGAGACATAAGCCAACCACAGTTCACAAAATTTTGTTCCATGGGGAACAAATAATTCAGGACAATATGCTTCCAATTGGAGATCTCTCAGAAGAAGCGCAAAAAAAAAGAACAAAGACTACAGATTCTTTCGCGATCACAATACAAGAAAAATTTCCAGATATTGTACTAATGAAGATCTTATTAATATTTTGTTGTGCACATCAGACCCATATATGTCCAGTATTCGACAAAAATGGAAATCAACCTCATTAGAGTTAGATGAAGAAGCTAAACAACTACTGCAAAATGAAAATCAAAGCTATTTGGAAGAAATTTTTACTAATATTGTTTAATTAATACTAGTTTAAAGATTATAATTTGTTTCTAATTTTAGTATAAATTTTTATTAATACATTTAAATAAAATATATGTGCACTTTAAATCAATAGTAAAAGTTTACTTAAAATTTTATCGATGTTGTGTTCTGTATATAATATATCCAAATGGTATTGATATTGTTGGGAATTTCAGTGTTATTTTTCAGTTTAATCCTCACAAGAATTAACTTTCTTCCAAAAAAAAATAACCTTTGGCCCCTGTGAATATTAAATAAATGTCAGGGGCCAAATGTTGGCATTTTCTGACCAAAATTAATTTTAGGAATAATAAATAAGTATTGGTTGTAAAATGCGATTGAAGAAAATAAGAAATTATAAAAAAAATACCTATTTAAAATGTTAAAATATTCAACTTTTACATGGAAACTCAACAAAAAATTAAAATGCACTTTTAACTCCACATTACTTACGTTCCTATCAGTCGATTTTTACGTTTGAACACGCAAATTGAAGCCTAAAGTCCCTCCTATTGAACAAAACAAAATGCGTAAAAAAATATCAATCCGGTCAAAAATTATAGGGTTTTGACCGCTATCTCGCGAAATTGACCACTGTGCGCCGGCGAGTGTGCGAATTAAAAACGGCTAGCTATTGAAAAGTTAGTATTGGTTCTTTCGTTGTCCATAAAAAAGTAATAAAGAAGTAAAATATGAAAACAATAATATTATATTTGAAATTATCAATAATCATACCATAAACATTCAGTAGGATTATTACGAACTGAATAATTTTTTACCATCATGTTTAAAAAACGGTCTGGAGTACAAAGACTCAATTAGTAAGAGAAGAGGATTCAACGACTGAAGTGCTTCTTAAGAAGGTCCATAAGCTCACTTCCTATTTTGCTCCTTCTAGTCCATCGGCTGTCATCAGTGAACGTAAGTACACTTAATGAAGTTGAAATAGTAGTAATACCAGATTCAGATTCTAATGACGAAGATATTAATGAGAATGAATGAACGATATTAATTTCATCTCCTAAAACTGTTGGCTTGATAAATTCGGATCCATCCTCTTGGTCAGAACTCAAAAATAAAAAAAATAATTTTTAATGGGTACTTGGCAGGCTGATAACTATTATCCAAAAATTACCCAAAAAATATATTTTTGTAATCAACATCAGTTTTGTTGTGCAGAAAATGGGGAAAAAAATAAAACGTTAATGTTTACCATTCCAGATTTTATTGAAACTTTTTTTATTTACATTTCTTGACTCCCTGAATCGAAATATAATTTAAAAAAAAATCTATCTCTTATATATTTTTATTTTTACTACATAAATATAAGTATAAAATAAAAAAATTAATTATATGAGAAATATAAATTTATTTAGAATAATTAATTGTGTAGGGGGGGCCAGATCACAATCTCACCCGGGCGCCTACTAACCTCGAGGCGTCCCTGTTTACGACGAGTGTCGTTAACGCCAACGCGGTAATGCCAAATTGACGTTTTAATTTCGTAGGGCCGAATATTTTGTTCGATCCACACCAAATTTTAAGACTCTTACTTTTGTAGTGCTTTATCTAAAGGTACCCATCCCTGAGTAATCACGTAAAAACTACTGGTTAAAATTTAATAAAATTTTGTGTTGATGTACTTTAGTATCTCTGTTAAAATACATGATATATTTGTCTATAAAAATATCCCACTTCCTAGAGAAAATAAATATAAAAACCCAATGTACACAATTTTGCGAATTTAAATAACTTGGCAGCACCTTTAATTTTTGTAAATAGGAAATTTAAGACACTATTAACAGAACTCTACAATAATAAAAATTAAAACCTATGTTGCATCTTTCTGGGTAATTATCCACATAGAATTTGGTGTGGATTACTTTCAAAACAAATGCAAATTCGAACAAAACTTTCTCTGGACGTTGACGACGTTGTGACCACTACAGCAATATAATCTATCGTTTTCTTACGAATTATGAGATTTTAAACAAAGTCCATTTACTATCTGCTGCATATCAATAAAATTTATTCAGGTTATTTAATCTTCAAATATTTTCAGCAACGCATAGGTATAATTGAACTGCTTAAATACAACTGCACATTCTGAGTACTTGTGAATTTTACAGTCCAGAAAATGTTTTATCATATCATTTGCATATATCTATTGTGGTCTAATAATTCACCCTTGGGACACCTCTAAATAAATTTAATTTCGAAGACTGAATATTGTTCGAATAGACTAATTTACATTGGTTAGAAAGGTATGAAGACCGCTGTCGTGTGGATGTTACAGAGAATTTTAAGAATTTTCAGAAGCTTTGTGCAAAGCGTGCTATGATCAAGCCTATTTCGTTGTATGACTTTCTAAGCGTGTGACCAAGTTGATATTGTCCTTGCCAGCGATTTGAAGGAGTTGTTCGTTGGTGATAACTCTAGGCCACAAGATTTTTAAAATATTTCGTAGGCATCAGTTGTAAATGTTTGTACTTTTTGTTTTATGGCTTCGTTAACCGACCATGTTTCGGAGCTGTACAAGGGAATGCTTTTCACGCAGGTGTTGTTAACGTAAATATGAGTCTATATTTACACATGAATATATGATTGATAGCAGTCCTGCAGCTTGTACTCATCGACTAGAGCACGGTATATAAACATAGAAATTATCTTTGATGCATTACGCTAGAGGAAAATTTCCCCTAAGTTAATAAGGCTAATACTACAGACCATTGTCTGGAAAACGTTAAGGTTGCCTCATGTCACCCTTACTATTCCTCATAGTTTTGGACGATGTCTTAACACGAGCAATTGATGATAGAGAAAATCGTGGAATCCAATAGACCTTCCAACATCACTTGGATGATCTCGCATATGCTGACGATATATGTATATCTGACAACAGACAAGACACAGTAACATGCAATGCAAACTCGACATCATTGCCGAATCTCAGGCAGCGGGTTTGAAATATCAACTCAAAAAAGGCGAAAGCACTAAAAATAAACACGCTCGACCCAAGCATTACTTTTAAAGCGGATGATGATTTAATTGAAAATGTCAACTTCTGAAAACACCTTGGATGTGTAATTTCAATAGACAGTGGTGCTGCTAACGATATGCTAAGCAGGATATCTAGAGCCCAAGATGCCTTTTCTCAGCTCTGGAAAATCTGGAGATCATCCTCTATTTTAATTCCTACAAAAATAGATAATATAACTCTAACGTAAAGTTAATGACAGAAGTACTCTCGAAGAAGCTTCAAACTTTTGTCAACAAGTGTCTGAGAATAATATCTGGTGGCCGAACACAATCTCAAACGAAGAGCTGGCAAATAATGTAAGCAAATACCGACACACCTAGAGATCAAAAAGAAGAGGTGGAGGTGGATGGGACATACCCTGTAGAAACAACCAACTGAAATCGGTAGACAGGCAATTCAGTGGAACCCACAGGGCACGAGAGCTCGAGGAAGACTAAAACAATCGTGGAAACATACAATAGAAAAAGATATTCCACAGCTAGGATTTTCTTTCAATGAAGTGAAAAATATATCAAGAGATCGAAATAAATGTAGAGGCCCTATGCTCCAGAGGAGCCAGAGGATATAAGAAGAATACAGGTGCATGTTTTAGACTGGTTACCGCAATATTTTATAGTAAGAGGTTAATAACAGGCTCAATCCAATAAACAAGAATTAATTTTGAAATTGCATGAGAAAAAATCCTTAATACAATCACATCATTGGTTGAGTCTAAACCTTTCAAGCGGTTATAAAAAATAAAACTTGTCTGCAAATTTAGTTTTAATGAACATATTGAATTACAAGCAGCTTAGCTTAATTTTATTAAATATCAAAGCGATTGTTATACTATATTGTTAATACTTGGTTACATAAGCTGGAATTGGATGCCGTTAGTATCATAAAATCTCACTTTAATCAGCGCCTCATATTTTTTGATCGTGATTTTATATGAATAATTTAAAAATATTCTCTTTGGTCTTTAAAATAAAAAAACACTTTATTGATCACTTTATAAAAATAAACTCTATAATAATATTGTATTCCAAATACTATGATACTTTTACATAGCCATGCGAATATTTTTTTATGCAAAGCATGCAAAATTAATCAAAAAAAAATATATATCTATTCATCACTGTGTATAGATTTCACTTGCGGATTCATACAGTGGTATCAATTATGTAAGTAAACTATTCTTGCTGACGATATATGTATATCTGACAACAGACAAGACACAGTAACATGCAATGCAAACTCGACATCATTGCCGAATCTCAGGCAGCGGGTTTGAAATATCAACTCAAAAAAGGCGAAAGCACTAAAAATAAACACGCTCGACCCAAGCATTACTTTTAAAGCGGATGATGATTTAATTGAAAATGTCAACTTCTGAAAACACCTTGGATGTGTAATTTCAATAGACAGTGGTGCTGCTAACGATATGCTAAGCAGGATATCTAGAGCCCAAGATGCCTTTTCTCAGCTCTGGAAAATCTGGAGATCATCCTCTATTTTAATTCCTACAAAAATAGATAATATAACTCTAACGTAAAGTTAATGACAGAAGTACTCTCGAAGAAGCTTCAAACTTTTGTCAACAAGTGTCTGAGAATAATATCTGGTGGCCGAACACAATCTCAAACGAAGAGCTGGCAAATAATGTAAGCAAATACCGACACACCTAGAGATCAAAAAGAAGAGGTGGAGGTGGATGGGACATACCCTGTAGAAACAACCAACTGAAATCGGTAGACAGGCAATTCAGTGGAACCCACAGGGCACGAGAGCTCGAGGAAGACTAAAACAATCGTGGAAACATACAATAGAAAAAGATATTCCACAGCTAGGATTTTCTTTCAATGAAGTGAAAAATATATCAAGAGATCGAAATAAATGTAGAGGCCCTATGCTCCAGAGGAGCCAGAGGATATAAGAAGAATACAGGTGCATGTTTTAGACTGGTTACCGCAATATTTTATAGTAAGAGGTTAATAACAGGCTCAATCCAATAAACAAGAATTAATTTTGAAATTGCATGAGAAAAAATCCTTAATACAATCACATCATTGGTTGAGTCTAAACCTTTCAAGCGGTTATAAAAAATAAAACTTGTCTGCAAATTTAGTTTTAATGAACATATTGAATTACAAGCAGCTTAGCTTAATTTTATTAAATATCAAAGCGATTGTTATACTATATTGTTAATACTTGGTTACATAAGCTGGAATTGGATGCCGTTAGTATCATAAAATCTCACTTTAATCAGCGCCTCATATTTTTTGATCGTGATTTTATATGAATAATTTAAAAATATTCTCTTTGGTCTTTAAAATAAAAAAACACTTTATTGATCACTTTATAAAAATAAACTCTATAATAATATTGTATTCCAAATACTATGATACTTTTACATAGCCATGCGAATATTTTTTTATGCAAAGCATGCAAAATTAATCAAAAAAAAATATATATCTATTCATCACTGTGTATAGATTTCACTTGCGGATTCATACAGTGGTATCAATTATGTAAGTAAACTATTCTTGCTGACGATATATGTATATCTGACAACAGACAAGACACAGTAACATGCAATGCAAACTCGACATCATTGCCGAATCTCAGGCAGCGGGTTTGAAATATCAACTCAAAAAAGGCGAAAGCACTAAAAATAAACACGCTCGACCCAAGCATTACTTTTAAAGCGGATGATGATTTAATTGAAAATGTCAACTTCTGAAAACACCTTGGATGTGTAATTTCAATAGACAGTGGTGCTGCTAACGATATGCTAAGCAGGATATCTAGAGCCCAAGATGCCTTTTCTCAGCTCTGGAAAATCTGGAGATCATCCTCTATTTTAATTCCTACAAAAATAGATAATATAACTCTAACGTAAAGTTAATGACAGAAGTACTCTCGAAGAAGCTTCAAACTTTTGTCAACAAGTGTCTGAGAATAATATCTGGTGGCCGAACACAATCTCAAACGAAGAGCTGGCAAATAATGTAAGCAAATACCGACACACCTAGAGATCAAAAAGAAGAGGTGGAGGTGGATGGGACATACCCTGTAGAAACAACCAACTGAAATCGGTAGACAGGCAATTCAGTGGAACCCACAGGGCACGAGAGCTCGAGGAAGACTAAAACAATCGTGGAAACATACAATAGAAAAAGATATTCCACAGCTAGGATTTTCTTTCAATGAAGTGAAAAATATATCAAGAGATCGAAATAAATGTAGAGGCCCTATGCTCCAGAGGAGCCAGAGGATATAAGAAGAATACAGGTGCATGTTTTAGACTGGTTACAGCAATATTTTATAGTAAGAGGTTAATAACAGGCTCAATCCAATAAACAAGAATTAATTTTGAAATTGCATGAGAAAAAATCCTTAATACAATCACATCATTGGTTGAGTCTAAACCTTTCAAGCGGTTATAAAAAATAAAACTTGTCTGCAAATTTAGTTTTAATGAACATATTGAATTACAAGCAGCTTAGCTTAATTTTATTAAATATCAAAGCGATTGTTATACTATATTGTTAATACTTGGTTACATAAGCTGGAATTGGATGCCGTTAGTATCATAAAATCTCACTTTAATCAGCGCCTCATATTTTTTGATCGTGATTTTATATGAATAATTTAAAAATATTCTCTTTGGTCTTTAAAATAAAAAAACACTTTATTGATCACTTTATAAAAATAAACTCTATAATAATATTGTATTCCAAATACTATGATACTTTTACATAGCCATGCGAATATTTTTTTATGCAAAGCATGCAAAATTAATCAAAAAAAAATATATATCTATTCATCACTGTGTATAGATTTCACTTGCGGATTCATACAGTGGTATCAATTATGTAAGTAAACTATTCTTTTTTAGAACTTAAACGCATTTTCTCCAACATTTTATTGAATGCTTCTTTATCTCCTTCCACTGTGACCTTATTCTATAATAAAACAAACAAATATTTAAAAATAAATGGTTAAAGCTTTTTAAAAATATGAGTAAATTACATCTTCTATGAGTTCTTCAAATGTCGTTTTTTTGGAACCCACCATAAAGAAGTTTTCATCACTTATTGTAACTTCGGCGTCAGGCTCTGAACAATTGCCTTCATAGATATTGAGTTCTTTAAAATCAAACACTAATACACATGAATTAAATTTGTACATTTTTATTAATGTTGTTTTCAACGACGTTTTCGAATTGCAAAACGAATTTTAATTTTTAAAATTGTGTAATTTAGCTCTATACCTACCTACACTTTTTATAAGCTGGCCTTCACAATCGGTAAAATGAAATTGAAATATGTTCATGACCGTACGATTAGCAGGATCAGATTCGCTTAATTTATTGCGTATTTTTTCAATAATTTGATCGCTCTGCATGTTTCCGTTAAATCGTAGAAAAATAAAATAAAATTAACTTTTACAATGTGTTGTTGCTCTGTCTACTGTCGATAAATTACTACAGATTTTATTTCATTAAGCAATCAATGTGGATTATTGCCGGTGATTATATACAATATCTAGGTATGTATCTATTGTTATCAATTAAAGAATAATAGTAAAGAAGAGTGTCTTTATGCATTGTATTTTTTTTTTTTTTTTTTTTTTATTTAGATTTACTTAAAGCAGAGTATTTTTAAACTCTATCAGTCGTTTTTTGCATAATTATTAATTAAATTCAATTTGTTATAGGATTTTACGTAGGTTTACGAATGTAGGTTTTTTGTTTTTGGTTTTTTTTTTATACATTTTTATGGGAACTGTATAGACAGGCGTCATTAAAAGAATTGCAGTTACAGTTAAGAGGGCAAATAAAAATTTCTTATAATAAATAATTTGTTTAGCATCTAGAATTTGATTATGGTTTCCACAGTTTTAACAGGCCATCTTCACTGTAGGTGGCCAATAAATTTTGATGAGGATGATGTGATAAACCAATTACATCTTTTTCATGTACCTAAAATCAGAGAAAAAGAAAATTAGAATGAAACAGTTAAATTTTATTTGCAAAAAGCAATTATACGCTACATTTAAAGTTCTTTCCAACTTGCCAGACGATACTGAAAAACAGTACAGCACTTGATCCTCTCCTGCACAATAAATGAATTCTCCCCTTGGTGATAAAGTGGCAGCTATGAATGCACCACCTTCTCTTTTACCTGAACTGAAGGATCTTACAATTTGACCAGCCATATTCATAATGACCACAGTGTTCGAACGATTGCAGACAATAAAATGTTCTGGATTTTTAGGTAAAATAAGCACGGTATTTACCGCCAATTCATTGCCCAAAGGCTTGTAGGTGGACAGACATTCGGTAGTTTTCAATGACCACACTTTGACAGTTCCATCGGAAGAAGCACTTAAAATACTATGACCATCAGGAGTAAAAGTAACTTCGTTTACAAAAGAGTTATGGCCTTTAAATTCTTTAAGCATTTTGCCCGACTTTAGGCCATGTAAACGTATGGTTTGATCAAACGATGCACTTAAAACTTGACTGTTATCGCGTGCAAATTGTAGACATGTTATGCCTTTTGTATGCGCTTTTTCGAATTTTCTTAAACACTGTCCCGTCATAATACGCCAAACTTTGATTTGACCATCTTGCGAACCCGAGGCTACCATTTCTGAATCTCTCGAAAACGATAAGGCCAATACGGCCTGTTCCATCATCATAAACTGGTCTTGTGCTTGATATTTTAAATCTTTTCTTATTTTGCCAGTAGTAAAATTCCAAACTTCAAGGAAACCATCCACACTACCGGTAATTAAATATTGACCATCTGGCGAAAATTGTGCACATTCAACATGAGATTTTTGTCCAAATTTAATTTGACGATACATTTGTGTTGGATACATTTCCTCTTCTTGATCTTTCATGGCAGCTTTACCTCGGAACAAATCGATCGTTGTTCCAGGTGGCAGTAAGCCCTGATGTTGCTGCCATTTTAAAGCTTGCCCCAATAGGGCCAAGAGACGTGACGAGGGTACTACATGTACTTCGCCGCTTAATTCTTGAGCAATTATACCACGCCGCTTTTCTTTGCTGCTGCCTTCAGGATAAGCCTCTCTAGGGTCAAAATATGCTCGCTGCAACATATTTTCTGCAAAAACATTGAATAAAATATTTGTAATAACATAAGGGATTTATATCTTATCGACAAATAATTCTTGCAAAAAAACCGACTTTAAAACAGATAGTTGGGTTCTAAACTAAAAAAAAAAAAAAAAATACGCTAAAATTAGCAGGAAAAGAAGTAAAGACTACATGAAATTCAAGCATCTCCTTATTACTGTTCAAAAGTTAAGCTATTTTCACCAAGATCCGTCTTTTATGGGGATACCATTTAATTTTAAATTTTTATAGCTGTAATAGGGATCATAGTAATACACATTATGTGTAAATTTCAGCTGTCTATCTAAAAGATCTCAAAAGATAAGGCATACATCAAATTTCATTAACTATAGGGACACCCTTTCATTTCCAATTTTATAATTCTTAAAGCGGACATATTAATACACGCTTTGTGTAAATATCAAGTCTCTAACTATAACGGTTCAAGAGACTAGTCCATATAAGTCAAATTACGTCAGCTATGAGGACACCCTTTAAGATTTTTGTACTTTTTATTCTGGACATAGTTGTATTCGCTGTGTTAAAATTTTTAAATGTTTATCTATAAGCGTTCAAAAGATAAGGTCATATAGATCAACTATCATTAACTTTAGGTACACCCTTTAATTTCCAACTTTATACTTTTTACTATAGCGGACATAGTACTATACGTTCTGCGTAATTATCAAATGTCTGTCTACAACGGTTTCAAAGATAGGGCAACATAAATCAAATAACATCACCTATTGGAACACCCTTTAATTTACAATTTTAAATTAAAGAACTTGGCAAAGATTTTTTGTAAATTTGAACTGTGTGTTTATAGTGGTTCAAAGGTTTAGTCATATACAGCAAATTACAGAACTGTTGGGACACACTTTAATTCATAGGGCCAAGTAGTTCAAATTACATCAATTATGGGCACCCCAGGTTCCTTGTATATTTCAGATGTCTGTCTATAATAATGGACATATATATATATGTCCATTTTATTATAAAGGTCATAGTAATCGACATTATATCAAACTTTCAAGGTTTTGTCTTTAACGGTTCAAAAGATAGGCCCATAAAGGTCAAATTACGCCACCTATGGGGACACCCTTTTATTTTAAGTTTATTTTTTTATTACTTTTTGTTAGTGGGAGCTATAGTGATACGCAATTTTTTTTTTTTTTATTTTAATTTGGTGTCCTTTACGGTTCTTAATACCCGAAAAGAACATGTATATTAATTTTTAAAATAAAGAACTGTTTTTAAAACGGGACCAATCCCTTTCAAATAAAGAAAGCATTTTTGAAATCGGTTCAAAAATGGCTGAGTTCTGCGGGCACAAACATAAAAAAGCAACATTCAGACGAATTGATAACCTCCTTCTTTTTTTGAAGCAGTATATGGCAGAAAATAAATGTTTGCATTACCCGGTGTCCACACCTGATGAATTTATGTATATCGTGATGAATGTCAAATTTGTATCATGGTGAAAATTGATCTCGAATAGACTTCATTTATTAGCATTATATCAGCGTTATGATATAATTATCAGAGCTCATGTACAGATAATTATATTATGATGTATAACTTCATTTCAATTGTATTTTTTATACTGACGTTTATTTTTTTTATTGCAAAAACCGGGGACAAGCGAAAAAGATAACTTTTAATTTCTTTAACTATTTTTTTTTTTTTTTTTCAATAAAAAGCAATTAATATTGTGTGGCATGCATAAAGAAGTACATTTTTGGCTTCTTTTACAAATTTTAAACATATGTACATATGTATATTTAAGGTTAATTTCATATCTTAACTTCGCGGCGAAAAATTAAAAATGATTCATCATAATAAAACTACATCAACGTCTTCCCCTATGTGTCGATATTGATAAAAATTTGACAGTAGCTCTGCCGACGTTATATTACAAATTATGATGAAAATACATCACGTGTGGACATCGGGTTACCCGTTCAAATAGTAATAAAAATTTGTCTTTTTATGTGAGAAGTTATTCTACAAAGTTTTATTGTGATTGAACCACATCTTGAGGTGCCGCAGAAGCCTAGAACATATTTTTTTGTCTTTAAATCGTATATAGTTATATTTTTTATTTTATTGGTGGTTTTTTATATTTATTATTATTTTAATTTCATTACAACTAATCCTTAAATAATTTAAAACATAAAAATTTGCTATCCATCGTCATTTTATAACCATTTTTTAAGGTTTAATACCTAGATGGTGTATAATAACACTGGAGTGGCCTGCACTCAACTTTACCATACCAAATGGAAACAGATATTTTTATGGATATATTACATAAAAAATAAAAGTCCAAAGTAAAATCGAAAAATTAATTTTTTTCAGTTTGGGGTGTTAGGTAAACTACCCCTTGCCCCTTCCCGATTATGGCCAAAATTTATACAGCTCTTCATCTCCATAAACCAAAGGCACATACTGAATTTCGTTTTAATATGTCATACGGTATGACCTGTAGAGCGTTCACAAAATTTGAGGGTAAGGATACTGACCGTTGTCCCGTTCGATATGTCATACGGTATGACCTGTAGAACGTTTACAAAATTTGGGAGCAAGTAAACTACCCGTTGCCCCTTCCCGATTATGCCCAAAATTTATACAGCTCTTTATTTCCATAAACCAAAGGTACGTACTAAATTTCGTTTTAATATGTCGTACGGTATGACCTATAGAGCGCTCACAAAATTTGAGGGTAAGAAAACTGACCGTTGTCCCCTCCCGATTATGTCCAAAACTATAAAGCTCTTCATCTCCACATACCAAATGCACATACTAAATTTCATTTTCATATGTCAAACGGTATGACTTGTACAAACTTCACAAAAATAGTGGCATAGACAACCACCCACCCACAGACATCATCGCGAAAATAGTCAAAATGGATTCAGGGGACCTAAAAACGTATAAATCCGTCGAAATCCCGACCTCGAATTTGTTCATGATTACTATACTTTACCTTATACTTTGTTGTAGTAAGATAGGGGTAGATATGATATTTTAATGATTTTTCTTTCACTAAAACTTATTCACCCCTATCGCGAATATTTATTCCCATGAAAAAAACTCCCAAAAATTCTATAGTGAATGATTTCTATCGTAAAATACAAGAAAATTGTTATTGGAATCATTCACGATAGACAAATTTGGGAGTTTTTTTCATGGGAACAATTATTCGCGATAGGGGTGATTGTACTTAACATGGTCCTTTTTAATATTGAAACTGAAAAAATATTTTTTCGTTCCACCCTACTGTTCAAAAGCTATTTGACTAAAAGTTTATTTCAATAAACTCTAAGCGTTACAATTGTGCTTGTGAATTGTTATGTTTCATTTTTTATTAATTTTAAACATGTTCAAGCAGTAGAGGGTTAAAACATAGTAAACGAATCATAGTTAACACAGCTACAAATTTGATAGAACCATATATTACCTAGATGGCCAACACTCCAAATGTCAAAAACATGCCTATAACTGTTTTCACACATACGGGTACGGTGTGAATTCAACACCAGAGGGGAGTAAAATTTTTACTAACATTAAGACTCTATTACGCGATATATCGCTGCACTTTCTAAGTACGTAAATAATGTAAAATTTTTCCACTGGAAATTCATTCACAATTTAATGTATTTTCACGTTTTTAACAAAAAATAAATTTAATTTTCTTGACATTTTTTAGGTGAAATTTATTTTTTCACAGTATTAGGTCTGTTTCTTTACTTTTTGGGTAAAGTTCGTGAAAATGAGAGCAAGCATTATTTTTTCTCATAAAGAGACAAAATTAAACAAAAGTACGGGAACACCAAAAACCATATTTTTAACACAAAATAAAAAGTAAGTGTTTTGGCAGTTTTGATAAAGTAATTTAAATGTTTGTTACTTTTGAATAAAGTTTTATTTTCTACATTTACATTGGAAATTATCTGTAGGAAACAAAAACTTACTTAAAATATCACACAAACACTCTATTAATAAAAATCTGTTATATCAATATACATAGATACATACATACATATGTAGCTATTCTACACTTTTTTTTAAATTTTATTCTTGAAATTTTTTTTTCCATTTTTTGATTCTTTATGTTTTATACCTGTTTGACAATTTATACAATTTGCCCGAAGAAAAACGTTGGGCTCTTTCGTGCAAGAAGAGGAAGAATTTTATTCTCTCAAAACTGCTCTCATTTACCCAAATTTAAAGTACGGGAACTCTTATCGTGCAAATTGGAATCCCGAAGGATGCCAAAGTTGAGTAAACAAACACAGCTATTGTATTTCTTTTTTTTTTTTTTTTGTTTTTAAGTACAATAAAGAATAGAAAATAATTAAAATTTGTATTGAATTCAACGTTTTTTGAACATATGTAAATATATCAGAAAAAATACAAAATTCATATTCTTATTTAATAACAAAAGAAATATTTAATTTTAACATCTAAAATTGATTTAAAAACATATACCTAAGTTTTTTCAAAATATTTTATACAACTATGTACAGTTTTGGTGCTGTGGCATTTTTTTAAAAATCAACAAATTTGTCTACCAATACATTCTTAGACTTAGGTTTTTTGACAAAAGACTTAGGTTTTTGACATTCCAGTTGACTATCTGTGTTATCTATGGTTCTAACGATAAGCAATAAAGAATTCCATAAAAATTAGAAATATATAATTTTCCTATACAGCTAAAAAAATATATTAATAAGTCAATATAGAAGAAGAAATAATCAAAATACAAGAGATATTACAGAACCAAAAAAAAAAACGTTTAAAAAAATCAAAAATCTTTGATAGTACTGAATATAGAATGACATTTAAAACGCATTACACCAAGTTATATTTATCTTACTAGGTACCCTACAAGAAATGGATGATTGAAACTAACACATGAACAATGAAAACTCTTCTTCTTCTTCTGGATTGTTGCTCATACAGAGCAACAATGTTGGTGCCGAATGGTAAAAAGCTGCCGTAAACACTAGGTTCTTATTTGCAGCTTTTGGTCATGTCCAGAAACGACGGTTAGGTTGAAAACAATGTTTTAATTATTTTAGTTTTTCTATACCTATGTAGTTATTATTTATTTGTTTCTTGTAAATCCTTCTGTTTTTTTCCTTTCGTCAAATGTGTGTAAAATTTATTTGTTAATTTTTCGTGTGGTTTCTTGATTTCGAACAATTTAGGTTATACACGATAACCCAAGCGATTACACGTGGCTGATTGATGCAAACACAAATTAACTGTACCACGGTACAGCTAACCATGGAAGCCAATCAGCCAGTGCGAGAGGGAGACGCAAACCACTTGAAGACCGAGCAACAAGGACGGCCTGATTGACCTTAAACGATAATGACAATGACGCGCGAACGTTTTTCTCAATCCAAAGCTACTTTACGACTCCACATCAAAACTCATACATACACAAAAATAAAAAAAATTAATGTGAGTAGCAGAGTTGAATTTTTTGTAAAATACAACTCTGCCACTGTACTTTGAGTCGTAAATTGAAAAATATATCCGCGTGTTTTTAAAATATTAAAATAAATATGAAATATGAAAAGAAAATAAATGTAAAAAGTAGTTTGGTGCATAAAAAAGTTATTAAAAATATAGAATGTGTTAACATGGAGTCGCCAGCATTCTTTCCTTGAAGACCCTTGTTTCTGCGGAAGAGGTAGGGCTGAAATTAAGGACAGCAAATTTCACGCAAGCAATAGTAACTAATTCAAATTTTTACTTTACTATTTTATTCTTCACAGACTACATACATATTTGCATAAGCTAAAATCAACGTCGGGGAATACTGCTGACATCCCCGCAATCTGCTCAGAAGACCTGCTGGAGAAGTACAATGAGGAAGGTAGATGAGAAAAATATGGTTCCGGGAAGCTTATGTGAGTTGATAATCATCCTCGAGGTATATACATACTTTGGTCCACTTAAAATATTTTATAATTTACATATACATATATTTCTTCATATTTCAGATGCTTTACAGTAGCCGGAAGCGATTGAATTTCAAAAAAGCCTACGAATGGCAGTAGAACGCAGTCATTATTGAGCGAATAAAAATATTTGAATATGAAAAAATTATTTATTAAATAAATATTTATAAACTAATTTTAAAATGTATTTTAATAAATATAAAAATATTGAATCTGTTTCTGCACAATTTTGCTTAGTCAGCTGTGAGGGGTTTATTTATCTAGTTTGAGTAGTCATCGTTGATTAATTTATACAGCATAGTTGATTAGCAAAACGCAGTAGAGTGAGCAGTACAGAGATATGCTCATTAGTCCAAAGAGTTAATAACTTCGAGAGAGATGCAAAATCACACGTACACAAATGTTTGCCTCATTGTTGTACCATGCCCTTAATAACCATGCAATGAGAAAAAATTTCTCATCAGTGACACTCAAATGATTGCTCAATTGATGGTCACTGTTCTTGTAGGGTAGTGTCATCCGCCCAGCTGATTTAGTAGTTCGACCTGTCAAAAGTTGTATGTGTTCAGAAATTTTATAGTGTAGAAGTGAGAAGGCAATAAAACACAATTTTCTTCTATGTTTTTTGACATTTCGAACTACAAAACAACAACACAATTCCATATTGTTCTTGTATTGTTCTATTTGTTGTAGGGACGCCACTACCTAGTAAAATAAATATACCTTGCATTACACATTAAACAGATTATTCAGTAAAACTAAAGAACTCAAAAACTAGATTTGTTAAATGTAGTATTTAAAGTACCTTGTAGCGGAAATGAAAACGAAAATTGTAATAAAGCATATGTAGGCACAACGAAAAATAAACTTAAAACTAGAATTGCTAGATATAAATCAGACCAAAAATATAGGAATTTTAATTCGCAAAAATCAGCATTATCTTCTCATTGTGCTGGATTAATTCACTACTCTAACTTTTATAATATTTCAGTAATAAATTCAGAAAGTAATTACATATAAACGTTGTGACATATTCAAAATTTTACAAATTATTTATACACCAAACACACAGAGAATAAATTTTGTTATTACTTGTTTGCATTTGTACTTTGGATTTGATATTTTTTATATAAACATACATAGTAGTTTTTCATTTTGAAGTTTTTGTATAAACTTGAATTTATTAGATTCTTCCAAAAACACATTTATCAATAAAGCATTTTAATTGTTCCGTTGTAATTGTACAATTTATTCTACGTTATAATTATTTAAATATAAAAGGTTATGGGCCCAGAAGACAAAACCGGAATAGCACAATTCAATGGACGAGATTTTGAAAATTGGAAGTTTCGTGTAGAACGACACTTAGCGTCAGCCGATTGCCTGGAAGCTGTTAAGAGGTTAGCTCCAGTAATCGAAGCTGGAGATGGTACTGAAAATAATGTAGCGGATTGGACCAGGAAAGATTTAAAAGCACAAAATATAATAACTTCTTGCATTCACGACGACTACTTAGAATGTATTCGCGAAGAAACAACCGCTAAGGGCATGTGGGAAGCTTTAATGATGACATTTGCTAAAAAATCCTGCGTGAATCAAACAATAATTCGTAAGGAATTGGCAATGCTACGTTTAAAAGAAGGTGAAAATCTAAATGTACATTTAATTAAATTTGATTCGCTTATTCGAGAGCTTAAAACGGCTGGTGCTAAACTTGAAAATGCTGATGTTATTTCTCAGTTATTTTTATCTTTGCCTGAAACATATGATGCTGTTGTGACAGCCTTAGAGAACCTGCCTGAAGATCAAATGAATTTGGGTGTAATCAAATCTAGACTTTTGTTTGAAAAATCCAAAAAGAAATCCCGCAGTAGTGAAGAAGCTGAAAATCAAGTTGCCTTTTATTTCAAGAACAAAAAAAGATTTAATGGAAAGTGTCACAAATGTGGAAAGTTTGGACATATGATGAAAGACTGCCGAGTTAAAGAAACAAAAACTGCAGAGGGTGTAAGTTTTATGGTAAAAAATTACAAAAAGCCAACCAAAATTGATCTTACTGATGAAGAAGAAATTGTTTTCGCTTTAGATTCAGGAGCTACTGATCATTTTGTCAATGATATTAATGTTTTTAATTCAATAAAGAATCTTAATGTTCCCCGTTATATAGTTGTTGCAAAAGCTGACGCAAGAATTGAAGTTTCACAAATCGGGGATATTCAAGGCAGAAGTGATACAGATTACCCAATTAATTTAATAAACGTTTTATATAGTTCAGATTTTCGTGAAAATTTACTATCTGTAAAAAAAATGGTTGATGCTGGTTTAAAGGTAACATTTCAAAAGTCTAAGGCTCTTATTTTTAAAAATGGTGAAATAATAGCAACTGCATTAAATACAAGTAATCTTTTTGTATTAAAACTTAAGATCAAGAAATCAAGTGCTTACATGTCTAAATCAGAAGAATACACATTATGGCACAAACGATTAGGCCATATTGGACATGAGGGTATGAAAGAATTAAAGCAGTTAAATATGATTGCCGGACTTCCACAGGTAGAAAAAGCTCCTTTTTGTGATGTTTGTATTTTAGGCAAACAATGTCGTGAATCTTTTTCGGGAACTCGTGTCCGAGCTACAAGAGCTCTAGAAAGAATTCATTCTGATGTCTGTGGCCCAATAAATCCAGTTTCATGGAATGGGTGTAGATATTTCGTTTCATTCATTGATGACTACACACATTTCGCAGTTATTTACCCAATTAAAAGGAAAGATGAAGTCTTCCACAAATTTAAAGAATTTGAAGCAATGGCCACTACTGAAATTGGTAATAAAATATCAAAATTGACTATAGACCAGGGCACTGAATATAAATCAAAAGAAATGTTAACTTTTTGCAAAAATAAGGGTATTCAAATTCAAGAAACTATGGCGTACTCGCCCCAGCAGAACGGCGTTTCCGAAAGGTTTAACCGTACTCTTACTGAGTAAGTTCGAGCAATGTTAATTGAAAGTAGTGTTCCTAAATTTTTGTGGTCTGAAGCAGTATATACTGCAACATATATTTTAAACAGGATTCCTACGAAAGCTATATCGGTTCCCAAAACTCCTGCAGAATTATGGTTCAAAAATAAACAAGATTTGTCAAAAATTAAAATTTTCGGTTGTGAAGCTTTTGCTTGGATACCAAACCGAAAGAGAGCTAAATTAGACGCTAAAAGTAAAAAATATGTTTTGCTTGGATACTGCCCAAACGGATACAGACTTTGGGATGAAGAAAATGAAAATATTATTCTTTCTCGAGATGTAAAATTTAATGAAAATTCTTTCTTATACAAAAATAAAGTGAACTTAAAAACCACTTTACAATTCAATGATCAAGAGGGAAAGAAATGTGTGATCATTGAACCATCAGATGAAACCATAGAGGAGACTAATAGTGCATGTGAACTTCCAACTGAAGCTGTTGATATTGACTATAACGAATTTAACAATGAAGTTGTAGATGACCCGAATGAAGGTCCTGTTATATTATCAACTAATAATTTGAAGGATGATGATTTAAACGTAAGTGAGGTACCGGAAGTCAATGAAAATTATTTAGGAAGCCAAGTTCTTTCAAATCCGCCACAACTAAGAAAAAGTGAACGATTCTCTAAAAAACCAACGAGATTAGCTGATTATTATCTATCAACATTTCAATGTTCGTTATCGCAAATTCCAAATAACTTTTCTGATATTGAGTTGCTTGATGAAAGAAAACAGTGGTTGCTAGCGATTGATGATGAGTTGAGCTCAATGGAGAAAAACAATGTATGGAACTCAGTGCCAAAACCAAATGGGGTAAAACCATTAAAGACCAAATGGGTGTTTAAAATTAAACATGATGAGAATGGTAATCCAACGCGTTTCAAAGCAAGGTTGGTAGTAAAGGGTTTCTTACAACAACCTGGGCTAGATTATTATGAAACATATTCACCAGTTGCTAAATTAACTACAATACGAGTAGTTTTGGCGTTTGGTATTAATAAAGGATATTGTTTCCACCAAATAGACATTAAAACAGCTTTCGTGTATGGTGACCTTAAAGAGAATATATATATTGATACTCCTGATGGTATGTTTAAAATGGTTACTGTTTAAAATTAAATAAAAGTTTATATGGTCTCAAACAAAGTCCTCGTTGTTGGAATGATAAACTTAACGATTATTTATTAAAGCTGGGTTTTAGAAGATCACAACATGATTATTGTTTATATATAATGGAATCTGGTGAAAATTTGATAATTGTACTTATTTACGTAGATGACCTTTTAATAACAGCAAATACCACATCTGAAGTCGAGAAAATAAAAGATCAATTAAAACTTAAATTTGAAATGTCAGACTGTGGAGAATTAAAGCATTATCTTGGAATTAAAGTTCAAGAGCTTCAAAGCTCAAATGTTTTAACAATGGACCAAGAAGCAAGTATTAATAAAATATTAGTAAATTATGGAATGCAGGATTGTAATATATGTGTTACGCCAATTGAAAAAGGAGTTCATTTGACTGTTTCAAAGCAAAAAAATACTTCAATCAATCCTTACAAAGAACTACTTGGAAGTCTAATGTATCTTATGGTTTGCGCTCGGCCTGACTTAGCTTTTGCCATTGGATATCTTGGTCGTTTTCAACAAAATCCAAGTGAGGAACACTGGACTGCTCTTAAAAGAGTTTTGCGGTATTTAAAGGGGACAAAATCATTAAAGTTATGTTATGAGGCTGATCCTACCGCTGAAGTAATGGTTGGTTACGCTGACGCGGACTGGGCTTCCAATACAATTGATAGAAAATCTACTACTGGATTTATCTTTTATGTTTATGGCTGTCCTGTGTCATGGTGCAGCAAAAAACAAACAACAGTTGCCTTATCGTCAAGCGAAGCTGAGTATGTGGCCTTAGCCAGCGCGGTTTCTGAAGGATTATGGATATATGGTTTACTAGAAGACATAATGGTTTTTAAAAAGGAAGACTATTTCACAATTTACGAAGACAACGCTGGATGTATAGCAATGTCAAAAAATTCGGAAAGCAAACGAGCAAAACACATCGATATAAAGCATCACTTTCTTCGTGATCACGTTAATAGTGGAAAAGTAATAATAAAACAAATATCAACTAAAAAACAAATAGCAGACATACTAACTAAACCTTTGGACAACATGAATTTCTTAGCAATTCGAAACATGCTAAAGTTATCGAATTGAAAGGGGATGTTGTTATTACTTGTTTGCATTTGTACTTTGGATTTGATATTTTTTATATAAACATACATAGTAGTTTTTCATTTTGAAGTTTTTGTATAAACTTGAATTTATTAGATTCTTCCAAAAACACATTTATCAATAAAGCATTTTAATTGTTCCGTTGTAATTGTACAATTTATTCTACGTTATAATTATTTAAATATAAAAAATTTCAAAGCATACACAGAAAATTCAGCTCATATTTACAGTCATTTAGTAAATAAGAAATAATTTAATAATTGTTTGTACTTGTTTAAAAGTTTGTTATATGTTTATGATAAAAATTATTTTTGAAATATGTTTATTTGAAAAAAATGTTTTATTACTTTTTAATTGTAATTTTCATTACCGTTAATTTTTAAATTTGTTCCTGATGATGCTACACAATGGAACAAGTGAGATTTATCTTACTAGGTAGTGGCGTCTCTACAACAATAGAAGAACAACATGGCTTTTTATTGTTGCTTTGTAGTTCGAAATGTCAAAATTCATAGAAGAAAATTAAGAAGGTATTATAAGATTTATAATCACATACAACTTTTGACATGTCGAACAACTAAATCAGCTGGGCGGACGACACAACCTAGTAAGATACATCTACCTTGCAATGGAGTATGCAAATATCAAAAAATTTAAAGAATTTTAATTTTATTTGAACTATTTTTAATGAATAAATAATTATTTAGGCTTAAGTTCTTAATTATAAAGAGATAAAGAAAAATAGGACACCAGCAGAGTGGAACTTAAGCCTAAATAATTAATTTATTCATTAAAAATAGTTCAAATACAATTAAAATTCATATAATTTCGCAGAGCGGACACGGCTTTGGCATTGTTAACTTTCAACACTATTTTGTTAATAATCAAATAATATACATTTATAAAAATATCTAATTTTTGTTAATTACTAACCAAAGGTTGGCTAATAGCAAGACAGATATAACCATTTTCAAGTGCAGAAAATATATAAAGAGAATAAAAATAAAGGAAAAAAATAAATAGTTTTTAAGAGTGTAAAATACAATTTCAAAAAGCTCTTTCTCCTATGAAATATACAGGCCTGTTCTGAAAATCACGTGATTTTAAATCACGAACCGTTTTAAAATCACGTGTTTTATTTTACCCTGTTCTGTAAATCACATAATTTTTTATTTTTTTAAGCGATTTTAAAATTGTAAAACTAAAAGAAAATTGCTGATTTTTATTATTTTTTTCATTAAATTTTACGTAATACGTAAAATAAAAGCAATCTGAAGGGTCAAGGGTAACATTGTGGACCCCAAAAGGTTTAAAATGAAAGCAGTATAAAAATGGGCGTTTTAAGGCTTTACTTACGGAACCATTGCAATTTTTAAATTTGGCCAAAATTAAGAAGAAGCGGAAAACACAAAATTTTTTTTATAAAATGTTACTGCAAAATATAAAATGTTACGCATTCAAAAATGCGCTATTTTCTTATAATATTACGTAATTTAGCTACAAAAATCATAAAAGAACACTTCATACTACTTGTTACAGCAGTTTTTTATAAAATTAACAACAAAGAACTCGCAAAAATAAGTAAGTGATTTGAAATCACAGACACTTTCCTAACCGATTTAAAAACACGTGATTTAAAATCTTTTTGTATGTAGAACACCTTTTACGTGATTTCAAATCGCTTTGATAAAAAGTGATTTTCAGAACAGGCCTGATAATATAAATATTTAAATTTTTCATATTCTATTTCTTTGACAAGTTTTTTTATATAGAAAATTAATAACAATTGAAACTACCTTGTAGATAGATACGAAAAGTTCTGATGACGGACGTAGCTGTCTAGAAAATGCATTCCACTCTGCTGGCGTCTAATTTTTCTTTATCTCTTTATAATTAAGAACTTAAGCCTAGAAAATAATTAAATTAAAAATTTACAAACTACTTTTAATGGGAATGAAATTGTGTTTAAAGATAAATTAATAAAAAACAAATTGCTCTTATTCAAAGTTAGTATTAGGCCAATATTGATATACGCTTTTCCAATTTGGTTTTCAGTTTTGCCATTTATTATTTTACAAAAATGTGTAGAAAGAAATTGCAAAACACGTTCGAAAAGATTATCAAATTAGTTTCGGTATCACCAGTTTCTGAATATCCATGAAACGATTTATTGTTAATTTAGCTTATTTTGAAGGAAATGTAATATATGTAAGTCTTGTTATCTATTGAAAATTAATTTAATAGCTCAAATACAAATTACCTGCGGATAGGTAATTGGTATTTTGCCGAAGAATATTTCTGGACAAAATTATTGCCATAGTTATAAGGTTTATTACAAGTTTTATTTTTAGGTTTAATTGATACATATATTCATAACTCTACTTTTAAATAAAAGTGTCAGGAGCTAACATTGTTTCATCTTTTGTAATAATGTTTATTGTTTAAGCATGCTGAACTTTGTTATCTTACTGTAATCAAAATAATACTTTACAATTTTAACATTTTTCCAAAATTATGCATTATTTAAAACTCTGCAATATATGTAAGTCTGAATAAAGCATAATAATAAATAATAGTTAAATTTACACTTACCCAAGTGTATATAACGCTCTGGCTCATGTTGTTTCAGCATTATCATTGGATCCGTCTGTCTTAAAAGCGAACGGGCAGCACCCAGCTCTCTCAATTCAATTAGTTCCAACACTATTTGTTCATATAAATTCAATAACTTTTTATCCGGCAACTTGAGACTTTGTGTCACTTTTAAAACTGTATCCCAGTGCCCATTCGTTATGTCCTGAACAAAACCATCTACACTATCGACAGTATTTAAAGAAACTCCAGTTTCTTCTTGCAATGTTTGTAAAGTCTTATACAAATTTGATTCCTTGAGATACTGCTGGATGAGGCGGATAACGCTAATATGAAAAATTTATGATTTAAGAGTCTGGTTAAATAAAGCTAAAGTTTTACATTATAAAATACTCACTCGGCAGATTCAATTTCAATAGACATTTTGATATATCCCTTATAAATATAATAATTATATTAATGTTGTTTATTTATAATTTACAATAAAAATGCAATATTCTTTCAAGTAGATCTGGTTGATTTTGTTTGCACTATGGCTTGAACTAAAATCTCGATATGGAATAGTATGATGTCAGAGTTGTATTTATTACATTCTTAGGGCAGCCCTGTTATTAACAGTGAAAATGTAAACAACAAAACATGGTTTCGATGAACTTATTTTAATAATCCTAAAATAAAACAAAGAATGGGTTCTCTTTGCAAAGAACAATTCATTTCGAACTCTTTAAATAACTTTGACCATATACACTTTTATAGTGGCATTTTAAACTGAAGTACAATTTTTATTTACCTGACATGAATGTAGTATGTATAAAAGTAAAAAAATATTTGCGTTGAAATGGTTTTGAAATGTAAAGAAATAATAAAAGAATTGAATAGAGTAAAATGCACGTGTTTTATTGCTTTCTCACTTCTGCACTATAAAATTTCTAAGCACATACAACTTTTGACATGTCGAACTACTAAATCAGCTGAGCGGACGACACTACGTATTAAGATAAATATATGTAGCTTGGTCAGGACAAAAATTAAGTGTCAATGAATTTATAAAAATTATGTATAACGTAAAATGGTGAATTTCAAATAAACTTTATATTAAGTTAAAGGCAACAAAAAAACGTTCCCACGATAACTGGATCTTCGCTCCGAAACGACCCGAGTCACACTCGGCCAAAGATTGTCAACTCAGCAACAACTGTATCAACCAGAAGTTTTTTTCAGGAAAGAACATCCGACAGCATCTGTTACAACAACAAAAGTTTTTTCAAGTTTTGAATGTCACAGTTCGAATTTTCTTTTAACGAACTACATATCGATGGTCTTAAGTAGAAAAGTCCTAACTCGTATTTTTTACGAAATTGAGTTTTTCAGTGATTTTAATACATTTCACACAAATTCACCTCATCACAAAAATTTATTGGAAGATTGGAACGAATAACGCCTTTACAAGCAGTTGTACATTACATTGTGAATATCAACGTTTCTATTATGTTTTTATGTACCTTCTCCTCTAAAATTACAATTATTTGAGTTTGGGCCTTTCCATTTGAGACCTACGATATGTTTACAAGTTTCACCAATTTCAGTGTAACCTAATTTAATGGTGCATAGTGATTAATATTCCATTCCGACTGATACTAAATTATGTACTATTATTTAATAATTAGCTATCCCGGTGCGCTTCGCTGCACCCATCCACAAAAAATAAAATAATCACTTGAAAGAAAAGTATGTTTAACCTTTAACTCGAAAACGCACGCTATTTTCACGACAAAAATGTTTTATTTTATATGCAAGGTACGAAGCCCACTGTTCCCATCCATTTTGTATGGGAGGTACCACTCCCACTATTCTAATCCAGTCTGTATATTGATTGATTATCCACATTAGTATGAGGGTTAATTGTGGAATTTTCAAGACTCTACATATTGTGATTCTCTAGGTACTAAATAATAATTTGTCACTTTGTATGGGAGCTACCACGCCCATATTGGTATGACGGTTAATTGTGCAAAGTTTAAAAAATCTACCTATTGTAGTACTCTATACATAAAATTATTTTTCACTTTATATGGGAGGTATCATGCTCTTACACTTAATAGTTATAATTTTATATTAATATTTTATGTAGAATAGATCTTATTTTATGCAAAAAACGAAATATGTATGTACATACTTGACTTAAAGCTCTATGCAAATCTAAAAACTATATGCAGTTTTGGACATTACAATGACCGCTATTGCCATCGAAATTTCTCTTTAAACGTATAAGAATCATCTTTAATTCAACACGAACAGAATGTTTACAAAACCTTCAATTAAACAAACATTTTTGTATTAATTTAACTAGTTTATTACACATTTAACTTTAGCTTTTATACGTTTTTAGGAGTTTAGAAATAAGTATGTTTTTATGCAGCTTTTATACAATTTAATACGACATGCTGGAGTATATTAAGAAATGGTTGCGTATTTTACAAAAAATTAAAGAGAAATTGCTAGAAAAAAAACAAATATATTTTTTATTGATAAACTAAAAAAATATACTAAGACCCCAATTCCTTCTCGCAAAGTGCTTTCAATTGAACAAATAATACTTAAAATTTATGGTAAACTAATAATAGTTGATGTCATAAATATTATAAATTAAAGATGTTACAAGAAAATTAACAAAAATTTAGATATTGTATTATTTTATACAGAAATTAAAAGATAAACAAACATTTAGTAGCGGAATTTTTGATATTTTGTCCTAATGCCACTATCTAAACAGAAATATAGACAGACAATAAAGAAATTTAATTGTCCTTCTTCATTCTAGTTGATGTCATGCGGTAGATAATGGAATCACGGCCAGGATCCATGGATCCGATGGCATAGCAGATGGCCAATAGGGCAAATCCAAAGACAACCATGAACCACAAGATGATATTGAAAATAACTGGATAATCTTGATTATAGTATTCAGCCAGATTAAATTTACTCTAAAATAAAAATTAAGTCATTAGATTAGTTGACATTATAATAGGCATCTGTTTGATAAAAAACTTTTAACTTACTTTAGCATCACTGGGAGCAATCTCGCGCTTACTACGACTATTTCCATCAGCCTTATTTACAGCGACTACAACTAAGGCTTCGTTGTTGCTAAATTTTTGGGCAGCTAAGTTCAAATGTTTAACAGCACTAGAAAAAAGATCTAGGGCTTCATTGACAGCGTCGGAATTATCGCCATGTGCTTTCGCAACAGCATCAACAAACAAACTAATGTAAACGAAATTGCATGACTTTTCCATATCAACTAAGTTATCGGCAATAGCATTTACGTAAGCAATACTTTCCAAAAATTGTTTATCGGCAGTGTGTAGGTGACCATTCAAGTACTTTGTATTTGCGACTGGAGAAATTTTAACGTCCCCGATAGTATTTTTGAAACTTAATTTACCTTCTTCCAACTGCTCAAAACTAACAACACAAACGGCTTCATTGTCGGCTTCCAATTGAGCAGTAACTCCATTAAAGGATTGTTCAACAGTATTACCTTGTACTTTATAGGTTTTGCCAGCAGCAGAAACTTTACTATGACTAACACCATATAAACTCAACGCAATGATGCCTGTGGGTAAATTAAAAGGATCAAGAATGTTTAAACCCGACCACTGAGTGTCTCCAGATATGGCATTTCCCAAAGATGCGTACACAACTTCTCCAATGTCGTGACTGTGTATGGGTTCAGTGCCCTTGAAAGACAATGATTTGGGAGTGCTTAAAACAGTAAATTCGCCAGTGGCTTTAACTGAAACACAAAAATAAAATGTATTAGATAAATAAATACAAATTAATGCAGTTATCAGCTTTTTTATCCACTTCATTGAGCTAAACACATGACACACACATAGTCAACTTCTACAAAATCAATAACACTGCCATTAAAGTTGCTTCATTCGCCAACTAAAAAAATTTGGTCTTGTGTCGTATATATTTGCATAAAAATTAACATAATTTCTTGTCGTTTAATGTTGAATTAATATTATTTTATAATTTTTACTTACTTGCCACAATGAACAAACAGAAAATTATTAAATTTTGCAACATTTTCGTTCGACCGATTAATTTGATCATATGACAAACGGGGGACACATGGCACAATAAACAAGGTAGACTCGCGGCGAAAAAAGAGTACAACTCTGTAATAAAAATACGTACATTTTGTTGTTGTATAAATCATTTTTGGCTGTCAAAATAAAAAATGTTAGTACATTTTGACACTGTAAGATGGTGACAACAAATAGTCAGCTGAGCTCTCGAGTTTACCTGTTATGAATTCGCCTTGGGGGGACAACAGTGTAGATTTTTCACTGAAATTAACAGTGTTGTATTTTTATGGAGACCTTTAGTCATATGACAATGTCAAATATATAAGATGTGTTTAGTAGTAACCAGTGGACTGCGCTAACAGATTTTCCGGCGTCGGCGGCTGTTAATAACAAGCACGCCGGCTAAAAGCAGAATAAATAAAAATATTAAAAAATTTTAATTTAATATTTGAATAAAAACCTAATATTATTTTATTTTCACGATAAATAATTTAAATTTACGCTTACCTTGAAGATTATACGTGGTTAATTGTTAAAAGTTAAGAACCAAATTAAAAAATTGGTAATTTTTACCACAAAATAATAGTCTATGATTTTTATGTAAAAAACCGATTTAAGTTGAAAAGGTTATAGTAAGACAGCTCATTTTTGACAATTCAACGAAGTTCCTGGTAAAAATAATTGTGTCTCTAAAGTACAATTATAAACACACAATGGTATAAAACGTGTGTTATAACTAAAATTATTATAACTTATTTTTGGTCATTTTATTATTAAGAATCTTTAGTTTTCCAACAACACTTAAATATATCGTCTTCTGCATTAATAAAGTATTTTAAATGTTATCAGATAGAAAAAATCAAATAATCAGCATGTAGAATATTGTCTCTAAATAAACATTATATTCTAAAGCGGTCTATACACGATCAGAATGCTGGATATTTTGCTGCTTTGATATACACATGATGTATGACTCGTCAAGCATTCATTTGTAATTTTTTTGTTGCCAAAATCGTGCTGCAAGTATCGCAACTTTCGTCTAGAGTCGTAAAGTAGCTCTGGGTGGAGGAACGCGTGCGCGCGTCATTGTCGTTATCGTTTAAAGTCAATCAGGCCGTTCTTGTTGTTAGGCCTTCGAGTGGTTTACGTCTCACTCTCGCACTGGGTGATTGGCTTCCACGGTTGGCTAAACTGTAGTACAGCTAATTTCTGGTTGCATTAATCAGCCACGTGCAATTGTTCTGGTTATCGTGTATGTATAACCAAAATTTTACGGAAAAAATTAACGAACGGAGAAGGAACTTAAAATAATGCATAAATTAATTAAAAACAGAATTATAAACTAAAGAAAACGAAAAGAAGAGAAATTTTACAAACTCAGGAAAACAAACATAATGAAGAACAATAAAATATAAATAATTATAACATAAATGAAGTAAAGGCTTCACTATAGACTTATTGTCTCCAGAATGCTTGAATGGCATAGTTAAGAAGAAGAAGAGAACTTTCGTCTAAAATTGGGCCGCAGCAAATTTTTACCTTTTTTAATCTTGGAAACTTCCATATTGATGTTGTTTTTTTAGCATTGCAATAAAATTACATATTGGTCATAATACATAATTAATTACGTTCATTGAAATAAGCTCTACAATTTTTGGCAACTGCACAACTTGAAATCTGATTGTAAGTGCTTGAAGAAGAACACATTAAATACATCAAAATGTGACATTCAGTATGTCAGAAATAAAAAATATTTGATTTTTCATCCAGCGTCAGCTGTATAGCACATACAAATATAATTTCACAAATACTACCACAAAGCTTAATGATTATTTTGACCATGTCTAGGCCTCTTAACCCTCCATCTTCATTACCCCCTGTCACCATTAGACATTAACATGCGTTAACAAAGTCAAACTTCATATGAAAAAAATATTTTTTATACTGTTTTTTTTTTTTATATGTATATTAATTTTGACTTTTGTTAAGACATGTTGATAGCAAATGAAGACGGAGGTTTAGACCAAAGAGAACCCCGTTAGACATCAACAGATATATTGAAAACGAGTTCAAACAAGGCATATTAAACAAGGTGATAGCGTAAGGGAGAGGAAATTTGAGCAAAAATTTTTTTGAATTTTTTTTTATATGGATTTTGACAGTAAAATAGATATTATTCTCTCTTAAAAAAATCTGATTAATGTCTAACTCCATATAAAAAAATTTCTCTTTAATATTTGCTCCGCCTTGTGCAGTCACCTGGTTAAATATGCCTTGAGTTCAAACAAGATATAAAATATTGTAGAAATATTATATCGAAAACGCAAGATTGAAGAAAAAAGTAGTACTTAAACTCTAAAATTAACAACACTTGTTAGTTTCAAAACAAATATGCTTTCAAATAAATGAAGAAACTGCATTGAGCATAACCATGGATTCATTACAAAAAATAAGGGATTTAATAAAGTCTTGTCATCTTCCTGAACTAAAGCAGGACCTCGACAGCATTCCTATTGAAAAAGATCATTTTAAAGATTATCATGAGTGTTTAGAGATACAGTTGCCACTTTTATACGATTGTATAGAACAAGAACCAAAGCACTTTGTATGGACCGGTGAAACAAATGAAGTGATAAAACAGGAGGTAGGGTCAAACATCCATGGAAATAAATATAACAGCTAAAAACAAATGTTTACTTACTGTATTTTTAATTTAGGTACAAACTTGTCTGATTGTTCTTCTTTGTGAAATCTGTGCGCTCTGTTCAGTTTTTAAATTAAATCAAACCGAGTTAATTCGTAATGCTGAAAGAATTTTACATAACTATAATAACTTGTCCAATGAGGTAGAGGATTTAATATTTAAATATTATGAGGAAAAATTACATAGGGATAAATGGAAACGACAATTGGGTGCAGTTCATGGTTTTGTCAAATATTTGGAGGTGAGGGCTTAAAATTAAGAACGCTAAGAATCACTTATTTTATGAAATATTTTAAGTATCGATTTAGCACGGTTTGTAATCTTGACCAGAGAATGATCCCTAAATTCATCAAGTTTTCTTTATCGGTGGCTTTAAATGTTCGATCCTGCTACGAGTGCCACTATAAAACCTTAAGTACGTCAATATTCATGATCGTGCTGCAACATGGGGTAAGCATTTATTCTCTTTCGTACATACTTCATTTAAATAATTATTTCCCATATCTTTTGTTATATTTTAGAAAAAGGATGATATTGTATCTATGAATATTCATAGCGTTATATATGATGCTGTCTTTAAAGATATTTGTAAATTGGATTCAATTTGTTTTATTGTTCAACAATGGAATTCTTTAATAAAATGTTTGGATTTTTACGAAAATTTCGATAGTTTTGAGGTAAATTTCATAATTTATTTGGAAATATTGAATGTGTTTTATTTAAAACAAAAACTCATTAAAGTGATCACAAATATTTGATAAAAACTGACCTAGTAAAAATCCAAATTAATAAGAACTTTTCATTTTTTCGTATCTATTTTGGGTAGTGTTTTAGTTATAAACATGATCTATTTAACCAACCAAAACCTTATAGAGGAATAAATTCAACATGATCCTATTTATCTATCGTCAGTACCTAAAATTTTCCTCTTATTTTGTTTTCTTTATTTATTGAATGCAGTTTTTTTCTTTGTTTTTGCCCGAGTATTAATTACCGGAGTAGTTGGAGAATATATGAACTTGAGACTACTTAAAAAAATTCATTCATATCATATGTGATTTCCTTACAATTTTTTTTAAATCAATATTTAATAAATATTTATTAACCTGTTTTACAGTGAGATTTTTTTTCTCACATAAAATGAAAATTTGATAATCTTCTTATAAACCACCTGCTTTTATATTACAAATAATAAAAATAAATTAAAGGGTACCGAACAGACTTTTTGAAACTGTATTCAAATTTAAACATTTATTAAAAATATTTTGAATATTATTTTTGAGTTCGTTTTAAATCCAATTCTATTATTTAATAAAAGACAAACACTGCATTTTTTAAAACTTAGCAAGTTTATTTAAAACAGTTGCAAAAAGCAAGTGATCACTCATTTTTTGGAAATACTTTCGAAATAAAATAATTTCCAAACCATTAAGGAACTAAAATTCCACTAGTAAAAATTTATTCGATTTCAATTTCACTCGATTTCGATACCCGATAGTAAAACTTGATATTTTAATAAAATACATACCTTTTGTACTTTTAGTGGAACTATTTAGACGATATGATGGAAGTATTACTACGAAATATATCATTATCACCAGATAGTGCTACTTCAATTTGTCTTTTAAAGTTTGTTAACAAATTAGTTGTATATTTTACAATTAATCACAAGGAATTCGAAGAAGCTTTTGTCAAGGATTTAGCGCTAGTAGAAAATACGAATGAATGTCGATTACTAGCAAAAACTAATACTAGTTACACTTGTTATAGATGGGCCAAAAGTATATTACAAATGTTTATTTTAGAATCTTACAAGTTACTGCAAACAACAACAATCGCCAAACAAATGCTACAGGTATTTTTATACTTGTAAGTTACCCTTAATAGAAACTAATTACATTTACTTATTTATTGTAGGAAATACACAAAACTTACATATTTTCTATTGTACCCATTCAGTTATATATAGTAGAGCCACATTTAATTATATTCTTGGACAAATTTATGCCAGTTTTAATGGAAACTATTAAAGTACATAAACACCAAGAAGACATCATGCCGGTGGGTTTTTATTTCGTTTAATTTACTAATTTATTTTTTATTTTTTTTAAATATATTTTTAGATCATTTGTTCACTATTGGAAACTTTTCATTTTCACCTTCAAAACTCGGACGAGTACGCAAAACTTCAAGAGTTTAAACAGAGTATCCATGCACTATTAAAAACTGAAGTCTTTGAAAGGTATTCATCAAGAGAAACATACGAAACTAAATTTATTAAAAATAAAAATATTTAAAATATATACTTTGAAAAATATATAGTTATAAATTGTTCGGGTTAATCAGCACATCGTTCTGATATACATTGAGTAAGAACATTATGCAATTCATTTCTTATATATTGGACATGATCTTCAATAGTTGGTGGTTCCCTCAAAAATCCTTGGCTATTTATAACAGTTACATTCCTTGCTGTTTCAGGTTGATTCTCCTCTTCTTCATAGCAAGTATATAAGTCTTTTAATTTTAGATTTTCATCAACCATTTGCTCTTGATCGCACTCTAAATTACAAAATTTTATTTAATAACTTGCAAGTATAGGTTTTTATTAATTACCTATATTATTATTATTATTATTATTACTGTCATTTAATGTACTTAGATTTTGGGCTACTGATTGCACTATATGCATATTAAATGATTGCTTTTCTTCCTCAATTTCAGCTTTTAAAAGTAACATTTCTTCTTGTAACTTCTTTCGTCTCTCTTCTAATTCCACAAGTTTAGTTTGTTCATTTTCCAAAGTTTTGCATAGCTCTCGAAATGTATCATTTGCCTTTTCCACCAATAGTTGTTGCTTATCATAGATTACCATATTTTCTATTTGTTCATCAGTAGTCATTGGTGGCTGCTGTAGTTCAGAACTTACAAGAGCTTGATCATCAGTAACACATTTGGTTTCCTTTTTATTAGATTCCCAATCTGACATTTTTATTGTTTTTGTATATTAATTTTGTTTATTTATTAAAATATAAATTGCATAAAAATAAAATATTTTTTTATAATTGATTTTTTAAAAATCGTTGACAATAAGTTCTCAGAATTTTCGATTATAAATCGAATAATGATAAGAGGATTTGTTTTATCTTGTTTGTAAAGAAGTTAAAATGGGTTAATATAAAGCAAATATATACTTGGTATTAATATATTTATATATTAAATTCCTGATGGCCACTGTAATGAAAAAAAAAAGCAAAAAAATTTTACGTTTTTTTAGGCTGATTGCCTTATTGTGTAAAGCCCAGTATTCTGTTCATTTTTCATGCTGTCAAACTACATACATAAAAAATTTGTATGAAAAAGTCATGAAAAAATGTTGCAGAAGTAGTACTCTGTTCTTACTGTGAAATAACATATAAATGTTTCTGGCAACATTTTACCAAAGCTGTGAAATAAAGCAAATCGGTATTAAGGCCGGGGCACATAGAATCCGTCATGCGAAAAATAATGATAGCTAACTGCTCAACGAACGGTAAAAGTTGCCCAACTTTGGTACTTTGCGTTGGCGGAGTCGTACTGATTCGGCACGTTCATTAGACGTAATTGTTGAGCTCAACTGCTACGAAACTGTTGGCAACAGTTACGTCTTAGAAATGGCTTGAGAAATATACTGTAAAATAAAGAGCTGACAAATGTAAACAACTAATAAAAATAAAATAGGTACAAAATAAATAACAAATAATTAGTAAATTAATTACTTTAGCTGAGAACTAGGAAGAAGAAACGGCATAACTCTCTTCTATTAGCTATTTAAGCTGAGCACAACATGTTGTCTTTAGGTATTTTATGATACAAAAAATACCCAACTGTTGAGTTGAGCGAAAGTAGTTAACAACCCGTTTCTAAGACAAACACTCAACCGTTGCGTAGCAGTTACGTTTTATGAACGTGCCAAAACTGCTTATGTATTCGCATTTAATGACACCAAACATTTTTAGTATTCAATTAATATTAATAAAAGTTTAAATTTGATTTTAAAGCAAATGTTGCTTTAATTTGGAAACTTACAAATATTTTAATTTCTTGTAGATACTCATAATCTTTTAACGAAGAGCCGAATTCGAGTACGACTTCTACGTTATAATTATGTACTTTATTGGATTTCCAACACTATATACTGACGCGTAGAACATTTGTTCAGGCATTATTCAAACATATTTTGAAAAAATAATGTTGAATATAAACTGTAAAATCCAATTCTTAATCTTACATACTTGTTATTTGTTCAAATAGAATAAAAATTAACTTGTGGCTGTGGAGGAATATAGAACTTCTCCTTCAAACAATATGGTAGTCGACTACGAAAATAACGCACTTTAAGTTAACTTTTATGGCCTAACTATAATCCAACTACAATGTAAATGCAAAACCTCCCCAAAATCAAAAATAAAATTATTGTTTGATGACTAATTTTTCTTAATCTCTTTATAATAAAGAACTTAAGCCTAATAGAAAATATGTCCTACGCTAATGCAGACAAACAATTTATATAAAGGGATGAAGGTCCAGTTCCAAACATTTTAGATAAATAAATTTTTAATTTTATTAAACAATTAATAACGAAATTAGGAAATATATTTTAAGTTATTATAAATTTAAACTTTCCGAACATTATAAAATCATGGACATTTTTTCCTGGCTTGGATTGGCTTTTACATGTTTAGTGAATTTCATGTGAAATTTTGAAACACATCCACCTCAAGCAAATTGAAAGAAGAATATGTGTATAATTTTTGATGGTTTTATAAAAAATATATTTATAGCGAGTGTTTTTATATTTATATCTAATACACATTAAATGTTCTGCATCTCAATTCACAAATTGTGCATAAACATTTTTATACTATTATGTATATTGCGCTTGGATACGTGCAGCAACGCGTACAAATAATTAAATAACAAAAAAAAAATATTTGTTATTTATAATTAAAATGTGCAATAAATAAATATTACGTAAATGAGAAATATTATTATTAATTAATACTTATATACATAGTTTAAAATAATCAAAACGTTAAACTAAGATTCGTTAGAAAGTCTTTCAATTTCCAATTGTAATTTACGGGATTCTAACAACATTAAAGTTCTTTTTATTTTGCAGTTTTCTGTAAGTTTTGCAAAATAGGCAGTCTTGCAGCGATAGTATTCGGTCTCTGCTTTCGCTAACTCATCTTGCAATTGTTTTGATGCTTTAGAACGCGGCATTAAATTTTGTATAACATCTAGTTCATCTTCCATATAATTCAAATCTTCATCATTTGCTGAAGTGTTGGTGTTAGTAATAGTGGCATGAAAAGATTCAAAAGGTTCAGATGGATGTTGCTGTGTTGTAACGGGCGACGGAATGGGATTTTCATCTTGATATAAATTATTACAAGGCTAAAAAATGAGAATTGTTAGGTAATAGCAACGAATTTTTTTAACTTTTATTTTGCGTGATATTGTGTATGTATAAATTTTTTGCAACGTAGTTAAATATTTTAAATAGTAATTTTCTTACATTGGCAATTGTCAAAAAGATTGTTATTATCGCGGTGTCTTAATCAAAAAGAAAAAATTTAGGTAATAACACACCATGTAATTGTTTTAATAATACTATTTTGATATTTAGTTGGCAGCTTTTGATATTAAAAATATTAAACAAAAAAAGTAAGGATATTGGATGAGCAGAATATTATATGTACTGGTATATACCCTTCACCATTGTGAAAAAAAAAAAACAATTTTTTATTTAATCGTTAACATTTTAATTTTCTTAATGAAATCGAATTTGCAAAAGTATTATTTTTTTCTCTCCCGCGCATTTTCGGTTATATGAGGATTGAAAATTGAGATGTGCATAGTTAAAAATTTCGTTTTTAAAATGTAAATCGGTTATGCCACTCGCATTTAAGTGGTAAAAACGGCCTTAAAAAGCTGTAAAAAAGATGTGTGGATTAATTTATCAATAATTCTTAAACTAAGCGCAAAATGTTCTATCTTCAGAAATAAGTGAGAGCCACTTGAAAGTTCAGTATCAAGGTAAACCTCGAATTGATCTACTAAAAAACCACTAAAGCTTTATCGTGGGTTAAAAGTTTGTATGAACAAAATATTTGTCCCGTTAAAACGAAAAAAAGTTTATATAATTAAATCACGAAACCCTCTCAGTGTAAGAGTTATAGATAAATAAAGCTACATGTCTTTTTATAGCTTCTTAATGCCATTTTTACCACTTAAATGCGAGAGGCCTGGCACATCGTATAGTTTACCCACTATTTAACCGAAAATACACGGGGAACGAAAAAAATAACACATTTGCATATATGGGTGGTCTAATTTATATGTATGCATCCTTTTCACTTGTGGCAAAGGGTAGAAAAATAACAACTGAGACCCAACATAAGTCATTAACTTTTTATTTATTATCTACTTCTAATTGTTGAATTTCCAATCTTAGTTTCTTTACTTTTAAAACCATCAATGTTTTATCAAATTTTAAATTATTCATTTCGCTTAAAAAATATTTAGACTTTTGTTTAAAGTACTGAATTTTAGCTTTTAATTTATCATCTGTTCTATCTCTTCTTGTTGCAGATTTAGGTGATGGTATAAAGTTTTGCAAATTCTAAAACAAAAAATAAAAGTTGATGTGTTCATTTTTCTAGTTCGTTTCTATATCTTTCGCAAAACATTGTCTAATTATTCAAACATATTTTAAAGCAAATATATTCATTAATGTAAAATAATTACTTACTTCTGCAGTATCCTCATAAATTGTATTATTATTACTTGCATTACCATCAATATTTTCATTTTCATTTTCATACTCCATATTACTATGTTCCGTTTTAACATGAGAACTTATACTTTCGATATGTAGAGTTGGTTCAGCTTTTAAGGTGCGCTTCTTAAAGAAAAAAAATAATTGATTAAAAAAAGCTGTTTTACAAATTCGTTAAACAAAACTCCAACTTCAATTCAAATTAATCTCCAATTTTTAAAATAAGAAAATTGTGTTTTAAAGTCTAACTGACGTAAACATAATATTTAAGGTTTTAAATATATAATTTATGGAAAATTTAGGAATTTAAAATTTATTTTAAAGCCTATGTTTTATAAAATAATCATTAAAATTAAATAGTTTTGAGGGTTTTGAAACATTTTCTTGTTTAAAACAATTTATGCAGTTTTATCTGCAGCTAACGCTGAAAAAAAAGAAGAAATCAGATATACCAACATTGTCTAAACCCCCGTCTTCATTTGCAATCAACATGTCTTAACAAAAGTCAGACTTAATATAAAAAAACAGTATTAAAAATGATTTTTTTTTTTCATATGAAGTTTGACTTTTCTTAATGCATGGTAATGTCTAATGAAGACGGGGGGTAACAAACCTGATCGAAAACTGCCGTTTTCATTTGCTACCAACATGTCGTAACAAAAGTCAAACTTCATATAAAAAAACCGGTATTAAAAATATTGTTTTTTTCATATGAAGTTTGACTTTTGTTAAGACATATTAATGACTAATGGAGTCGGGGGTAAACCCCCGTCTTCATTTGCCATCGACATGTCTTAACAACAGTCAAACTTTATATAAAAAAACAGTATTATAAAATAATGTTTTTTTTTATATGAGGTTAGACTTTTGTTGATGTCTAATGGAGACGGGGGGTAACCGCAGATTTTTAATAAAAAAATTTTTTTGTTGACTTGAGATTTTTGAGAGAAAAATAATAACACTGTATGAAAGTACGCAAGGCGAATTAATACTAGGTGATTGCACGGGCGAATTCAGGATTTTTCTCCTCCTTTGCAATTGTCAAAATTCATATAGAAAAAATTTGTTTATAATTTATCAGGTGAATGCGAGACGACAACAAGTACAACAATAAAAAACAACATGTATTTTGTCGGCTGCCTCTGTCAAAATAAATTTATTCGCCTTAATTAATATCAAAGCAAAATGTAAACAAATATCTGTGTTCGCTTACTTTCGAAGAAGAAACTTCCGACTTTTATGAAAAATAATGAATTGAATTGTTTTTACTCAATAATAATTTAAGGACTTATTAATCTTATTTGTTAAGATCCCTGAGAGATGTTAAAACGATAGCAAACAACAAAAAATAAATTTATTAACTATTTTTAAGAACAAACCTAATGAGTTTTGTTTATTTTTACAAAATACAGCTGGGCTATCAACACCACCTGATATAAATTCGCCTTGGTATAAACCATAAAATACAGTCAGGGACCGTAAGTTACAGTTATAAAAAAATGAGACTCTAAAGCGGCATTTAGATGGTCAATCGAGGCTTGTCAGCCCGGGTTGATGGCAAGCCAACAAGCTCGTGTAAACGACCAAAATTCGTGTTTGTCAGCCGCGCTGGATGGAAATCAAAAATTTTTGATATTTTGTGTTTGCCGTCACGCCATCAATCTTGTCTAAATACATGTTTGTCAACCACAGTTGACAATTTCATTTGAATTTTTGCAAGCGAGCAGTAAAGATGTCTCGGCTAGAGCGCTTGTTTTTAAGAGAATTTATTGTTTTTGCATATGGGTTAGTTTTTATGTGTGGTATTGTATGTAAAGCGTTTTTATTAGAGTTTATTTTTAAAATATTTCATTTATTTAATTATGTGTGTGTGTTTATGTGGAAATATTAATTGCCAAAATTCAAGTTAAGAAAGGGTATGTAGACGAGTTAGCAAAAATATTATTTAATTGGTATTTTTCAATTATTATAAAGGAAAATCCCATAACGAAATTGGGGAAATGTTTTCCTTCAACTTAGCACAGCTTCTGACATTATTACTTGTTCTAAAAATTAAGATAGATTTGATTAAACCTTAAACAGCACATTAAAAGTATAATACTGAAAACTATTCATGATAGAGAACATATAACTGTGGAGTATATGTATTATATGGAACTGTTCGAAACTTTGAATTTTGTTTCTCTATTAATAAAATATTACATACATTCTTACATTTTCGTATTCATTCACACAGTATGAATTAAGAGATTTTAATGAGGCATAACTCTGACCAGATACTAAGAAATTCAATATTGCCGAAAGGTGTTCTTGTGCAAAAATAATATAAAGAATATGTATTTGTATTTTTTCAATATATTTTTTTTTAAATAATTGATTAGAAACTGAAGAATAAATAAAAAAATATAGTCATGATGTCGTTGTTTATAATTATCTATAATTCCATTCTCTAATAACTCCATTCATTTATTACTCTTTTTGATTGTCGTCTTCCTATAATTCATCAATTAATAAAGCAGCAGCTAAATCATGCGCCATCCTAAATAACAACCTATCTGCTCAGTGTCTGTTGTATAATGATGTTTGACAATCTTCGCTCGATCATGTAAATGCGAAACACTCTCTCTCATCAAGCCGCGATTGACCATCTAAATGCCGCTTAATACTCTTTTATTCACGAGCTCTTTCAGAATCAATGGTGATCTTAAAGCACCATGGCCACACATCAAACTGATGCGTCAAATTTGTGTATGTATTGGTAATATTTCATTCTGCTTAGCACAGCCACACATCAAACTCATTCCATCAAACTTCATTTTAAAGTTGATTTGCAAAATCTTTTTAAATTTTTTTATTTTTTGGTTAAAAATGAGCAAAATAAATGATTTTTCAGTTCCATTACTGTATTCTTCACTTTTCACTTGCCATAAAGCAGGAAAATCGACATAAACTTCAATTAACTCTAAAAAAAAAAAATTTTTTTTCTCCTCCATTTTGATTATACCGCGTCGAAAAAAGTAGATGTTGTCGCTTTGAAAATTATGTAAAAATGAAATTTGAAGTAATTACACACATCAAACTGGCTTCAAATTTCTATGGCGACGGTAGTGAAAATCAAAAGTATTTAGATTTTCTTCACACTCACTTTCACCTATACGTGTGAGTATTTTTTTTACTAACACAATCACAAAAGAGCGAGTTTGAATGTGCAGTTTGATGTGTGGCCATGCTGCCTAAACAATCGATCTCATCTCCATATTTAAGAGTTATGTAGTTGTCAACGAAAAAACAAAATTTCATATGAAACTCTTAAAAAGAGTTTTATTTTGCCATCATCAAGGCATATTTAACCAGGTGACTGCACAAGGCGGAGCTAATATTAAAGAGAAATTTTTTCAATTTTTTTTATATGGAGTTTGACATTAATCAGGTTTTTTAAAAGAGAATAATATCAATTTTACTGTCAAAATCCATATCAAGGCATATTTAACCAGGTGACAGCACAAGGCGGAGCTAATATTAAAGAGAAATTTTTTCAATTTTTTTTATATGGAGTTTGACATTAATCATTTATTTTAAGAGAGAATGAAATAGATTTTACTGTCAAAATCCATATAAAAAAAATTCAAAAAATTTTTTGCTCAAATTTCCTCTCCCTTACGCTATCACCTTGTTTAATATGCCTTGATCCATATAAAAAAATTTAAAAAATTGTTTGCTCAAATTTCCTCTCCCTTACGCTATCACCTTGTTTAATATGCCTTGGCCGTCATAAAATAAAATTTTTTTTTAGCTTTTTTTCGTCATTTTGTTCATTTTCTTTTGAGTTTTATTTTTCCATCTTTATTCAATTGAAATGCAAGGTGATTGTATTGGTTATCAATTTACATAAAGAGTTATTTTGTGACGAAAAAAAATAAAACTCATAAAAAGTTTTATTTTATTGCGGCAAAATAAAATTCTCTATTTAAAAGTTTTATTTGAACTTTTATTTTTAAGTTGAAAAATAACTCTAGATGAATTTGTTCTATTTAATTCTTAAAATAACTGTTTCATATCGAAAACTTATTTACGGTCCCTGCCTATAGTATAAACTCCCACAAAATATTGTAATATTGATTGTATCTATGCAATATGTACATACATACATACATATTTACATGCTTTTACACAATTTCAGGTATTTTGTTTATAAAGTGTTTACCTTTATTTCTAGGTGGACTGGATCACCACTAGCAGCACGAGTTGCATTACATGCATTTCTAAAATAAATATTTTAATTATTACACTAATTGTTTTATTCTTAATAAAAATACTATAGGAAATTAAAAATCTAAAGTTACATACCTATGCTTTTGCAATCGTAAAGCCGCTGTGTTTTGTAATACACGATGACAAGACTTACAAATAGCTACATGTTTACCATTCACAACTTTTGGAATAAATCCATATAATTCATACGCAGAGTTCGTTTTACGTCCAGCTGCTTTCATTATGCTTTTTTAACAAATTATGAATAAGTTAATGTAAATAGAAGCTATCTCACAAAAATAATTTAAATAAAATGAAAGATGAATGCCAACAAGTTACGCGCACAAAGTATACATAGTTTTACTTTTTGGTATAGTTACGCGGCGAGTAAAAAATGGCGTAGATAAGATGTAAATTTTTCATAACATATGTTTGCTGCTATGGGTATGTGTGGAAATGTAATGTAAGAAAATTAAGAGTTGCCAAGTATATTTATACAGTGGTGCAATTTTTTTTTATACACATATATAGTTATAAAATATTAAAAGGCCAGGTGCCATATTCTGTAATTCTCGTAGGTAAATCTATAACTAAAATTCTAAAAATGCACCAACAAATTACGAGTATTCTTACAACAACACTCATAATTTGTTTGTGCATTTTTAGAATTTTAGCGATAGATTTAGCTACGAGAATTACAGAATATGGCATCAGGATTCACTAAGCTACACAGTCGAACGATTCAATCACAAAAAATCTATCGCAAAAAAAACAGTATTAAAAATAATGTTTTTTTTCATATGAATTTTGACTTTTTTTTAACGCATGTTACCTCCCGACTCTATTAGACATTAACATGGGTTAACAAAAGTCAAACTTCATATGAAAAAAAAGAACATTATTTTTAATACTTTTTTTTTTATATGAAGTTTGTCTTTTGTCAATATGTACATGTTAATGAGCCAATCTTTGGTTATATCAAATACAACTATTAACAAAAAATAGTATGTCTAACCCCCGTCAACCTTAGTCATTAACATGTCGTAACAAAAGTCAAACTTCATACAAAAAAAAAAAAAAAAAAAAACAGTATTAAAAAAGTTTTTTATATGAAGTTTGACCTTTTTTCAGACATATTGATGTCTAATGCTGACGGGGGTAATTTAGAAGGAGGTTGAGAAAAATTGAAATGGCGGCAGAAAAGCAAGTCGTATCTATGCGTCTGGCGGTTAGTAGCTCTATAAGCCGCCGAGCTTTAGAAGCCGATTTGATTGGAATAAAAACATAATACAAAATCAAAAGAAAATGTCAAAAACAAAGTCAAGACGATTGCATGAAAAATTTCATCGTAAAAATGTGCGATGAAATTCGCTGCATGAAAAAATTGCATCGTATAAATTTGGTCTTAGATTTCGTAAAAAAACATTTTCGTATATTTCTCCGCCATTTTCGTAGATCACAATAAAAGGCCACGCAGACCAGCATGAATAAAAAATTATTTTAAAACCCATCTGTGCGCAACCCTGTTTAAAATATCCCGCTTTCAAAAATAAAAAATGCAGTACCTTTAAATCCGTTAAAAAAATTTCGGCGTACTTTTGCTACTTTTTCTCTTTATTATCTCTTAGAAATAAGGTATTTTTGCGGAAAAATACTATTCTATATTGGAATCAGGATGCTAAAGTACCTTCTCACAAAATTTTGTCAAAATCCATCCAGATTATTAATAATTTTTTGGGAATTTATATATAAATTATTTAATATTATGCTAATTACCCATAATGTTTTTTAATAAAAATGCAATTTACTTGTTGGGGGAAAAGAGCTAGTTCCTATACGTAATTCACTGGTTGCTCAGGCCAGATCATCCAGATTATTTTTTTTCCATCCATCCTAAAAAAATTCTAAAATTTATATAAAATTCTAAAAAAAGTAAAATACAAATTTTATTCAGTTGGTGCATAATGTTGCGCAATAGTATTCAATAGCAATAGTAAAATATTCCAGTTTCAAAAATTAAAAGGTGTGTTGAAAATATAACCGTGTTGAAAATATCCCGGTTTTAAACCTAAAATTTCAATACCTTTAAACCGGAAATTGCGTTTTTTCACTGCTTTTTCTCCACTTTTTGGAAATGAGATATTTTTGCGGAAAAAGTTTCCTATATTGGAATCAGGATGCTATGGTCCCTCCTTACAAAATTTAAAATAATTTGTTTCATTAATAATGTAATTTGTTTCAGAAAATAATGTAATCCAATTGTCATCTTAGAAAAATTTATTTTCAAACAAAAATCTAAAAAATTAATAATAATAAAATATGATTGATAGAGTTTATCATTTCCCTTAAAATAATATACAAGACTCGATTTCACGTCGATTACTTTTAACCGAATACAGTTACTCCATTCATATTAACAAAATTGTACACCACTTATCATCTCTTTTGTTTTTTACACGAATACAAAAAAATTATTCGAATTATCGAAAAATATCAACAAAAAATTTACTTTGTAAGTTAAACGAATACTAAAAATATTCGACATTTGTTAGTCATTTGAATTTTTGGAACCGTTGTTTAAAAAATTTAATACACAAAATAAAATGAGCGATAACGATGAGTCCAATAAGGACGTGCCAATACGTAAACGTGCTAGTTTGGTTTGGCAATATTTTGAGAAATTAAGCAGTGTTCGCGTCAAGTGTCGTATATGTCAACATGAACAACGTTACATGGGTAACACGGCCAATGCTTTGCGGCATTTGAAAGCAAAACATGACATAGACGCTAGAGCCGTAGGTTTGTCCGATCCAGAAAATGTAAAGCGCATGAAAGCGTTAACCACATCCGGTATACCATTTGAACCGAATATTACAGCTATTAATATAAAAAATGAGTGCCAGCTTTTTGATGAAGATGATCACCGAAATGACGACAAAGAAAAAGATGATGGTCGTGAGAGCGAAAACTTGATAAAATATAGTCGTAACCGTAATCGTTTACACTTATATGATAATGAAGGTGACATAGATCCATATGGAAATAATGAAGAGGTATTTTATAAAATGTTTATATAACTTCCGGTATAAGTTATTTATTACTTTTTAGCCCTTGGTTGATTTTGTCGATACAAACAACCATTACAACAGCAAAGATGAAGACGAAATATCAATTCACAATCGCAATTCAAAGTTAACTGCAAACCGCAAACGATCGTCATTAGAAGATGAACGTATAAAAGCTGAAATTGAATATTTTCGAGAGAAGGCGGCATATTTTCGCATTCAAAAACATTTAACAGCGTTACAAGCCAAAAAGGTTAAATTTGAGCTTGAACAATTATATTCAAAATAGTTGGACTGCAATATACTTATTCATAGATATTAAATTTTAGAAATTAGTTTAAATAAAGAAAAATACATCAATAAATGTATAAAATTAATTTAAATAAAGAAATAAAAATAACAAAAAACCAACAATCTTTAAACCAATAATTAATACCACAGAATTTAATTGTTCAAATGCCCTTTTATGAAAAGCGTCAGAGTTTAAGAAAATGTTTCTTTTTTCTCGAGTAACGCTACGTTATAGTAAATTTAATAAATGGTGCCAAAATCTAACTATATTTCCAAATATACTGCCTTATGTGTCTAAAATTCTTTGATTTAATAGGTACAAACAAATTTGCAAAACAATAAAAAAAATTTCTGCAAACCAATCACTTATTTTAAGCTTGAGGAAAGTTTATTTTTTCGACGTCGAACAGACGAAATTTTTTTACATTCACTTATACATACTACATAGTATGTGCATACATATGTATGTATGTATATCGATCAGCTATAACTTAAAATCAAAGCATATTTTGTTACTGAGCGGAAACCGCTCGTAATTTACTAACATATGTATATTAAAATGTTTTAATATAACCATAGGCTAAAAGTGGTAAAACAAAAAATTTCCGTTTTTAACCTGGGAGAAAAATCGTATTGTATTTTTCTATTCCTTTTGGTCCTTTGGACTACACGAGGTTATATGACATAAATATAACATTGAATTAACATATTATTTTAATAAATTAGAAAAATATAATATAAGCAAAGTAAAAAAATTATATTTGGAATCGGTTCTATACATTATTTATTTTTATTCACGCATGATTCCTTTTGAAAATTTATTTAAATAAATATTTTATGAGTATAAAATATTTATTTTCAAAAAATATAATAATCGAAATTGATTACTATGGGGAAAGCATATCCAGATAGCTATTTCGCTAGTGCTCAACTAGCTCATCAGTGGATTTTTCCCAATTTTTCCCAATTGAAAGAAGAATAAAATAAACTTGTTGAAATTGAAATGGTTACTATGGTTTTTATTTTGTTTTGAAATTTCGATTTGGCTTTCTTTCTAGACTGATTGAACTTCTCATTTAGTCTATTAAGTTTTAAGCATAAGAATCTGAGTTTTTATTCAGAAAAATTGGGAAAAATCCACTGATGAGCTAGTTGAGCACTAGCGAAATAGCTATCTGGATATGCTTTCCCCATAGTAATCAATTTCGATTATTATATTTTTTGAAAATAAATATTTTATACTCATAAAATATTTATTTAAATAAATTTTCAAAAGGAATCATGCGTGAATAAAAATAAATAATGTATAAGCAAAGTAAAAAAAATATTTACTAAGTTTTTTTATTTAAAACAAAATTGTCGATTTCTAACTTAACTTTTTTAGCTTGTAAAGCCGTAAAATGTTTTTGAATTCGAAAATAAGCAGCCTTTTCACGATAACATTCCGTTTCAGCTAAAATACGGTCCTCTTCCAATTTAGTCATTTTGGCAGATTTTTGTTCCCGATGTTTTTTGTCGTTGTTATAAATGGAATCTGATTGCAGCTCAGTAATGTTTTCGTAAAGTACATCACCGTTTAAAAAACCCTAAAATTATAGATACATTTAATTAAAAGTTTTGTAATTCTGTATGTACTACCTTTCGGCTATTCTCGTTGTCATTGTAAGGGTCAATTGTGTCTGATGAATCGCTAGATGCTGATTCCTTGCGTATAATTACTGGTTTTTTATCCATATTTATTTCAGTCACTGAAGACGATGCTATTCTCATCAATTCTTTGATACGCTCTTGATTTCGAGGATCCTGTTGCGCTTTAATAGTGACATCCAAACTATGACGGGCTTTTAAATGCCTCAAAATATTACCGGTAGTTCCTTGATAATTTTGTTCATGTTTACACAAACGGCATTGAACCCGTTGACGACTTATTTTCTCAAAAAAGTTCCATACTAAACTACGCCTTTTTGTTTTTTGCTCCTCGTAATTAGTATTGTCCAAATCACTGTCATTCATATTTTCAATTAATAACGGTTTTATAAAAATTGAATTTAAGGTTACAAACACTAATTATTGTTGGTGCAAGTAGTTTTAACAAAAAATTATTCGTAAATTTTAGGGTAAAAGGTAAAAATTACTATGTAGAAATCCGGTTTGTATCTTTATAGTGATGTAACATTTAATCAAAGTTAGAGAATATTTTATTCAAAAACATAACCGAGTAACCAGTTTGTAATTAAATTGCAACGATTTCTTTACTGTCTAGAACTGACTTCAAGTTGTCAAGGGCAAGTCTTGTTTTTTTGTGGAGGGGAAAGGAGTACAGACACACTTCAGCTCTCTTTCTCTACCTGTGGAAATCAGGTATTATGGTTTAACGTTTTTCAGGTGCGATCATTTAGTGGTTCAGTAGCTCAAAATAATAACCAAACAGAAGTTCCTTTATTCTATTTATTTTCAATAACCTAGCCTGTTGGTCATAATCGGTTAAGATATTCTTTAGTTATATGTTAACAAATTTATCTATACAAATCGGGTTTGACAAAGATAGATTTATTTGTCAGGTAATAGCAAGACTACAACAAAACCAATATAAGAACAGCATTGCTTCTTATTTTGCAACTTGAATTACATGTTTTCTCCCACCCTCACTTTAAAATTTGTAAATAAATTGTGAACATTTTTGCACAAACAATTTCTTATACAAATTAAGTATTGACCTGCGAAACAATGTTTAACTAAAAAGACTTAAAAGGGATTTTGTGTTGCTTAACATCAACAAAAATCTGACAATTCTGTGTTCACGAACTACCCCTACCATGTTCAGTGTACCCAGATTGTTAATTGAATTTGTCAGTGTTGTTATCTTTTGTTTCTATGTTTTATTTCGCCGCCATTTCTATATTTAATAACTACAAAAGAAACCGATTGCGTTTTAGCGTCTCTAAATTGCCATTCGTTGAATTGCAACTACTCGCGGTGTTGAAAAATATAAATTGGTATTTTCTCGGCTTTTGAGCTGATTACTCAATTATTAGTTTCATGGAGGAAAAAAGAAATATTGAATGTTAAATACCGATTATTTACAGAATCAAATCAAAACAAATCCGTTGTCCCATAATAACAAATAAATGGAAAAATATCAGATTCAGGACAATGATGGAACATTAATTGAAACAGATTACGAAGTAAGTGAAATATACGAGGGCAGCATAGATTCTAATGAGATTGAAGTGGTCGATATAGAGACGTTTCAACAGCATCAAACGAGTGACAGTTTTGAGAGGAAAAATACAAGGACTTGTTTATCTAAAGATCATACAAAACGTAAATATAGTTTCGTGTGGCAATATTTCAGACCCGTTGAAGGTACTAACCAGTTCCAGTGCCTGTTGTGTCAATCCTGTGTTGGAAGTCAAACAAGTAATTTGGCCAGACATTTATCCTCTACCCATGATATTACCAAGCAAAGAGACGTTAGTTTTATGTGAATTTCTATGCCGTCCTTATAGTAATTGAATTTTTCTACAGAAGCGTTTAGAAAACTTAGTGCGAATACATCCCAGTCGTAGTTTTATTTGGAAATATTGTACCAAGGAGGATTCCAAACACGCTCGTTGCCATCTGTGCAACAAAGTTTTATACTTTGGAGGCGGCAATACAGCAAATATTACTAAACATTTAAGGCGGTTGCATTCAGACTTAATTAAAGAGAAAAAGGTAAAGTTAAACTTTATAAACTTTATTTCTAAAAATTTCAATTTGGTATAGTTTTTAATTATACTCAAACAATGACTTAAATCTAGTTTACGGTAAAATTTAATTTTAAGCAAAAATGTTAGATGAAAAAATTGGGGGCGACCCTTAGTTTCGAACTTACGGCCCCTAAAGTTTCTATGCAAAGTATGGATTATCTCGACTACATATTTTATGGCGGAATCATGTAATCTGGGTATCATTAGAATTGTAATTAAAAGAATTATGCAACTAAAGTGTAATTAATAAAAAATTACAAAAATTTTAGGTGAGAAAAAAGTATTTATTTATTCCATATATATTTCATAAAGTTAATTTATAAAACATAATACAAAGGTGCCGGATGACTAGACCATATACGCTCAAATTTATATTCAGGTTAAAAATAAGCAAAAGTAGTTAAAAAAGGGAAATAAAAAATATATTGATAATTTAAAAGATAAATTATTTACATAAACAAAAAATAATTTTATCAAATTGAATACAGGTATTAACAATTTTGGATGCCGTGACGTTGTAAGCAGCTCGATATTTGAGAAAGACGTTGCTTAGTTGTGCAGTCAAGATTATCTGATAGAGGCATATTAAGTCTTGAATGCGGACATGCTGCAAGGATGTGCGAAACAGTGAGTAGTTTAAAACAAAAACTGCAAAGTGTTTTGTATTAAAAATTGTTTTGCCAACTCTTAATCGGCCCAACGTGATACACTGCTTACGAGTTAACTCCCTATTTTACCAAGGCCTTTTGGATGATGGGATTTGTTGTCTTTGAAGAACCGAGAAAGGACTTAATATAACTTGAATAACATGGCATTACAGTAACCTCTTGTTAGCTCAAAGCTTCCTTTGCAGCACAGTCTGCCTTCTCATTGCCAGTGATGCCAATATTTTGCTTCCTGGCAAAAAAAATATATTTTTTAAATTATATAAATTTAATTGTACCTATTTAAACTATTTTTTAAATCAATTAAGTATTCAGGCTTAAGTTCTTTATTATAGAGATATAAAAAGAACTTAGACACTAGCAGAATGTAATACATTTCCTGGATCGCTACATCCGTCTTCTTTTTCTTCGTATCTATCTTTATCTCTTTATAATAAAAAAAATTGAAATTAATTAAAACAAGTAAAAGTGCTATATTCGGCAGTGCCGAATCTTCTATACCCTTCACCACGGTGATTTTATTTATACAGACATGTACAGCATTATCCATATTGTTGACTCTTTATTTAAATAAAGTCGTATGAGAAAAAATCATTTTCATGAGTTAAAGAAATAGAAGACAAATTCCGTTTGCTACAATTGTCGCCGTGTTAATGATATTGAAGCCGACAGCTACATCGTAAACTCTGACATTGTTGTAGAAATACTTATTTTGCTTTTATAAAATAAAATAACTTTTTCAAAAAATTATAAATACATATTTCCTCCAATACTTTTTGTTTGAATATGAATTTGTAATTTACAATTTTGTGACATTTTCTTCTGTTGAATAAAATAGAAATTAGTCTAAGTTGACGACAGCCACAACAAATTTTAAAATTTTTTTTAAAAAATTTTTTAAAAATTTTATTGAAATTTTTTTGTTAAATTTTGGACCTTTCTCCAATCTATATTGAGTTAGAATGGTAAGACTAAAGCAAAAAAAATCCTTACAAAAAAAAAATTTCCTCATATTGGCACATGGGGGTCCTTTTAACTGCTCCTATTTATCAGTGGGTACCCTGTGGGTCCATTGGCTACCTCTATGTGTATTGCTTTCTATTAAGGTCACTAATACAAATCAAAGCAGAAAAACCCTACCAATCTAAAAACAAACAACAATCGCCGCTCGCAGGGGGTTATTGATCCCCCGAGATCTGTATGCAGTCCTTGCGATCTACCTGTTTTGAGAAAAAAAGGCAAAACAGAATCATTAAAGCTGAAAAAAATTAAAAAAAAAAACGTGAAAAAATATAGGTGGGCGTGGTTTTTGGCCCGCAGCCTCCAAAGGAATGTTGCTGAATTGCAATACCAAAATTTTCGAAACTATGCCTGACAGATTGGTGTGCTTAAATTTTTTGTATCTCTTCTGGTGCCTTGGCAAATGACATTACCACACTAACACGGACAGACGGACGGACGGACGGATAGACGGACAGACGGACATCGCTTAATCAACTTCTCTATGTATAAGGATCCAGAATATATATACTTTATGGGGTCGGAAATGAATATTGTAGAAATTACACACGGGATGACAAACTTATATATACCCTTTCCACCTGTGGTGAAGGGTATAAAAATATGTTACTCTATATACACACATATATACATATGTATATTCTTATATATTATGTTACAGTCATGATTTTCATTTTCAAAGAAATATTGAAATTTTTGTTTAAATTTTTCGAAAATTGTGTGTAAAAATTTTTTGTAAAAATATTTTTTTAAAAATTTTTTGTAAAATTTTATTCGAAAATTTTTAAAAAAATTTTTTATCGAATATTTTTCTGTGAAATATCTTTTTGAAAATGCTTTGTAATTGTTTTGTAAATATTTTTGAAAAAAAATTAAAAAAATTTTTTTTTTAAATTTTTTAAAAATTTTATTGAAATTTTTTTGTTAAATTTTGGACCTTTCTCCAATCTATTGAGTTAGAATGGTCAGACTAAAGCAAAAAGAAATCCTTACAAAAAAAAAAAATTCATCATATTGACACATGGGGCGTCCTTTTAACTGCTCCTATTTGTCAGTGGGTACCCTGTGGGTCCATTGGCTACCTCTATGCGTATTGCTTTCTATTAAGGTCTCTAATACAAATCAAAGCAGAAAAACCCTACCAATCTAAAAACAAACAAAAATCGCCCCTCGCAGGGGGTTATTGATACCCCCGAGATCTGTATGCACTCCTTGCGATCTACCTGTCGCAGTCTAATATTTATTTGACAAAAAAAGGCAAAACAGAATCATTAAAGCCGAAAAAAATTAAAAAAAAACGAAAAAAATATAGGTGGGCGTGGTTTTTGGCCCGTAGCCTCCAAAGGAATGATCCGATGTTGCTGAATTGCAATACCAAAATTTCGGAAATGAATACTGTAGAAATTACACACGGAATGACAAAATTATATATACCCTTTCCACCTGTGGTGAAGGGTATAAAAATATGTTACTCTATATCATACATACATATGTATGTATATTCTTAATATTAAAAATATGTTATGTTACACTCATAATTTTAATTTTCAGAGAAATATTGAAATTTTTGTTTTAATTTTTCGAAAATTGAGTCTAAAAATTTTTTGTAAAAAATATTTTTTTAAAAATTTTTTGTAAAATTTTATTCGAAAATTTTTAAAAAAAATTTTTTTTCGAATATTTTTCTGTAAAATATCTTTTTGACAATGCTTTGTAAATATTTTTAAAAAAAAATTTAAAAATTAAAAATTTTTTTTTAAAAAAATTTTTTTAAAATTTTTTTTTTTTTTAATTTGATTGAAATTTTTTTGTTAAATTTTGGACCTTTCTCTAATCTATATTGAGTTAGAATGGTCAGACTAAAGCAAAAAGAAATCCTTACAAAAAAAAATTTCATCATATTGACACATGGGGGGTCCTTTTAACTGCTCCTATTTGTCAGTGGGTACCCGGTGGGTCCATTGGCTACCTCTATGCGTATTGCTTTCTATTAAGGTCTCTAATACAAATCAAAGCAGAAAAACCCTACCAATCTAAAAACAAACAAAAATCGCCCCTCGCAGGGGGTTATTGATCCCCCGAGATCTGTATGCACTCCTTGCGATCTACCTGTCACACTCTAATATTTATTTGACAAAAAAAGGCAAAACAGAATCATTAAATCCGAAAAAAATTAAAAAACGTAAAAAAATATAGGTGGGCGTGGTTTTTGGCCCGTAGCCTCCAAAGGAATGATCCGATGTTGCTGAATTGCAATACCAAAATTTTCGAATTTATGCCTGACAGATTGGTGTGCTTAATTAATAATTTTTTTAATTTTTATTCTTCGCCCGGCTATGCAGGAAATCTTCAGTAAGCGAAGCCGGTGTTGCTTATGGCATAGAGGAGAAAATCTTTGCCCTTTATTAAGCGTAGGCGGTGTTGGTTATACTATGGAGGAGAAAATCCTTGCGCCCGGCTATGCAGAAAATCTTTAGTAAATAAAACCGGTGTAGGTTGTATCATAGAGGATAAAATCCTAAAAAAATGTTTTTTGGGCTCACTTAAATTTTTTTAATTGCTTTTATTAATTCTATTTAGTTTGTTATTACTTTTAATTACCATTGCAATGATACCCATATTACCTCATTCCGAAATAAAATAGTCGCCCCAATTTTTTCAATTTAAATTTTTTGCTTAAAATTAAATTTTACAGACAATAGGATATTTTTTATTTAGATGTGTCTGTTCATTTCAAGTTTTTTCCTCTGTTACAATGTAGACTAAAGTTTCAGGAAGGCAATTGTATCTATTTAAAAAAGAATAATTAAAAAATCCAAGTAAAAACTCGACTATTCCCTATACCATCCATATAAAGCGCGAAAAAGCGAAATGTGAGTCTAAAATTCAGTATATTTTCCATATAGAAAGAATTTCTAACTGCTTAAAGTATCTATTTATAAGTCAACCAATCGTTCAATCCTTGTAAAACAAGTTCAAGTTCTTCTATTCTTTAGCCCTGGCAATTATTTTCTTCTAGTGCGTGCTATTCCAATGTGGCCTTGGAGTACCCCAAGTCCATACAAAAGAACCACAAGTTACATTTCTTTAAATTTTATAGATAGAATGATATTATAGCCTCTGCTTGTTTATAGTTTTTTTTTATCAATAATGTTTTTGAATCAACCTTTGACTTATTTCTCGAATGCTATGCTCTAGTTGTTGTATATTCTCATGTTTTTAGTGAGCTTTTGCTACCTGTGACCAGATAAGATTTTCCTGGCTTGTAGTCTATCTACATTTAATTTAATCATTAACTAAGAAGTTAAGAAATTATAATCTTGAACATCCTTCCAATTCTGTGTTAACAGGGAATGCTTAACAGACCTCTGTGAGTGCGACATCCCTTTTAAATTTTACTTCGTAGGTTAAAGGTTGCTGAAAAGTTTTCTAAAATGTTTACACTGTGCGTAAAGTGAATATTATCATCAAACCTTTTAAAGTACTTACAATGTTTGTAAAATTATGGATTTTTTTGCAGAATCCTTCAATTTCTTTTAAGATGGATGATGAAACGATGCAGGCTACTGCATCTTTAACAAATACAACTTATGATGAGGATCAAAGTGGTGGTAGGTGCAGTGTCGAACTATTATCGGCTGAGCGCAAGGAGCGTCGAGGCGCCAGCTATGTATGGAGCTATGTGGAAAAACTTTCCCGACATACGATACGCTGTAAACTCTGCACCAAAATCATGTCTTTTCATGGTACTGCCAATGTTATAACACATTTGCAGCGGCGACACAACGTACTCGGCGAACCTGGTTCTCAGTTAAATCAAATGATTAATGCGAAAACTGAATCACTCAGTGAGTTAGAAAACCATGATGATTATGAGAATTCAGATTATTCAGGTAAAAAATTTGGACGTAAGTCCTTGAGTACGGCTAGTGTAGTATGGAAGTTTTGTACACGCATTAGTCAGGATCAAGTCAGGTGTTGTTTTTGTAAGAAAAATCTCTCGTACCAAGGTACTTCGAACTTACAACGTCACTTGCATCGTATGCATGGTGTGATAACACATGGACGTCTCAGTAAGGCAACTGAAGACTTTGTTGCCATTAAAGAGGATAATTTTAAATTGCCCACAAATATCGATTTCATTTGGCAATTCTGTTCCCAGTTAGAAGATCAACGAACAAAGTGTAACATGTGTGATGCTCTTTTTGAGACAAAAGACACCGAGACAATAGTCAAACATTTGGCCATGGTACATTCAGTAGAGACAAATCAAAATGCTAATGGAGATAACAAAATTATAATCAGAACTAAAAAACGCAATAGGCATGTCGATTTTGTAAGTAGAACTTTTGTGGAATAAAATATGATTTGTAGGGTGATAGATAAATTTGTTTAAATCATAATGTAGGAAACAGACGATGAAGATGATTTTGAAACTAAATGGAATAAACTTGATGATTCAGTAGACCAACAAATACCTACCCAGTTTGATGTGACAAATATTAAGAAGGACGACTCTTTGTACGATGATATTATAGAGGAAGATCCTAACAATTATGATGAAGAACCATTTGATCCCAGTGTAAATATATTATAATTAAAATTTAGTTATATTGACTTATTATTGCTTTTTAAGCTGATGCAGGATATGCCAGCAGCTAATCCCCTGTCACCACATTCATCACATAATGGCTCACCTCATCAGCAATCAGCAGCTATACAGTATCCAGCTCAACAATCACTACAGGTAAACAATCTACTTCCACCTTTAGAATCAAAAGTTCTTCTTAAGCTGCAGGAAGACCGTTTGCGCATGGAAACCGATTATTTTCGAGAAAAAGCTGGCTACTATCGTATGCAAAAATATCTGACAGCTTTACAAGCCAAAAAAGTACGCCTTGAGTTAGAACGCCTCAGTCGTGCTGAAGCAACAATCGATTTAAATGGTGCCTACGCTGTCGAAGTTATTCCAGAACATCATATTGCAGCACAGCAATAGAGCAGGTTTTAAGAATTTAACAATTTAAAATTTCTGAATTTTAAATATGTATTCACTTAAAATAGTTAATTAATAGCTACTTTTTCATATTGTTTAATTAGTTACATTAAATTATTGTTTATTTTAAGACCTACATACATAAAGAGTTTTTTGTAACAAAATGTCGGCTACACTTACGTTTAATATTTACGTAATAAATAATTATAGGATATTTTCTAAATAATTTCAATAGAAAATTTAAATTCTAAATCGAATGTGTTAATATATTAAAAACAGGTTTATCTATACTAGTTTCTCATCTAAACAATCCTATTTTAATATTTTGCATTTGGAAAATAAACGGGAAGAATAGTCGGACTTCAACGCGTAATGAAATTCATGGCAATGAACATGTGCTAAATTAATCACAAATTACGGAAAGTTTGTTTTACCAGTTTAATTACAACATTCTTTTTTGTTATACATTAAGTAGTTAAAAAGGTTAGGTTAAACGGGTCGCCGGCTCAGTGTAGAGAAAACTTTGGGTCCTTCTGGTCCCGTTCACTAAATACAACTCCATCTTTTAAGAAAACATTCAAAGGCGTTACAACGTGTTTTATTCGAGAATAAAACTATTCGAACTTGTGTGATAAATACGTAGTGTTTCGAATTGAAATATTCCATGTATGTGTTGGATTTCGATTTCGACACAAAAACCAACTGAAATCGATAAAATGGGAGTTTTCGAAATAATAATAATTTTTTTTTATTATTGCGAACAATAATTCTGTGCCATATTTTTAGTCTTTGCAAAGTATATCTCGTTAACAAGCTTTGAAGATTTCTGGATCTATACCGATTATTGTTTATTTTGTACGGTTGTGGTTACTCCCACTTTTCCAGGTCTATTAATTTTCGGTAAATGTGCAAATCTTAAAAACGAAATAACATACAATAAGTTTGAAGGGTCTAACTATTATGTACTTTACTATTTCCCTACGGAGGGTTCACTCTTAAGTACTGGTTAAAAAATTTCCGATATAGGATAAGGTTCAAGTATATATAAATTGGCTATGCTAGCTTCAAACTAATTCACCTAAATAACACCAGAGGCGCTTGCAACACTGTTCTAAAAATAATCACAACGTGCAATTGCAGTGTTGCCCTAAGCGAAGTTTTACTATCACACTAACCATCTGTCTCATCTACTACTATCCCTCACCAAAGGAAGTAACACAGTTAATATAGGCATTAATTGTCTGACTGTTACTTTTCTTAAAAAAAAATTAGAGGATTAATTTTTAAAGAAAAATTGAAAGTTATATAGATATTAGCAGAATGTAATTTCTAGAATTCTACAGCCTTCTTCAGCTTCCTATCTACTTTGTGTAGTGTTTAGTTGTAAAAACCATTAATTCAACATTCTAAATTAAGATAAAGGCATACAAAAATGATTAAATTCAATGAGACCCATTCAGTATTAGTTTAATAATTAAAATTGGTTAGAATCTAATGCTTTTTTCTTTATGTTTTTGTTAATACTATTAACACTATACCATTGAGTTCGTTATTTATATCAAATTGGAATAGTGAACAAGAAAACACTGTTTTTAAATCATTTCCTTTTGAATGAAATTACGATACTTTTTATTCAATATCGAGTACAATCTCATTTTGGTATTATGGCACTCAATATCGAATAAAGTGTATCGTACTTTCATTTGAAAGGAAATGTTTTAAACCGTGTTTTCTTGTTCATTTGTTGATTTATTATTAATATATTACAATTTGATATAAATAACGATTCGATACCTGTCGAATGGCATAATTATCTTACTCGACTCGTATCAAATTTGTTATTCGAAACGATAGTTTACTCGATATCGATCGCGGTGATTAGGCCCCTGATCTTTCTACCATATAATAAATTTACAATCAAGTTACCTTTTTAGAAAAATGCCACAAAAAGGAAATACTAAACTAAAATAAGTTCATAATTATTCAAATGTTTTATTTTTTTTTTTTGCCATTTTAATCTTATGTACACTCTCGATCTGATGATTAGAACTACTACTGTTTTTAGTAGGCCACATGTTTTAAAATTTCTTTCCGACAGCCAACAATTTACTACCGTCGGAAGGAATACTTTATTAAGATAACAAACGATCAACAACAACAAATAAAGTTTATCTTAACAATATATATATATTTTTATGCAAGTACATACATTACATTCTAATATATTAGTGAAAATAGGCAAGAAAATTAGTTTAAATATAGGGGCAATAGCCAAAATTAATGTTTATCATTTTGCAAGGATATTCCTATCGACAATTTCGCAGGAAGTTAGGCGAAGTGTTAAAATTGTGCTCACATACATACAAGATATTGAAAACTTTAAAAAGAAATACAAAGAAAGAATTCCAACCAAAAAAAGAATTTCGTCAAACTCTTCTCTTTCAGCACCACAAATCAGGTCTCAAGCTGGTACGTTGTGTTACAGACTTACGTCAGTACCGTTTTGCCTTAACATGACGATGATCTTACCACTAGGTGAAAACCACCACACAATAATTAGCAATTTTAGAACAGCTAGCAGAACATTGCATATACCCCTCGTTTAGAAATTAGAGACTACCTAAACTCCTGACACGCTATTGGTGCCACTGTTGACAGTGCAACAGCACACAGCCACCATGTTTCTCCCAGAAGGGCTTCACCAATACTAGGTCCCTATGATGCTACTTATTCCCATGATAGCAGTCGTTTGGACACTGGTTCAGGCCCCTTCTAGCTTCGATGACTGGTGCCTTCATTTTTTTTTTCATAATTTATTTATTGTATCTTCAATATTTTTGAACTAACAATAATTACTCGTGCCTGGTGACTGGTGCCTTCATAGCCTTCTTTTGGATGGCTCAGATGGCTACAATTATTATTTTTCCGAAACGAGAAAAGAGGAACTATTTGTAAATCGTCATCACAGAGGTTGGAGTTATTGTATGCAGTGCTATAACAAACGATTTAGAACTTTAAAGTGCTAAATTTACTGGAGAGGCTTACAAGAGTTTGTTACAATCAACTTTCCTTAAAGTAAATTGTATTTTTTGACCCGATTTGGATTTTGCAACAAGATAATCAGCTATGTTTTGGAAAACGATCGATTTTAAAACGATCGTTTTCAAAAGGCGTGATGAATTTCGATGGATTTTGAGAATTATTTTTGAACCCATCTCTTAACATTTGTGTTTGAAAAGTATACCAGAAGATAAAAAATCAAACAACAATTAAGAATTTAGACAAAAATATTAAAAAAATGAAAAATTAGTAAAAAACTTTTTTTTATAAAAACAACAAAATCGTTTCAAAACCGATTCGTTTTCAGTAGTTTTCCATCACTGCTGCTATACATAATGGCAGTGTTTTAAACGAAAATGTTAAGGGTTGCATTTCCTGCAAGGTTGATGAAGGGGGAAGACAACTTGACGATAAGGAATCACTAATTCGAGCCATTAAGGACGAATGTATTAAGATGTCTTTGGATTATTCAAATTCACTTTATCTATACATAAGAAAATAGTAACTCATTTCCTGTCTGTCTGTCTTTTTTGTGTTCACATCACGCAAAAACTACTGAATAGATTTTAACAAAATTTTGTGAGTAGGTACCTGCATCCTGATCCCAATATTAGATATTTTTTTCCGCAAAAATATCTTATATCCAAGAGAAAGTGGAGACGCTGACGAAGTGGCTGACACAGCTAGTAGTTTATTAAAAACCGTATATTTTGTAAGTTATTTAATACAAGGAAGCTAGCACGCACTATTAAAATAAAATGTGTGAAATATAATCAATAAAAAATTTAAGATTAATGGTTCTTATTCTTAAATTATAAAAGTAAGGCAATTTTAATTAAACCGAATAAAATTTTAAATATTTCGAAATTTTATAGAAAGAGACTTTAAAATACTGTAAAATTTTTGCTGTCGACAAAAAATTTTAAAAGATATGGCCTATTAAAACCAGAAATTAGAAGTGGTTCTAATCATCGGATCGAGAGTGTATATCACACAAAAAGTAAATATTTTTAGATATGTATAAAAATTTAAAACTAATAGAAAAAATAATGAATTATTTATGGCTTTTGTAAATATATATACATATGTATTATAAAATAAAAATTGCTTTATTTTGAATTATTATTTTAAAATAGTTAAATAATTTAATTATTTTTTATTGTTTTGGTATTAACAACTAATTAACAAAAAATCTTAATATTTAAATTATATTTTTTATGCACGCTATCTAATTTTATAAATACATATTTATGTTTAAAGATTAATATACAAAAATTAAATGTCCTTAAAAATTTATGTTGTTTAAACAAGCCTGCTGTTTAGAGTTAAATCGCAATAATACCGGTTAAAATTTAGATTTTCGTTAACGAAATTTAAAAAGGCGAACAAACACTAATGTTGGCCAGATTGTGTGTATCGTGTAATTGTAAATCTTAACCAACACAAATGTGTGTCGGAATTTTTTTTGTTGATTTGTCTTATCTGCTGGTCTAAAGTGCCCTTAATGGAAAAGTCAAATACCAAATAAAAAATTTAGAAAATCTCCATTATAGAGTTTAGAACAGGGTTTGTTTGTACTGTTTTGTTGTTATCTTAACTAATTTTCAAATTTGGTAATAAGCATTTTAACACAATCGGAACTTACTACATAGTATACATTAGATATGAGTACATAATTTGATTAGTTTTTATTGTATTAGTGTTCGAAGAGAATAGTCATTACAGCCATTAAGGCAATACCAGCTAATAGCGCCAGAAATTGTTTGATTGACTCAAGGTTATTGCTTTCTTGTAATAAATCCGGTAATACTGTTACTAATGATATATGTAAAAAACCTCCGGCAGTAAATGGCATAATCCAGGAGGTACGAGCCTCTAAAAAGTGTACACAAAATAAATGAATTTAATATTTTGGCAAGAAAATATGTTAGAAAATATGCATACCCATGGCAGAAGTAACACCGGAACCACCAATTGCTACTAAAGCACCGCAAAGACCAGCTCCAGCTGTTAATAATTGAGCACGAGCAGCATCCCACCGACTGAATCCGGAACGTAATAAAATTGCAAAATCACCAACTTCATGAGGGATTTCATGCACTAAAATTAAGTATTTTAAATTTAGAAAGTTTTTAAAAATATTTTTCTTAAACGTATGTATGTGTATGCAATAAATAAAAGTAATTAAATTATTTTATCATTTTAGGCATAGTACTTACATAATATAGCAAATGTAGCTAAAACTCCATGACGAAATGAGACCAAAAATGAACCAGCCACTGCCAAACCATGAGTAAAATTATCAATTGAATTTGCCATCAAATTTAAATAGCCAGCAACCTTTTTAGGCTGTTCTTTAATCTTTCGTTCCCGTTCGAGCAAAAAACAACCGTTGGGAACATCTTCAATATCACAACCTTTACCACCACAACTTTCAGACGTTTGTCCTTCTAATATTTTACCGCCTGTTCGACGCATTAAGCAATTAGCAATTTCAACACATTTTGGCTGAGGATTTTCCTCATCGGCATTAACATAACCGGAGAAAATTTTTTCTACTATTGTGAAAATTAGAATACCTGATAAAACCCATAGACCTGATTTTAATGAGGGATGACCAGAAGAAGCTGAAAAAAAGAATAAAAAACACATTTAAAAAATGCAATGCAATGAAAAATATGTAGGGTAGTAAAGAAAAATAAAATAAAAAGTTGGTTGGAGGGTTTCGGGTATATGCGTAAACGAAGACACAACACGAAAAACATACATTTGCAGGAATCACGTATTCAAAAACTAACCAGTCAATTAAAAAATTTTTTTTTTATTTTTTTTTCAAAGTTTTAGTTGTTTTGGTTTGTTGCTAATTAATAATTTGAAATGTTGGGGTACATCAATATAAGTTGCTTTCACTGCTAACCAAAGGTTGACGTGAACAACAACAAATATAAGGTGATAAAGATTACAAAAAATAAAAAAGATACACATAAAACAAGTAGTTGTGGTAGATTTTGTTCTTACCAACTGCCGATAGATAATTGGAAAAAATTCTAGTATTCTATTATCTGTGGTTGGTTGGTTTACAACTAAACACTACTAGCGTATAAAATATTTTTCCCAAATTTCTTTAATAACACAGTGCAACACGGAAAAAAATAACCATATACGGACACCACTACGTTATAAAAGCCAAAAAAAAGACCCCTGTCTCCCAGTTTTGCCCAAAGTCCTCCAGGTTTTTTTTATGGGCCCTCAAAGATGTGGGGCCTCGATGCAAAAATGATCATTTACTCAAGCTCACATTTTGCAAACCGTTTGGAATTTTGATATACTCTCTGAGGCAAAGTTGTAGCTCTTGTCATAAAGAACAAAAATTGTTAACATATATTGGTCTTTTATGACGTAGTGGTGTCCGTATATGGTTATTTTGCCATGACTTAAAAAATTACACAGTGTGTAATTAATCATCAAAAAAAAAATATATATTCTTTCAATTCTATTATTTAGTAAGAGACAATAAACGAACTTGTTGAAGTCTACTTAACAATTCATTTGTATGTAAATTTTTTTTGAGCTTTTTTCTAAAATTTCTATTAACAGTAAAATATTGGTGAAATTGCATTGGGTTTTCCAAAACTTCGATATTTGGTGAATTTAAGATTGTTTCGTTATTCTAAAATTTTTTCTTATGAAACTTAAAATTCGATAGCAAATTTCGATTTTTAATGAAATTTTGATTTTTAAGAATAATTTAATATTTTTTTGATAAAATTTCGTTTTATTTGTTGAAATTCCAATTTTGGTAAAACCTCTTTTCAATTTCAAGAAAATTTCGATCATTTTTAGATCCTTATGTAACGAGTGATTTTTTAAGAGCTTGAGAACTTTTTTTTTAAAAAAAACGCATAAAATTTGCAAAATCTCATCGGTTCCTTATTTGAAACGTTAGATTGGTCCATGACATTTACTTTTTGAAGATAATTTCATTTAAATGTTGACCGCGGCTGCGTCTTAGGTGGTCCATTCGGAAAGTCCAATTTTGGGCAACTTTTTCGAGCATTTCGGCCGGAATAGCCCGAATTTCTTCGGAAATGTTGTCTTCCAAAGCTGGAATAGTTGCTGGCTTATTTCTGTAGACTTTAGACTTGACGTAGCCCCACAAAAAATAGTCTAAAGGCGTCAAATCGCATGATCTTGGTGGCCAACTTACCGGTCCATTTCTTGAGATGAATTGTTCTCCGAAGTTTTCCCTCAAAATGGCCATAGAATCGCGAGCTGTGTGGCATGTAGCGCCATCTTGTTGAAACCACATGTCAACCAAGTTCAGTTGTTCCATTTTTGGCAACAAAAAGTTTGTTAGCATCGAACGATAGCGATCGCCATTCACCGTAACGTTGCGTCCAACAGCATCTTTGAAAAAATACGGTCCAATGATTCCACCAGCGTACAAACCACACCAAACAGTGCATTTTTCGGGATGCATGGGCAGTTCTTGAACGGCTTCTGGTTGCTCTTCACTCCAAATGCGGCAATTTTGCTTATTTACGTAGCCATTCAACCAGAAATGAGCCTCATCGCTGAACAAAATTTGTCACATTTGAACATTTCGAACCGAACACTGATTTTGGTAATAAAATTCAATGATTTGCAAGCGTTGCTCGTTAGTAAGTCTATTCATGATGAAATGTCAAAGCATACTGAGCATCTTTCTCTTTGGCACCATGTCTGAAATCTCACGTGATCTGTCAAATACTAATGCATGAAAATCCTAACCTCAAAAAAATCACCCATTAGAAAGTAAATAGGATATGTGCTGTTTCAAAACTTAGCCTCAGAGAAAATAAAAAAGGATAAAAAGGGAAATTAAAGTATAAAAATACTGGGTTATTCTCTGAAACTTTCGAACAAAATTAAAAAATTATATATTCTTGGTATTAGCCCGGTCAGGTACTTAATAAATTGGGACTGATAAATGGCGATGTTGTGACGATCTAAGCAAATGCTTTACTTCTGAAACTACTTATACGATTAAAAAATTCGTTTCTTCCTTGTTGAAAGCGTAGAGGCTTTAATTAATTAACCATCTTACCAGTGTTTAAAAAGCACCAAAACCTGGACCTAAATAACACCGGATAACATCAGGTAAGCCTTTAAATATTTCACATCAAGTATGGAGTTTAACAATCACACATGTTGGTAAAAAAAACAGAAAACCTTTTAATTAGTCAATACAAGTGAGAGGGTAAAAAAAATTAATGACGATGATGCGTGAGTATTTGTCAACGCAGAGCTGCTTTGCGACTGTTTGTTTTTAAGAGCTACAAATTAGTGGCAATATTAACATAATCAAAATTTAATCTTCCACTACCAACTTTGGATATACAGTGGGTAACAGAAGTGAGTTTGTTAAAAAATTCACTTGACTCGCGAAAGTTCATCGTTATTATGTTAAACATTTACTCATACTTATTCAAACTTGCTTATGGAAACACTACAAGCTTATCGTATTTAGCTAGTTGGTCTTTGGTGCTTATAATTCTCCACTCACCGTTACTCGTGTGCCATAAACAGATATGAATTCAATGAAATATGATATTGAGCGTCTTAGGAGCTTCGTTTTTTGGGCTCATGTAGTGCTGTAGTGCATAATTATAACTAGAAATAAAAAACTTACTTGTTTCATTGGCACCTTCCCAGGCTTCAGGTAATAAATGCAGGAAAACATCACCCAAAAGACCGCCCACAGCAAAACTGAGTAAAACTTTTAGCAACTTTGATTCACCAGCTAAGAAAGAAAATATTTGAGTGAATACAAATTAAAAAAAAGATTAACTTACGATCCTTGAATCCATCTTTGTCTAACTTTTCATTTGTTGGTATTATCAGCAGCGGAAGAATCCCACTTAAGCCAATAACCACTGAACCCAACAGTGAAAACACCCAGGGTGTATACTCGAAACTAGTAAAATATTCGGGCACATATTGATCTATCAAATGTGTATATAACATATTAATATGTTCGTCAAAATATCCGACTGTGGAATTCATATTGGAATATTTTTGCTGTTTTCTTATCTAAAGTTAAGCTAATAATATCACAAGGCGGTGCTACGAATGTATTTAAGGTATACAAATAGGTTGAGCTTAAATTCTTCTTTTCAATGCGCCAATTTTAAATTTTTACAATTACTTGCTAAACGTTTCTGAAAAGACAAAAGAAAAAACTTAATTAAGGCTGTTACGATAATGTTATTGATTGAAGAAAGTTTTTGTGCCTCTCTGTTTCTAATAGGAAACATAAAATATAATTATAATTTTTTATTAATATTTACGCATAATATAGCAAATGTAGAATGAATTAAATAGAAAACATAGTGTTCTTTCTTTAACTAAATTTATCTATATATATAAAGCACAAAATGTTTTTGTTTGTTTGTTTGTTTGGAAAGCTATAGCTGCCTACACCAGTAAAGCGATCTTTCTGAAATTTTCACAGTTTGTTATTGGATATACGGATGGTAAAATAGGGTACTTATTTTTTGATATTCGACGTGGGCGTGGCACCTCCCATACAAAGTAAATATTTATCATCGTCTATCTTGGTAACAATAATAGGTAGCGCCATGAAATTTTGCAACAGGAAACTCTATTTTAACATGCATAGTTTAGAGAAAGATAGACTGGATTGGAATAGTGGGCGTGGTACCTCCCATACAAAGTTAAAAATTATTATCGTGTATCTAGAGAACTGCCATAGGTAGCGCCTTGAAATTTCGTACAAGTAACCATCATATTAACTTGCATAGTTTAGCTAAACATAGACTGAATTGGAATAGTAGGCGTGTTTCCTCCCATACAAAGTGAAAAATTATTATCGTGTTCCTGGCGAACTACAATAGATAGCGCCTTGAAACTTTGCATCAGTAACCCCTGTGCAAATGCGTATAATATACTAAATTACAGAATGAATAGAGACAGTGGGCGTGGTACCTCCCATATAAAATGAAAAATTATTATCGTGTTAATATGTATAGTCAAGCAAAAAACAGATTTGTTTAAACATTAAAACATTTTTGATGTAAGAATTGCGTGCGTTTTCGAGTTAGAGGTTGACCATACTTTTCTTCCAAGTGTTTATTGTATTTTTTGTGATGGTCTCATCCCTTAGAGAATCTCAAATTTTAAAATTTCTTAAATTCCCAAAATCTCGTTCCAAAAACTTCCAAGTATGGACAAGTATAAGAGGCCTCCCTGGTAACAAAACGTATTCATTTTTATTTTGCCATCTTTTCTGGTTTCCAAGAAAAACGGTCTCATCACTTAAGGTGTGTTTACATTGAATGTACAAGTCATATGTACTGTCAAAATTGCTATCCATATGGAATTTCATGTGTATGTCAAAATCAGTGTTTTACATATGGTTTATAATTTCTGTGTTCAAACGTATACATGTTACGTACATATGACATAACCTCCTGTTGTTAAAAACAAAAATCAAATCTTTAAAACAGCTGGTCTTCAAAGTGTGGTATAGATGGATTATTTTTTAAATTATTAGGCTATATAATAAAAGTAATAATAGCTTTATTGGGAATTGCTGTAATAAGTTATTAGGCAATTTTGGATATTTTTGCCGCCATTTTATTTTATAAGAAACCCGCTAGTGATGTCAACTATGCAAAGAACTACCGTTTTGTGTTATCATTTGGGAGCTTTTACAACAGTACAGAAATCTATTTATAAGAAAGAAATTATATCAAAACAAAAAATAATTATAATAAATAATACAATAAGTATTAATTAATATCATTTGAACTATATAAGCAACAACTAATGAATAATTTTGATGATGTTAATGTCAATTTATTTTCACTCTTTTTTTACTTGAGAAATATTTTTATCCTAATTCTTATGACAATGACGATGCTACCCAATGGTGCAGCGAAATATCGAATATAAAAATAAATTACAATATTTTTATAAAAAAAAAATACCTAGAGCGTTAAAACTTAATTATATAATTATAAAAGGAAATAATTAAATTTCTTTAAAATAATTGAGCCGTTGCTTTTGAAAATGAGAGAAATCCATTTTATTATATTTAATGATTTGCATTTGAATGGCGTTAAAAAAATTCACAAGCCGTAATAGACTTATTTTATATTTTTTGTGGTCTTATTGCACGTAAGTTTAATATGCAATAATAGTTATCCATTTTATCTGAAAAAAAGGTTTTGGTATGCGCCAATGTAGTTGTCGCATTTTCAAAGGCAATTTTTTGATGAAAATGTTGATTTTATTTTACTGGAATGTAATTATAATACCAAAAATATTGAATAGTTTATTTACTTATATATTTTATTTCAATATCATTTCATTCTTCTTTAGTGCAGTAAAACAAAAAACCAAAAAAAAAAAACTAAAATTATATTTAATTTTAAAGTAAAAAGTGAAAAAAGAAAGAAAGAAAGAAATTACAATACTTATATTTCTTAGGTTACACAGCGAAAATTTTTCACCATAGTTGCAGTATGATTGCTAAATTCCAATAATGCTTTTTAATATATTGCAATATAAAAAATAGTACTATTCAAAATGGATTAAAAACATAAAATTATGTTAATTTGTAATAAGATTTAGGTTTTATTCATTTTATTTTCACAAAACGGAGTTCTGTCATTTTCAAAAGCATCGGCTCAATAAAGTAATTTGTAGCAGTTTCGATACCCACAATATCTCAATAGCATTTTTTTCTCCTACGGTCCAAAGTTGTTAATTAGGTAATATTACAGTTTACACAGTTTGCTTTCCGTCTTAAAAAAGATTTAAAAAAAAAATGCACTATAGTAAAGTAAATTTTTAATTTAATTCAGTGTTAGTACCGGTACCTTGCCTTTTATCACTATACATATATGTAATTATGTTCTCAGCTTTAAAATTGCGTCATTCGTATAAAAATGACCATTAGACTCATAAAAAATAAAGTTCTATCTATGTTTTAAATATCATTAAAATTGATTTAGCCGTGATTGACGTACAGATAATCAAACTTGCAAATAGATATACATATAATATATGTATGTATATTAGATTACATATTTTAATTCATTAATATCATCTATGATGTATCGATATAAATCTGCTAACATTAAATTACTAACAAAAGTTAGAATAAAGATATTGGTTAATTTTTAACTCCTTAAATTCATGATAAAAATGTATGAGCGGAATTTTTGAAAATAAAAGTGAACATCACTAAAAACAGTTGTTGTCATATAGTTTTACACATCGAATAGAGCGTGCTTTAAATAAAAAACTAACACATGTTATTGCACATAGGTAAATAACATATGTTATGTTTCAAGAGGTTTACACTATATGTATAGTTTTACATATGGAAAATTTGACATTCCATATGACTTGTACACTCAATCTAAACACACCTTTAGAGAAATTCAAATTTTAAAATTTAAAAAATTCCCAAAATCTCGTTCCAACTCGCACTATTAAAACTTTTAAGTATGGACAAGTATAAGAGGCCTCCCTGGTAACAATACTTATTCATTTTTATTTTGCCATCTTGCATTGCTTTGATGCATAAACCGAAGATTTATTCCATTAACAGAGCAATGTTAGCAGTTTAACAGAGCTATGTTAAATTAGCAGGTTTAAAATTTATCTTCACACACATCATTCAATTTAGGTAGTAAGAAATCTATTGCCATGTCGCGCCGGCTTAACCAGCCTAATTTTCGAACAAGTGTAACTCCATGTCATATGGGTTCTCCGAACTCTAAAAGCGACCCAGAAAATGTTTACGACTAACAAAGCCATCATGTTTGCAAAATATGAGCTTGAGTAAATGATCATTTTTTGCAAAAATGACATCGAGGCCCCACATCTTTGAGGGCCCATAAAAAAAAACCTGGAGGGCTTTGGGCAAAACTGGGAGACAGGGGTCTTTTTTTTTGGTCTTTAATCACGTAGTGGTGTCCGTATATGGTTATTTTGCCATGACTTAAAAAATTACACAGTGTGTTATTAATACAATTGTACGTGCAACAATTATATTCAACACAGTTTTATTTACGTCTAACATTTTCAAAATACAGAAAATTATCTTAATTTTTATGACATTAATTTTGAAATGAAAATGCTTTTTATTCATCTAACTACAAAGGAGTCAACTACGGCTAATGTCTAGTAATGATAAGGCTTATATATCAAATGATAAGATAATAAATATCTGACCACTTTACTAACAAAATAAATAAAATATTAAAATAAAAAAGGTTTTATAGGAATATTAGCAAATCAGATGTTCAAAATCAGGGGGGTTATTACGTATTTCGATTCGAAAGAAATCTTTTTCGAAACACAATGTTAAAGTCATACAAATTTTAATATTAAACTGGTTTCAGAAAAAATAACTAAAAATTTCGGTCGTGTAATAACAATTATAAACAATCAAATAGCAATATTTGCTTCTGCCATAATCATTATGAAAGATTTTTAATTTTTAGATATTTCATAATTATTTTTAATTTATATTTTTTTTATTGTGGTAACCCTTAAAAAGTTTTTATTTATTTTCGTTTTCCATAACCATTATAAAATACTTGCTATCACCGGTACGCTTTGCTACACCCATCCGCAAAAAATGCAATAAACACTTGAAAGAAGAGTATGGCCAAACTTTAACTAGAAAACGCAGTATATTCTCACGACAAAACTATTTCAGTTTATTATCCGATCTGTTTTTTTTCTAGACTATGCGTAATAACACGATAATAGTATTTTTTTTTTGTACGGTAGGTACAACTCCCAACTTCCCCATCGAGTCCGTGTTTTGCTAGAATGTGCACTTTAGTATGAGGGTTACTTGTGAAAAGTTTGGAGACTCTACCTATTGTAGTTCTCTAGGTAATTTAATTTCTCATTTTGTATAGCAGGTACCACGCCCACTGCCTAAATAAAGTTTGTATTTTGCTAGACTATAAACATTCTCATGCAACGGTTCAAGGCTCTACCTATGGCAAATTTTCTAGGTATGTACATGATAATTTTTCACTTTGCATAAGAGGTACCACTCCCACCATAATAATCCAGTCTGTGTTTCTCTACACAATGTATCTTAGTATGGGGGTTACTGATGCAAAATTCCAAGACGCTACCTTTTGCAGTTCTCTAGATACAAAATAATTTTTTACTTTGTATTGGGGGTACCATTCTCACTGTCCCAATTGAGCCTGTTTTTCTAGAGTATACGCATGGGTGTGGTGGTTACTTGTACCGACTTTCAAGATCATACCTTTTATAGCTCTCTATGTACACGATAATTTTTCACTTTTCATGGGAGGTACCACGCCCACTATTTTAATTAATTCTGTGTTTTTCCAGACCATGAGTATTAGCACAGATTACCACAGTTGTTACTCGTGCAAAGTTTATGGGAGGTACCACGCCTACTATTTCAATTCAGTCTGTGTAAAAATTTCGGGTGTACCTATTACAGTTCAAGAGACAGTGTGCAGATAGGAGCGAAATAAAGTTGCATTGATAAGCTTTGGGTACAGAACACCAAGAATTAACGATTTTGGATTTTTAAAGCTTTTCCTTAAGGTTAAATATTTAAAATAAAGCCTAGTACTCTGTTCAGTTTTTCATGCGGAATGCTGTCAAACTACATACATATGTACGTAAAAAATTTGTATGAAAAGTTCATGAAAAAATGTTGCAGAAGTTGTACTCTGTTTTTACTGTGGAAAAACATTGAAATGTTTCTGGCAACATTTTACCAAAGCAGTGAAATAAATCAAATGGACATTATTTCATGTGGAATTTTTTGTAAAATTTTAAATGTCAATTTTTCCTTGTGAGCAGAGTATCAGGCTTAATTCAGAAAACATTGTTGCCACAATTTATTCTAAACTATTTTAACTGAAATCTGAAACTCACTGATTGATAAGGATTTTACGGCAGTACTAATTTTGTTTTTAAATCAGGTAAAATATGGAAACGGCTTTAAAGTTTTATACATACATACATATGTCTTTTATTCCACCACTGTGTCCCACTGAACGAACTAAAAACACCTCTCCTTGGAGGTTTAAAGAGTTTCGCATTAAAACTGATACACTCTACTATGCCCATGTAAAATTTATTCTCTATTGCTTTAGCAATTAAATAACGGCCATTTACATACTTTATGCTGACGGGACGCATGAGTAGAATAGTCGAAAACTGCATCGGACACTCGTTGCCGAAGATGTTATACGCAATGAATATGAGAATGACATCAGCTTTTTTACAGATGGTTCTCTTATGGATGGTAGAGCAGGAGTAGGAGTATATACTCGGCTGAACTCAACCTCTCCTGCAGTCTGCGTTTGGGGAAGTACGACTCCGTTTACCAGGCAGAATTGCTTGGGTTGCTGCACGCGTTGGATCTCCTGCTAGAAATACGGGTGCATGGAAGAAAGGTTCTTGTTTATAAAACGCATGAGACAAGTGAACATGTTCTCTAATATAGTGCTGGAATGTGTTTTAAAACTTAACATGTGTGCCTCGGTTAATGACGTAACGTTGGTGTTTGTGTTTGAAGTAGCAGACCACAATGCAAAACGGAGAACTGCTGAGAATTGCCAGAACCCAGAGTAGCACTGGGAAATGGCTTAATCCTTTAATGGGTTAACTCACTAAACCTAAAAAGGTAGAGGGAGGCTACTACATGTAGACAAGCTCGAATGGTGCTCAAAGAGCACCTTGGCAGGAAGGCCATTAAGATGCTCCGATATAATAGAAGTATCTTAAGCTGGATAATTGAGTTAGTGACACGTTATGGAAACTTCAAGTATCATCCTGCCAAGATGAAAATCTAAGATAATACTTGCAGACTGTGCCTGGAAGAAGCTGGTAGCGCATATTGTGTGTGAATGTCCAGCACTGGCTAGCATAAGACTTAGGACCGTGGGCAGACACTTGTTAAATGTGGATGCCTTCGGGGGAACTAAGCCTTGGACAAATGCACAGTTACCAGTCTGATGATAGCACGTGACTCAACGAAAGTAAGGTTGCGGTAAATTACAAGTCAGTGGCCTATAATCATTGAGGAGGGAAGAGGGTCGAAAAGAAAGTGGTCACTTTCGTTTTTCCCCAAACGTTAATAATAGGGTTTTCTCAAAGGTGGCGCTTTATAATTTGTATCGACATCGGTATGATTGTAAAAGTGTTAAAATATATCGTTATAAGCAAGAGCCCCCACGCAAACCCCTAAGGGTATGAGAGCACATACACAATCTCAACGAGAATCTCACAAAGTGAACAAAACATGTAAAAATTATAAATCAGTACTATACCAGCTTTCAACAATGTAGGTTTGTTTCACTTTGCTCAATATTTAGCAAACTAATGCATTTTAATTTTAACCATTATGGTTATTAGACTTGGTTATTGACAACCTTTTTCATAAAAAAATTGTTCGTCAATTTCAATGAATACCTTTTGTACGAATAAAGAGTAAAGGTTTAAATATAGAAAACCTATTTAAATTCTAATCTGTGTATTAATTATCACAAATAATCGTATTTTTTGCAAACAAGATTTCAATGTTTTCATATTTTAAATCACGTTTTTAATTTTTTGCACTTTTACTCGTATTTGACACAATTTTCAAAAGGCGTTATAAACGTTTAAAATAACAACAACTATAAATAACTGTAACAGATTTTGAAATATAAAACATATTTCAAGATTAAAACGACTTGTAAAATTTGTTTTTTTTTTATTTGTTGCGCTTGCGCATGCGCGTGTCAATGAAATCATGAAAATGATGTAAATTTTCAAGGAAGGCAAGTAATACAGACTGTAGAAATCAGAACCAACTAACATTTGTTATGACAAAGGCATCCAAAGCACAGATAATTTTAATAACAATATAACCAAAGAAATTGCAATAAAAATTAAGGAAATTAAGAATGCAAATTATCAATGCATTTTTTTTTTATAAAATATATTTTATATAAAAAACAATATTTAATTATGACAACTTTAGTAGCAACACAAACCGCACAAAGAGTAAATATTAACTGAATACATTTAATATTAAATGGTTTATGGAAACTTTAATATTGTTTAAAAAATACCGCAGACAAGAAAAGACAAGTGTCTACAAGTGTAATTGTGGTGATTAAAAAAGAACTTATTATTTATAATAAAAGAAAAAAAATTATAGTATAAATATGAGTAATTATTTAATAATAATTTTGTGATAAGATACATATGTCCCCTTCAGTAGAGTTTTGAAGATCTAAAAAATATAAGCCTTATAGATTATGTTAATTCCATAAAAATGACAGAGAAGACCACAAATGAATACGAGAAAGTGGGCGTTATATAAAAGTATTTAGCTGATTTTGATCCATTTTAATGTGATTTACAAGTCTCGGTAGGTGAATTATTTCAACGTTGATTCTACATATATATGTATCTATATACATATGTATATAAAGCACAAAATGTGTTTGTATGTTTGTTTGCCGGAAAGATATACATAGCTGCCTACACCAGTGAACCGATCTTTCTGAAATTTTTAGTTTGTTATTAGATATATGGTAAAATAGGGTACTTATTTTATGATATTCGACGTGGGCGTGGCACCTCACATACACAGTGAAAAATTATTATAATAGGTATGGTTTGAAAGTAGGTACAAGTAACCCTCATACTTATGTGTATACTGTAGAAAAACATAGGCTGGATTGGCACAGTGATCGTGGTACTCCTTATACATAGTAAATAATTATCGTCTTGGAATTTTGAATCAGTAACCCCCATATTAAGATACATTGTGTAGAGAAACACAGACTAAATAGGAATGGTGGGCGTGGTACCTCCTATACATAATGAGAAATTATTATCGTGTACCTAGAAAACTGCAATAGATAGAGCCTTGAAGCCTTGCACGAGCAACCCCTATGCTAATGGATTGGGGAAGTGGACGTTGTACCTCCTATACATAGTAAAAAATTATCTTAAGAACTGCAATAGGTATAGTCTTGAAACCTTGCATAAGTAACCCTCATACTAATGTTCATAGTCTAGCAAAATACAGACTGGATTAGGAGAGTGGGAATGGTACCTCCCATAAAAAGTAAAAATTATTATCGTGTTAATACTTACAGTCTGACAAATAATAGAGACAAAATAGTGAAAGTATGCAATTTTACCGAATTAATGATACTGAAAACTTGGTAGCATCTAACTAAATATTTACCCAAGGATGGATACCTCTATATAAAGTAAATATATACTGTTATAGTGGTCATAACTGCTGCTACTGCGTTTCAATCTAGACTATCTTCTACAAGGACACCCTTTAACTTTTATTTAATTTTTATAGCGCCTATTCTCTGTGTAAGTTTCAAGTCTCTGCCTATTGTAGTTCGAAAAAGAATGGGATAAACTTCAAAACCATGTATTCTATGAAAACACTCTTCAATTTTTTTTTTAATTCCAAGAGTCAGCCAGATTGGGGTTCCACAAATATGCTAAAATACGTCAAAATTACCTCCTACTTTTTGCTACAGTTGTCAGAGAAGTATGTATTCTTGGTAAAATTACACATCTTCCTGCTATGGTTCAATTACGTCTTTAATAGGAAACCCTTTAGATTCTAACTTGTTTATACTTGTTTTTATAGCGGATACAGTAAACTTCAGGTGTCTATCAATAACGTTACAAAAAATAGTGCCTTATACAATGTAAGAGGAATCTCAAAATTATATAAATATTATTCAAATACAACTCAAATTTTTTATAATTATATTTAGCTGTTATTTAAATCCTGTAGAAGAATATGCCATTTCTAAAATTTCGATAAAAGAAATTACCCTTCGAATCAAAAGACCGAAGACAACAATTCAGAATTAATTAGCGGATCTATTAAGAGATTCAGAAGATCAATAAAATCAGAATTACATTTGAACGAAACTAGCTAGAAGATGGCAAAGTAGCTAAATTTGAAATTGTATTAAATCATTAGCAGTAAATAATAATTTGATGTTGGGAAACTGTATGGTACTTTGATATACTTGTGTTATCTGGTAGTTTTTGAGGTTTAAATGACATAATATTGGGATTATAAATAACAATTTACATTTTCTTTGTTTACATTTATTTTTATAGTTTCTTTTGCCACACGAGTAACAAGATATTCACATGTTGAACCCAGTAGAAAAAGGTATACGGAGTGAAACATGTGAATATCTTAGTGAAGGCCAAATAAAAAAATATTATAGTTTATTAACCCCAACTAAATATTTTTAAAGATGATTGTATTAATTATTATTCTATCCATGTTCGTAATTTCGTATATTTAAAAACATTTTATTTGCAAATATTTTTTTTTATTATCAACATGAGTAAAACGAATTATGTTGAATAAAAATGATAAATTTCGGGGAATACCATCGCCGCTGGCTGTTTGTTTGGTACGGTTGGCGAGCTCTTTCGATGTGAGAACAGCGTTATCAATCCATCACGTCTTAGTACATCCAGTGACGGCAGTCTTTACAGAAAGGTATGACAACACTATTTTTACTGGCGGAACAAAACCAATTAACTTAATATGTGTGAAGTTAAATATGGCCCCTTACAAAACTTAAAAACCAGACTTAAGTACTTTTTCCTTATTGCCACAGAAATTATGACATATAGAAATTTCGATTGCCGTAATAGTTTAAGCTCGGCCCTCAAAACCCGCTCTTAAAGTAGGATTTTATCTAACTTAAGGCCCAACTATAATATGCATAAGCTGGCTTAAGCTAATGTCAAAAAATGAACGAAAAGTCTGTCAAATGCTTAAGCAACTTATTGAAGACTTTTAGGTGGCTACAATGTACTTACATGAATCTAGAAAGTATTATGCCACAGTTGCACATTTGTTTTATTCGTACTTTTGCTTTTCGTACTGTTTTTCTCAATAACTGAAACTTTTTAACAAAAAGGTGTTAAATAAACATATTAAATATACTTAATACCATTCATATGAGCCCTTGATTATGATAGTGGTATAAGTCATATATTTTATGTTTCGAGATATTAAGAGGTTTGTATTTTAAGGGATTAAAAAATATTTTTGTATTATGGAATAAAATATTTTGATAATTAAATAGTGCCAACAAAAGAGTATTTATTATGATTGTGAAATTTATAGCCATTTTTAAAAGATAGTGTGGTTTTAAAAGGTTGAAATGACTTACACCATTTTCAAAATTAACTGCATGAATTTATAAATGATTTAAACCATCAAGAATAAATTTTTTGTTTAAAATTAACATTTTATTCAAAATCATTACATTGTAATTAAGTAATTTATTTTTAGTATTTAGTTAAAATAAAGAGTTTGTGGAAAATTGGTGGGATATAGGGTAGTAAATCCATCATATCTTTTTTTCTTCTGTTATTGGTCTAATGGTTGTATATAGTAAAAGCAAATCAATATTTTCGTATATTCTTGGCCTTCCTCTTTTGGTTGAAAGATCTAACACTTTGAATTCGGAATTGTCATCCAAAGAAGTTTTATAAAACATTTTCTATGGAGATTTTTTTTAGAAATCTAATCCAATGTATTTTTAGCTAAGATACAGCTTCTCCATTGGTGTTTCTCTTTCTATTAGTCGTTGATTCTCTCAGTTATTTCGTCGAAATGAAATCTTTCCGAGCCATTTGTTGTACCAAAAATGGGTTTCTCTTTTTACATAATTATATTAAATAACTTATTCTTCTTCGCCGTATAATGTCTACAATTAATTATAAATAATGCATTTTACATTAATAGGCTTACCTGATCATAACTGAACCGTTATCTGAAGACATGACAACATTACTAATAATTATTTTGCAAAACTTTGAAAGCAGACTGAATTATACCACTATTAAAATATACAGTTATTGTAATTTGTTTATCAACCAAAAAATAAACTCAATTTATCAACTTAATTTTCATGGCATACTGCGAATTACTTCAGATTATGTTACTTTATTAGGATTTGATATAAAATAGCTGATAAACTAGATTTTAAAAATTTTTGACTTATACCACTTTCAAAATCAAGGACTCATATACAAATTAATAATTATTTTTAATAGTTTTAAGAAAATTTCGAATGAAAAATTTAACATTTTTTGCTGTTTGTGTAATTTTGTCCAAAAGTACTAAAAAATACAGCGGTGTGCATCACTCAACTCATAAACAATAAAATGCTCTTTCTTTTTAATTACGATTATTATACAACGCCTCCCTTTTTCTTATAGAAATTTCTTTTTTTAAACATTTTATATTAAATTTAAATACAATTTGTTCACTTTCGTTCTCCGTTGCAATTTTTTACTAATGTACATTCATATGTAAAACACAAAGCACAAACACTGTTTTCGTACGGAATGTGCGATCGGTTTCGGACTTTGCTTAAGCAAATGACATTTGACGAAACTCAACGAAAAGTGTTGTTAAGTACATTATAGTCTGCCACATATGATTTATATGTAATTGCACAGTTGCTTAAGTTGGCTTAAGCTAGCTTATGCATATTATAGTTGGGTCTTTAAGGAAGATTTTTAAATATTAAACTGGTAAAAAATAAGTTGAATTATTACATTAAAGCCCGTTCTTTTTATTTAGCAATACAGAACATATATACGAAACCCTAGTTAAGACACAATTACCACATGAGCAAACAAAGAACAAAATGTCGAATTGATATCAAATTGATACATATTTTCTTCTTTGTTTTATCAAATTGATATTTTATTCTTTGTTTTTGGCAACAAAAGAAGCTAAGCCTTACATTGAATTAAAAAAAAAAACACTGGAGGACAAAACAGATTTTATACGAATAAATTCAGGAAGTTGTTTTACGGAAAATAATATATGTACACATAAAAAATACACGTGCTTGTTCTACTCATATAATTTTATATTGAATAAATAATAACACGAGCATTTAGCTACAAAAATATTTTATAAACACTTTTTAATTAAATAAACATTCGAAAATCATTCTTTAGACTAAATAAATACATGATTTCTTAATTGTTTTTTTTCTTAAGAAATTTAAACATGCTTTTGCACATGTCGAGATATTGGGCTTTTTAAATTAAAATCTAGATTTTGCACATATCGGGTTATTGGACTTTTTAAATTAAAATCTTGTTTTTTGAACTACTTTATTTTTTACAGAAAAGGAAACAAAATCACCTATTTTTAAATTATAATTTGTTTAATTTACAACAGATTTCTAGTATGTGTATATCGTTAAGTTAAAAAAAATTAATTAATTAAAAGGAAATAAATAAATTTAAAAACTAGAATTTTTGGTAATTGAAAACAAAAAAAGTATTATTATTATGTTAAAAATGATCTAAAATGTGATATGTTTTTCTAAATGTACTTTTATATATAACTAGCTATCCCCGGTGCGCTTCGCTACATCCATCCACAAAAATACAATAAACACTTGGAGAAAAGTGTGGCCAGCCTTTAAAGAGCACGCTATTCTCACATCGAAAGTTTTTGGTTTATATGCAAGGTACGACGCCTACTGTTTTCATTCAATCTGTCTTTTGCTAAACTATACGTATTAACACGATAATAATTTTTAATTTTTTGGGAGGTACCACTCCCACTATACTAGTCCAGTCAGTATTTTGCTAGACAATACACATTACTCTGAAGTTTACTTGCGTAAAGTTTCAAGACTCTACATATTGTAGTTCCCTAGGTGCACAATATTTTTTCACTTTGTAAGGGAGGTACCATGCCCACTGACCCAATGCAGTTTGACTATGTATGTACATATAGAAGTTACGGGTGTAAAATTCCAAGGCGCTACCTATTATTGTTACCAAACTACACGATGATAAATATTTACTTTGTATGGGAGGTTCCACGCCCACTTCCAATATCAAAAATAGTCAGACCGTCAAATATTCAGACCGTCAGATAGTCAGGCTGTCAGACCGTCAGTTTGTCAGAACGTCTATTTGTCAAACAGTCAGATAGTGAGTAAGACCTTCAAACAGTCAGGCAGTCATCCACTCAGATCGTCGGACAATCAGACCGTCAGACCGTCTAACAGTGAGTTAGACCGTCAGTTTGTCAAACAGTCAGACCGTCAGACAGATAAACAGTCGGACCGTCAAATACTCCGACCGTCTAACAGTCAGACAATCACACAGTCACTCAGTCTATCTATCTATAAAAACCAACGTTATGTTGACCATGGTGACGATGATGCGAGTTCAATAATTTTTCTTCAAACAAATCATGCATAATGGTGACGACGGTTTTTGAGGTGTCGACGGTTTTTGAGTTCAATCAGATATGTGATGAAAAACGATCGATTTTAAAACGATCGTTTTCAAAGGGTGTGATGAATTTCGATCGATTTTAAGCATTGTTTTTGAGCCCATCTCTTAACATTTGGGTTTGAAAAGTATACCAGAAAATAATAAAAATCAAACAATACTAAGGAATTTAGACAAAAATATTAAAAAAATGAAAAATTAGTAAAAATTTTAATACAAAACGACAAAATCGTTTTAAAATCGATTCGTTTTCAAAATCGTTTTCCATCACATACCTGAATATTTTTTCTTCAACCAAAAAGTGCTCAACGTGCCTAACGAAGTTTTCACTTCAAAAAAAAAAAAAAAAAAAATAGTTTGTGAGCCACTCATAATTATTAAATTAATTTAATTTTGTATTAAAGATTATAACAATAAACATGAAATAATTTTTTTAAAACAGCAAATGTGTAAGTATCAATTATATTTATCGCTTACATAGACTGAATATTCTAGTTTTCCAATAAAAATTATTGACCAATAGACTTGTAAATGTTAATTTATAGTTTATTTTCAAACATTTAGATTTTATTCGTGATATGGCATTACTATATTTATGCACTCTACCGGTCAATCAATGACGTATGAGAAACAAAATAGCGTCATTTATACAATTATTTTTATTCCATTATTGTTAACAACTAAGTTTGCATGCATTTTTATAATTTTGTATTAAAAATTAATTATTAAATTATTTATGATAAATTTCCTTATTAATTTTAACACACATTTTTTGCTTTTATGTATTGTTGTCTACAAATTACGTTTGTTATTATTTATTTTTTAATTTACGTTTAACTCAACCGGCACCCAAGTACGTTGTTAATCTACAAAAGACGACATCTTGTCACCAAGACGCTTTAAAAAAGTTTAATACTATAATTGAAAAATCACATTAGCATCCAAAAAAAATCTCAAAATTCTTTTGTAATGCTATTGAGTTAAAGATTTAATCGTTGTTATTTTGTTTGCGTATTATAAAAAAAACAAACTTTAGTTAAAACGAACACAAAATAAATAATAAAATTATTTTCGTTTTCTTTAAACAAATTTATCTTAAATACTTTTTATATCAAATTTCACATGTGGTTAAAAACGAAAAAAAAAAAAACAAATTTAAGTAATGTTATAAATAATTAGTTTCGATTTAATTATTTCTATGTTAAGTCCCGCGGCCATTGTTCGATACTTTTGCACTCTGCACTCCATTGGTGTAGAAAAAGAGTGTGAATTGCCATTAAAATCGAGTACTCTCTCAGATGCCTTTAATATGCGTATAATGCTTGTGTAGTATTTAACTATTTTACAATAAATTTAGTGTGATTTAAATTAATTATAGTCTTTGTCTTTAACAATTTTATATTCCTTATCGTAGATTTTTTGTACTTTAACATTTTTTAAATGTAAATAGATAGAAAAATACACTGCAGCTTTAGATATCACATATAGCACTTGTTCCTCTAAAGAAAGTCAACTCAAAGTTTTTCAATTTTCACTTTTTACAAGAAATCGGTGTACAGTGGTCAAATCTCAAAACCAAGTTAAAAAATCTGGAGTGGCCTACACTCAACTTTACCATACCGAATGGAAACAGTTATTTCAAAGTATATTCGAATCGAAAAATAAATTATTTTCAGTTTGGGGTGTTAAGTAAACTCTTTATCTCCATATACCAAAGTCACATACTGAATTTCATTTTGATATGTCATATGGTATGATCTGTATAGCGTTTACAAAATTTGGGAGTAAGTAAACTACCCGTTGCTCCCTCCCGATTATTCCCAAAATTTATACAGCTCTTTATCTCCATATAGCAAAGGCACATATCATCATTTTAATATGGTATGATCTGTACAAACTTCACACAAATAGTGGCATACACACCCACCCACAGACATCATCGCGAAAATAGCCAAAATCGATTCAGAAGACGTCATAACGTATAAATCCGTCTAAATCCCGACCTCGATTTTTTTCATGATTATTATATTTTACCTTATACTACGTATGGTAAAGTAAAAAAGATTTTACCTTTTACTGAAATTTTTAAATTTTGATTTGACTCTCTTTAGAGAAACAAGTCGCAATATGTGAAAAGTATAATTATTTTTAATCCATTTAATTCGGCTTTTTTTAAATAAAAATTTTCTGGCAACTCTGTTTATTTTTTGACATTTAACTTGCAAGAATTGTCAAAAAGCACTTGGAGGTAAAATGTCTTGCTAATTTAGCTACAATTTCGAAAAATGTTAATGTGTTGGTAAAAAGCTACGAGTGTTTTGTGTTTTTTCGAACTTGCACTTGCATGTGTAAACCATAGGTTAGGCGATTATATATTGACATTTCAACGACTGAAAGAAATATTGTAATATTATGTGTAGGTATAGGTATAAAAATTTCAAATATTCAATATTGTGTATTAAATGTTATCTCAGTTTTTAAACTGTTAAAGTATTGAAAATGAATACATACATATGTATATTAAACAAGAATTCATGTCTATAAAGGCTCTAAAAACAAATTAAAAAATATCATGTTTTTCCGTTGTCTATCTAACAGCCAACTTACACCATGAAATTTTTCACGAAACTTGTTGCATGCAATTTTTGTTTGTTGGCAAGAGGTGTAGCGAAGCAAGCGGGGTAAACAAAATGGCATTGCTTGAATTTTGAGAGGATTTTTTGATATTTGCTTTGTGCAATTTCCGTTCGTTCAGAGTTGATTTAAAAAAATGAAATTGTTTGGTTTAATTCGTAGGGCTAAGAGGTTGAGAAATTTGGCGTATAGAGCCTATAGGGAAAATAATAGTGATACAAACTACAGAACTTATGGTAGGGCTAGGAACAAATTGAAAAGTACTATCCGAAGGATGCGTAGAAAGTCTTGTTTAAGATTTTTTTCTTCATGTGTTCAGCAACAGTTATGGAGAAAATTAAAATCTGTTGGGTTGCTTAAGTCTCCTGGAACCACTACGTTTCCAGTACTCTTAGATGAATTCAATGAATTCATCACTATCACTGGTACAGTAGATCGTGGTGTAAGTTTTACACCATTGCCTAATGGCTTTAAGTTTGATAATGTTAATGAGAATGACATGTTGGATGCAGTCTTCAGTATTAGATCTCGGTGGAAGCCGATTTTATACATATAAGATTTTTGAAGTTTATTATATGGCCTGTTCTTCGTAATTTGACTTTTATTATTAATAAAGTTATAACTACGTCTACTGTTCCCAGCATTTGGAAAGTTGGCAGGATTGTGCCTATGCCTAAGATAAAATCACCCAGAAATTGTTCCGATTTTCGTCCCATTAGCATTTTGTCTGTTTGTTCAAAGGTCTTCGAGATAATTATAGTACTAATGATATTAATCCATATCAGTCGGGATTTAGAAAAGGACATAGTACAACAGGCGTATTATTGGATATCACTGAATCTATTAGGAAGAATATGGACAAGGATTTGATTAGTATTTTAATTTTTCTAGACTATTGTAAAGCATTCGACTGTATCGTTCATTCTATATTGATTGAGAAGCTTTCTCGTATATTTAAATTTAATTTAAGTGTTTGTAAACTTATTTACTCTTTCTTATCTGAACGCACTCAGTATGTTCAAGTGCAACAGGAGACCTCCTGTATGATTTTTCTTGATTTTAAACGTGCGTTCGAAACCATAGATAGAGACATTCTAATAAAAAAATTATTTATGTACGGCATTCAAGGCAAAGAATTAAATTGGTTTCAATCATATTTAAATAATCGTACTCAAGTTACCAAAGTCAACAATGTAGTATCAGGTAAAATCAAAAATGACTACGGAGTACCACAGGGCTCAATTTTAGGAGCTCTATTATTTATTATATACATACATATATCAATGATATGGAAAATGTATTAAATAAATGTGAAATTGTTTTATACGCAGACGATACAATGATATTTTCCAAAGAAGAGATAGTTGTTACGAGAATCTATTAGATGATATTAATAATATAAATAAATGGGTAAAGATGAACAAATTAAAATTAAACGAAAATAAAACAAAAATAATGGAAATAAACATGAACACAAATTTACAATTCAAAATAAACAATATAATTATAGAAAAACTGAACAAAATTAAATATTTAGGTTTCGTAATTGATAAGGACTTGAAATTCAAAGAATATATTGAGTATATATGTAAGAAAATCGGGAAAAAGATCGGATGTTTTAAAAGATTAAATGAAATAAAATATCAACGATAACAGCAATAAATATATCAATATCCAATAGAACACACTCTTTGATTTGTCCTATGCATTCTTTCTTGGTAATGGACAGGTCGTTTGGTGTTAATATTGCTTGTTTATAGAATAATATAATACCCTATCAGGAGAGGAGATTTTCTAATACAGTTTAAACATTGAAACGCATATTTTTAACAAATTTGCAAGATTTTGATGATTTTGTTTTGTTTACTTTACATTAACTATAGTTATAATATATTATGTTGATGTTTACAATTATTTTGGCAAACTGTTCTTGCTATTTTTCCAGATTTTCCTACATAGGTAATCCGTCAATAAGTGTGTCCAAACTTCAGATTTTTCTCTATAGATAATAAGGTAGCATTAAATTGAAATAATTAGTATAAGTCATATTTTTATATCGTAGTCTATGGGCTTGCGGCATCTTTTATTGAAATAAAATAAATAAATTAAATAAATAATTAGGTACATACATATACATACAGTGGATCAATAAAGTTTAGGCACACCATGATTTTCAAGAGTGTTCTGCCAATAACTTTGCATCTGGTTCACTTAAAAAAATAATTTTGATATCGTTATAAAGATTGATAGTTATATTGACCATTTATAACAAAAAATAATTTATATCTTATTATTTCTAATATACAACGCTTTAAAACTAAAAAACAAGCTATGTCTATGTAAAAAAAGTTTAGGCACAAACTGCATTTAAACTGTTGTATAACGGTAAATTTCCACTTTTTTATTTCAATTCATGTTTATGCACATGTTAAATCCTCAGTAGGCGAGAGTTTTAAATGTAAAAAAATATTCTTGGTATTTAATTCGCGACGAAAACAGGAAAATGAGCAATCGTTCAGAAATTTCCGTAGATGTCCGTAAAATTATTATAAATCTTCATGCACATGGAAAATCCTATCGCGAAATTGGTGTTATTGTATAGAGGCCCTATACCAGTGTAAGAAACATCATAAAACATTATGAAAAAACCAACAAATTAGAGCGTGAGAGGAAAAGTGGACGTCCACAAAAAATTTACATCTCGTCAGGAGCGTAACATTGTTGCTGCAGTGGCTCAAAATCCTAAGATTTCAGCTGTAGAATTGTGTCAGCAAATGAAGAAAAGTTTTGGTGAAGACATTAATCCACAAACAATAAGAAATACGTTGCACAGAGCTGGATATCATGGAAGAGTTCCCCGTCGCAAACCTTGTCTTTCAGATATAAACAAGAAAAAGCGGTTAGAGTTTCCAAAACTCCACATTAATCAGACTGAAGCCTTCTGGAACAGTGTGATATTTAGCGATGAATCGAAGTTTAATATTTTTGGTTCAGATGGTCCACAAAAAATTTGGCGAAAAGCAAACAAAGAGCTTCAAGAAAATAATATTATTAAGACTGTGAAGCACGGTGGTAGTAATGTTATGGTTTGGTGATGTATGGCGGCATCTGGAGTGGGAAATCTTGTCTTTATAGACGACAAAATGGACAAGCACTCTTATTTAAATATTTTAAAAGAAAACTTATCTCCAAGTGTTGCGAAGCTGGGCGTAAATGGGAAATTCTTGTTCCAACAAGATAATGACCCAAAACATTCTTCATATCTTGCGCAGGAATGGCTTATATACCACTGCAAACAGTTAAACACCCCTCCGCAATCGCCAGACACGAATCCTGGCACTTACTGGAGAAAAAAATACGGAAACATCAAATTACATCCAAAGAATCACTTAAAGCGCCACTTTGCTTAGAATGGGAAAAAAAATACTCCTGATGAAACATCTAACTTGGTAAGAAGTATGAGTAGACGTTTAGAAGCAATTATCCAAGCTAAAGGAGGTTCGACCAAATACTAGACATGCAAAAACCACGAATATACCGAACATTTTCACATGTGTGCCTAAACTTTTTTTACATAGACTTACCTTATTTTTTAGTTTAAAAGCCATTGTATATTAGAAATAATAAGATATGAATAATTTTTCGTGTAAATGGTCAATAAACCTATCAATCTTGAAAACAGCATGAAAATTATTTTATAAAGTTATGCAGATGAAAAGTTAGTGGCGAAACACTTTTGAAAATCATGTTGTGCCTTAACTTTATTGATCCACTGTATGTACATTTCGGTATGATTTTAAAAATTTCTTTTAAAATTTCGTTATTTGCGTGTCTTAATTTTATTTATTTTGTATTTCAGTACGAGTGCATATATTTTTATGAAATAACGCGTAAACAATAAAAATTACGAATATGAAATCAAAAGAAAATGTCAAACAAAAAATTCAAGCCGATTGCAAGGTATATTTATTTTAGTCCCAATTTACATTAGACAGAAAAATGGGCAGACAGACGAGATTTGTAGGCAAGGGGTTGAAGAGGTAGAGTGTGTATTTCATGACTAGTGTACTGGACATTTTTTCGTTTCTCTTTTCTGCTTTTCGCTTTTTTCTTTGTTGCTTCACTTTATATTTCTCAAGTCGGCCTCATTTTAATGAGTTTATATTAAACACACAGATTTTGAAACACACAAACATGTAAAGAATATAACACAGAAAATAAAATGTGCAAAAATCTGTCTGTCTTGTTTATGTCCAATGTAAATTGTTTAAGCAAGAGCAAAAGAGAATTCAAAAAATGTCTGCCCTGTTTCTGTCCTATGTAAATTGCGACTTACTAGGTAGTGGCATCCCTACAACAAATACAACAATACAAAAACAACATGGCATTTTGTTATTGCCAAGGCGAATTCATAACAGGTAAACTCGAGAGCTCAGCTGACTATTTGTTGTCACCATCTTACAGTGTCAAAATGTACTAACATTTTTTATTTTGACAGCCAAAAATGATTTATACAACAACAAAATGTACGTATTTTTATTACAGAGTTGTACTCTTTTTTCGCCGCGAGTCTACCTTGTTTATTGTGCCATGGTTATTGCTTTGTAGTTCGAAATGTCAGAAAACATATAAGAAAATTGAGAAGGCCTGTATGTGTTTTATTGCTTTCTCACTTCTGCTCCATAAAATTTCTAACAACATACAACTTTTGACATGTCGAACTACTAAATCAGCTGGGCGGACGACACTACCTAGTAAAATAAATATACCTTGGCCGATTGCATGAAAAATTTCATCGTAAAAATGTGCCATAAAATTCCCTGCAACTTTAAAAGAGACATGAAAAAAATGTTGAATGAATATTTATTTACTTCCAAAAATATTTGGAAGAGAAACATTCTCAAATCCTCGTTCTGAAAACGTTACCTGTTTAAACACGAGATTATTCAATATCAAGTTTCATAACAATTTATAAATCAAATGTATGTACATATGTATGTATGTATGTGCATGTTTTTAATTTCTGGTTTGAAGTATAAATTTATTTACTAGATTATCAATTTTCGTAACAAAAGAAATAGTGGATCGTAAGCAAAAATTAAAAGAAAGACGTCTGCAATAATAAATATGGTGGAAACGCACATTATTTATTAGTTTATAGTTTTGCTAAATTAATGAAATGAGATTTACTGAATTTTGAAGTTCCATGGTGGGTAAATTATCAAAGTAAATACCACTCACTTAAAGGGCAAACCTAAATAATTTATCAGTTCTTTGTATCAATTGAAAGACAACCATAAATATTTTTTACAATAAATTTATATATTTGGATGTGTATAAATAAATGACGTAGTAAATATATGTACATACATATATACATACATATGTACATACATTTGTAAACCAATTTAAAATATTAAAAAAAAGTAAGTATGTACATGTATTTACCTGTTTTGGTATAAATTTGCAATTATTCAAAGTTTGAACGTATTTGCTTTTGCGATTTAATGATTTTTCAGTTGCATAAACAAGAAATAAATATGAATACTAAAGTGAACCGAAAATTTGTTTACATTTCTTCGTTAACGAATAATTTGATATAAACAACCAAACAGACACCCAAAAAAAAAAAAATATTTTTAACAATGTTTGCTTTTTTGTTTTTAATTTTATTGTTAAAGCGTAGTAATTTTTTTCATATGTTATATATTTTACATAATTATCCACTAGTTTACACTGAAACTAAGTAAATTTTGTTTGCAGAATTGACCAAAATAAACTCACAAATTTACTTTTACTTTTTTTGCATTTCTCTGCAATTATTTGCTTTTTTTATAATTTGCACTTATTTCTTTGATTTACACCAGACCACTTCTATTTAATTGTGTTTAATGTTGTTCGTTTAACAACGAATTTATAAAAAAAAACTACTTGACGATTGAAAATATTTTGTATAAAGTGCCGTGCACAAACAAATATGGGGGATAAAACAAAAGAAATGGCAAAAAAATAAATAAACTGCAGCTGTTTTATACTCCCCATTTATTTTGCCGCTCTCGCACGCTGTTTTTCGAGACAGTTTGAGAGCTACTGAAATAATCTAATTTGAAAGTGTTGACAATTTAAAAATCAAATTTTTTTACCAACTTTACACGTATCAATTTTATAGCACGAGATTTTCTATTTTAAAAGTCGTATCATAAGACCTACAACCGACAGAAATTTTTTAAAAAAAAATAACTGTATAACGAAAACCTCCTAGTTTAAGAGTTATTAACAAATAAAGAAACACATCTTTTTTACAACACAGTTTGTTACCTAGAGTCTATAAAGAAAACGTTTTTTAGGGTTCCGTACACAGTGTTCAAACGAAACCCTATTGTTTTCGCTACAATAATGTCTGTCCGTCTGTCAGCGCATTTTATCTCTGGAACCGTAATAGGTAGACTATTGAAATTTTCACAGATGATGTATAGTTGTTGTCGCTATAGCAATAAATACTAAAAATTATAGGGTGTTCCAATAGAGAGGTGTTATTTACGAAAATGTGTTTATTTCTTGAACTGTAGGAGGGATACACTTGAAATTTACAAACAGTTATTAAAACTTAGTTCACTATATAAACAAGTATAAAAAAATAAAAATTAAAGGGTGTTCCGATAGTGGTGTGAAATGCATGTATAAGACATAAGTTTTGAACCATAATAGGTAGACTCTTGAAATTTTCACAGAAGGTGTATAGCGATGGCCGCTATAACAACAAAAATTAAAACTTATAGGGTGCTCCGATAGAGAGGTGTTATTCACGATTATGTGTTTATTTCTTGAACTGTAGGAGGCATACACTAAAAATTTACAAACTGTAATAAAAACGTAGTTCGCCTTATATACAAGTCTAAAAAATAAACCTAAAAATTAAAGGGTGTTCCGATAGTGGTGTTATTTTGACTTATAAGGCCTAAGTTTTGAATTGTAGGAGGAATTCACTAAAAATATGCAAGCACTAAATTAAAATTAGTTCACTATATAAACAAGTCTGAAAAAAATAAAACCTAAAAATTAAAGGGTGTTCCGATAGTGAAGTGATTTTCATGTATAAGGCCTAAGTTTTGAACTATAATAGGTAGATTCTGTAAAATTTAACCAAAGGTGTATAACTATGGCCGCTATAGCAAAAAATACTAAAACTTATAGGGTGTTCCAATAGAGAGGTGTTATTTACGAATATGTGTTTATTTCTTACAAACAGTAATTAAAACTTAGTTCGCTTTATAAACAAGTCTAAAAAAAATAAACCTAAAAATTAAAGGGTGTTGCGATAGTGGTGTGCTTTGTATGTGTAAGGCCTAAGTTTTGAACCATAATAGGTAGACTCTTGAAAATTTTACCAAAAGTGTATAACTGCGGCCACAATAGCAAAAAATACTAAAACGTAGGGTGTTCCAAAAGTGACGTGTTATTTACGTTTATGTCTTTTTTTTGAGCTGTAAGAGGAAACCACTTACAATTTGCAGACTGTAATTAAAACTATGTTTGTTTTATAAACAAGTATACAAAATTGAACTTAAATATTAAAGGGTGTTCCAATAGTGACGTGATTTGCATGTATATATCCTAAGTTTTGAATGAATAGGTGGAATCTTGAAATTTTTACAGGAGGTGTATAACTATGTCCACTATAACAAATAATAAAAATTAAAGGGTTTTCCGCCAGTGGCGTGATTTGCATGTATAAAGCCTTATTTCTTGAACCGTAACAGGTAGACTCTTGAAATTTTGTACAGAAGATGTGTTGCCACGGCCAATATGACAATTACTAAAAATTAAAGGGTGTTCCGACAGTGACATGTTTTTCACTTATAGTGACTTATTTTTTAATCGCAATAAGTACTCTTAATATAGTTATAGAAAGGAAGTTGCCATGGCCACTATAATGAATAATAAAATTAAAGGGTGTTCCGACAGTGATATGATTTTATAAACCGTAATAGATACCCTCTTGAAATGTTTACAGTAGATGTGTTACTTCGGTCGCTATAACAAATACTTAAAATTGAAGTGTGTCCATTAGTAACGTGTTTTTCACGAATATTACTTTATTTTTTTAACCGCAATAGGTAGGCATCTGATATTTTAATAGAAAGTGTATTACCATGGCCGCTATAAAATCAATTGCATATTAAAATTTAAAGGGTGTTCTAATTATGATGCAATTTTCGCGAATATTACTTTAATTTTCAAATTTAATGGTGTTCAATAAGACATAAAGAAATAAACAACTGGAATTTTTAAATTATACTGAACATAGTACGGAACCCTACGTGTGTGAGTCTAACTCGCACTTGAATAATTTATTTAAATATTGTTTTTTTTAATATGACGCACAGTGGACCATTTGACGAGAAGGCGGTAAAAAATCCATAAATCCATATTTATACAAAATATTTATTTATATACAATATTTTCTTAGCATTATTAAATAATTATGTTTGCATGAAAAAATAGTTTAAAAAAAATCACACTTCTATAAAAAGTAGTCATAAAATGGTGGCTAAATTATGTGATCAAATCAAGGCATAAGTGGTGAAGCCCTTAAAAAAACTTGGCAGCTCACTAAGTGTAAGCAATATTTTTTACATATTAATATATGATATATTAGAGAAGTGTGTTAAAAATGCCGAAACAGCCATAAAGATATATGTACATATACATTATAAGATTTTTAAATTATATTAAGATAGTTTTGTATTTATTTTATTTATTTAGTTGCATCTTTTTATTTATATTTTATTTATTTAGTTATGAATTTGCATGAAAAATTAGTACAATGCAAAGTAAAATGCCTAAATTCAATCATCACATAAAATGCAAATGCAAAGCAAAATGCCTAAATTCAGTATTTTTAAAATAATACTGGCTAAGACCTGACGGTGAAGTCTTTAAAATGTGCACTAAGTATAGTTAGCAGTATTAGAATATACAGTAACTACATTGTACATTAGAGAAGTGTGTTAGAAATACCAAAAAGCCATACATAAAAATATGTATGTATGTATACATACTTTTGTAGATTTTTTTATTATATTTATAAACTTTTACATATTTAATTTTATATATTTTATTTATATAGTTATACATTTGCATAAAAAATGAGCAAAAAACTCACACTTCTATCACAAATGCATGATCAAATCACGGCATATATTTTAATATATAATAAGAAATAATGGTTTATGCCTACTGGGGAAGCCAGCCATTAAAAATAATTGGCAACGCACTAAGTGTAGTACCTCAATGGTAGTGTAGAAACCTACACATTTTCTTTAAAATATACAGGAAGCAACTTGAGTGAAAAACTTATTTAATACCTTTTGACGATTTTTTCCAATTTTTAAAAGTTTGCTACGTAATAACTTTTGTCAGAAAGTTTTTCAAGAAACAACTGATACCGCGTTAGAATCGTATTTAAGCCCTCTATCGATTGTATATAGTGCAATATGTGCGCGCGACTTAGTTTTAGAGTAATGAGAGAAAAATTATTTTATTATCTTTTGACGATTTTTTCCAATTTTTAAAAGTTTGCTACGTAATAACTTTTGTCAGAAAGTTTTTCAAAAAACAACTGATACCGCGTTAGATTTTTATTTAGGCCCTCTATCGATTGTATATAGCGTGATATCTGCGCGCGACATGGTTTTAGAGTAATGAGTGAAAAACTAATTTAATACCTTTTGACGATTTTTTCTAGTTTTAAAAAGTTTGCTACGTAATAACTTTTGTCAGAAAGTTTTTCAAGAAACAACTGATACCGCGTTAGATTCGTATTTAAGCCCTCTATCGATTGTATATAGTGCGATATATGCGCGCGACATAGTTTCGAAGTTATTAAATAAAATCTAAAGTAAGATGTTTTTTCCTTACCTCCCCATAAGTTTTTTCATATTCTACAGTCAAACATGTTGAAAAAAGTACTTTTTTTGCAACTCTGTGTAAAAAGTTTGCCAGTCCTCAGAGTTTGATTTCTTCTCGTGCGTATTTATTTTGGCGCTCTCGCACGCTGTTTTTCGAGACAGTTTGAGAGCTACTGAAATAATCAAATTTGAAAGCGTTGACAATTTAAAAATCAAATTTTTTACCAACTTTACACGTATCAATTTTATAGCACGATATTTTCTATTTTAAAATTCGTATCATAAGACCTACAACCGACGGAAATTTTTATAAAAAAATAACTATATAACGAAAACCTCCTAGTTTAAGAGTTATTAACAAATAAAGAAACACATCTTTTTTACAACACATTTTGCAGTTTGTAACCTAGAGTCTATAAAGAAAACGTTTTTTTTTAAATGTTTTTTTTAATATGACGCACAGTGGACCATTTGACGAGAAGGCGGTAAAAAATCCATAACTTTTGATCGGATTGGTATATTGTGTAGTAGGTGGGACTTTGGTCTTTAATTTTTGCTATAAAACTTGAAAATCGACTATTAATAAAAAAAGTTATAGTGGATTTAAAATACATTACTTGAATTTTAGTATAAAAGTAGAGTGTTTAAATAATGTAAATAATGGTTGTTTTATATAATATCCTCATTTTTAAGTTTTTAATACTTACTTTTAACAGAAAATGACAAATTTTGGCCCCCGTGAAATTTTAACTTTACTATTCACAAGGGCCAAAGGTTGGCCGTTTTGAAACAACCCGATTTAAAGTAAGTATCGAATAAAACTGTCACCTGGAATTGGTTCAAAATTATCTCAGATATAGAAGTGTTAATGTAAAAGTCGTATGTTTTTATTCTAGTTATTTTTTATTTAAATATTTCCATATCAAATTATTGTAATTTTATAAAATAAACATTGATCAACTAACATAAATTTTTAAATCAAGAACAAGTATACATATATAAAAACAAGTATAACTAAGTGAACTATAATGCTACTAAAATTAAACAATTTTAGTAAATATTTCTTCTAAATAGCCTTGATTTTCATCTTCTAGAAGCTTTTTAGCTTCTTAGTCCAATTCATTTGGTAGATTTTAATTTTTGTCGAATATTGGACATATATGGGTCAGAAGTGCACAACAAAATAATGGTAAGGTCTTCATTAGTACAACATCGAGATATTTTTGTTGTGTTGTGCTCGCGAAAAAGTCTGTAGTGTTTGTTCCTATTTTCTTGCGCTTCTTCAGATAGATTTCCTATTGGTAGAATATTGTGTTGAACTACTTGGTTCCCCATGAATTGTGGATGGTATATGCATATCTCCAAGAGTATTTATCGTTATAAATTACTGTTTCATTTGGATACTCTCCAAATTTTCCAAACTTTTCAAAACATAAAAAAACTCTCAAAGGTTTGACATTTTAAAAGATAAAATATACCTGTTCAGTTCATTGGGTATGTTGCACTGTTGTTTTTACCATTTACATTTTATTTAAATGTTTTACCTTATTTTTCCAGATACTTAAACTATGTTATTGATTTTCTTATAAAAATATACCTGAAATAAAAAGCAATTTGCATATCAAATGTAACAATTAAGCGCATTATGTCCGCATTCTTTTTCATATATAACAAGTTGCCTTAATTCTACCGTTTTTTATTGCCACCATAAAAAACACACAAAATAACGCAAAAAACACTCGCACGACCAATTTTGTTTGTAATCAAGCTAACATTCCTAAAAATATCCAGGTAGTATCTTTGAACAAATCAGGAAAGAATGGGTGAGTTCAATTTAAGGAATTTTATTAAGAAAACAAATATTGAGTTTATACTAATTGCTCTAACATTTTTGTTTTTATGGACAGGGTCCGCCAAAAGTAGAAGGCTCCAACACTCAAGAAGACGATTTGATTAAAAATAGTTTGACTTCAGATTTGTATTAAAAAGGGGAAATACTTTAAAAAGCAACGTTGCAAAGCAGTGGAGAAAATAATTAGTTTTGTAAAACTTCTGTATTCATTAATTTGTGCAGAAAATATCAGACCTTGGGTCAGAAAAATTGTTCTTGTGCCCACGGTCGCAAACCGGCGCACATATAATGGGGTATAGGAGTGTAGGGGAGGATTTGGACTACAAACCGGTAAAAGATTTTTTTGACCTGGTGTGACCTCTAGGAGTTATGCTCTATTAACTCGGAGATTTTAAAGCTATATGGACCTAAAAAAAATAATATTTCTGAAAGATTAAGACTTAGGGCCAAGTTCATAAAAAATATTTTTGTTTTTTAAAAGGTTTATTGCACAAATCTTTTATGAAAATTTGACAAAAATATTTTTTATGAATATGGCCTTTAATAACGATACAGTTTTTTTTTGTCTCAAAATCTTATAAAACAAAAAAGTTACAGGCATTTAAAAATTAACATTTTCTAAAAAAAATTAAAAATACAAAATACACAAAAAATCCATTTTGAACACCCTGTTCGTTGTGATAATGTTGAAATCAAGGCGAATTCATACCAGGTGTGAGCAGTAGGACAACAACTACAACAAAACAACAACTTTGACATTAGATTAGCAGATATGAAACAATGTATTTTTTGACAAGACATTAGCAAAAAAACGAGAGCAAAAAACAATCAGCTGGGCTATCGACTCCACCTGGTATGAATTCGCCTTGGTTGAAACAGAGCAGTAATATTTTGGCTCTTGAGGTACTCTGGTATTTACTTTCAAATCAGCAATACATCCATAGCTGTTTTTAAAAGAAATATCGTCATATTTTTGGGAAAAAATCGTCATTATCGTCAAAATAGCTTATAAAAACGTAAAACTAAAAAACGCTTTTTTACCAATAAAACAAATTCTATTAAAAGCTAAAAATAACAAAATAAACCCCTAAATAAACAAATCTTACAGCATTATTATACATACAGGGATCAAACACTTTAATTAGAATTCACAACAAAATCACATGATAAAATAGTCGACTTTAGTTTATGTAATTTTAAATAATCTTTTGTATATAATATTGTTTCGAAAGACAACTTATTTAATGAATTTCTTAATGACTAAATACGCTTTCCTCATTTGTCGAAGAATGTAGTAAAACAAGGATTTTTGTAATTAGATCAAAACGGGAAACAAAAGACTAGAATCCATCGTGCCCAATACCCAATACGTACATATATGTTTTTAGCAGAATAAATTTGTTTTAGGTATAATAATTTTAATTGCCTGAACTCAGTTCCTAGCTCTTATCTCTCACTTTCTTCAACAAAATAGAAAACATCTTTTGTAACTTCAGAAAACCAACTTTTTTATCATTAATAATACATTAATAATATTATAAGAATTAATTTGGCCTAGAACTTTAAATTTTTTTTGAAAATTAAATCTTGATAATATCTGATTACAAAGCTCTAAATAAAAATTAACACAAATTTTAATAATATCCCATTTTTCTTTTGCATCTATTTGTACTTGAGACAATACGTCTCTGGTATATGTATTCCTAAATAAATGTCTTCATAACCAAAAAAAAATATGTTTTTGATTTTATAATCAATAAAAGTCTTCAGTTTTAAGCAAACTAATTTTTAAAAATTTGTTCATTACAATTTTCAACAGTTTTTAGCATTTCATTATATATAAATTTTTCTGTACTGTTGTTAAAAATTCCTATAATATATTTTAGAAAACGCAAAGACAAATTTCGCCACTACTTTAAACTTCATACAGACAACTTGAATGCGTGGGGGTCTAAGAAAATGGAAAGTTAAAGCAACAACAAAGAAAAAATTCTTTTGACATGTTTCAAATATAACTTTCTAAAAAGCACACTTTTTATATTTGTGTTAATGTTTTTATTATATTTTTGTAGTTCTTAAAGGCATTGCATTATGCTAATATATGACATTTATATACACATATTCATATTTTCGAATTTTGGTTTAAGATTTTATTTGAGACTAGCTGGGTACGCTACTTCTCAGTGTCATTGTAATATTTTGCTCGTTTTCTTTAAGACTCTTACTTTTATAGTAATTCGGTTATAGTTTATGTATTTACATTATATGGAGGCACGCACCCCTGGGTAATTACTCAAGAATATAGGCTTTATATTGAATTCTAAAACTTATATGTAAATTTTAAAATTATTGTAGAGTTCTGTAAATAGTGTTTAATATTTTCCCGCTGACAAAAACAAAAGGTTCTGCTAAGTTTGCAGTGTTATTAATTCGGTAAAATTACGTACTTTCACTACTTTCAATACTTTTCCTATAATATCTCTTGGATGACAGATATTAATACGGGATAAAATTATCCTATATCTGAACCGATATACTAGGGTACCCTCTCACAAAATTTTATTAAAATTCATCCAGTAGTTTTTAAGTGATGAGAACACAAACAGACAGATATTCCGAAATGTTTTATATTCCACATCGATTTCACTATATACCAGCAACAACATTAAAAAAAATATTTATTGTACAGATATGATACTGTTATAGTTTTTTTATATGTATAGATGAATACGGACATATAACTTTAATGAAATAAAAGTGAGCTGAAAAGGGATAGATATATTTTTAAAAGGAGTTAAAAAAGAGCTTTGGGTATAGATGCAAATTTCTGGGGTTAAATTAAAGAAAAAAGAGATACATTTATATACCAAAAAGCTGTATCTTCTCTCTTCTTTCATGCATAATATACCATTTGTTACTTTGTGTAAAATAAATTCTTTTTCTTATTTATTTAAATTTATTTAATAAAACTTTTGATGAGCTATTAATAAGACACGTAAAAGTGTTAATGCATTTCAAAGTAATGGCCACTTGAAAATGTTGCTTCTTCACTTGTAGATTTAACGATTTTGTGCACTGAAATGTTTTCGCTTTACATTTGGTTTTATTTTGCAATAGTTTTTTTTTATAATTTATGTAAATATATTTTTGGCTATAAAATAAAACTGAAACATTAAGAAAATAAAACAAAAAATATCTAAAACGTGCTGTAATTGGAAAATGTAAGAAATATCATGCCATACTGTATTGGAATAGAATAAAAAATACATTTTTTGACGATAAATTTTTCGACGGGCCTGACCTTTAATTTTTTATAAGCCCACCTCTTATTTAATGTGGGAAAATCTTTTTTATATCAGATATTATCTTAAAACTGTAGATGAAATTTTAAAAGTTGACGTTATAGATCGAAACATTAAAAAATCAGAAGCCTAATCATCGCATTCGATATCGAGTAAACTATCGTATCGAATAACAAATTCGATACGAGTCGAGTAAGCTAATTATGCCATTCGACATGTATGGAATCGTTATTTTTATCAAATTGTAATAGATTAATAATAAGTCAACAAGTTAACAAGAAAACACGGTTTAAAAACATTTCCTTTCGAATGCAAATACGATACTTTTTATTCGATATCGACTGCCATGATACCAAAATGAAAAATTAAGAGATTTTACTCCATAAAGCTCTGACTTCTTTAACTTATTATCTATACAAATCTGTACAAAAAAAAAAAGTAACTAATTTCCTGTCTGTCTGTCTTTCTGTCAATTTTCGTGTCACGTAAAAACTACTGTGCAATGTGTGAGGGCACAGCTAGTTATTATATAAATTATTTATGTTATAGCAATTTATTTATTTATTTGTTTGAGTCTATGGATTCAAGATCCTTACAGACATTAAAAACTGTAACATAAAGTACATAAATACATAACTTTAATTATTTAAATACGAAATAAGATAACATTTAATAACATTAACATTTAAAGAAAAATTCAATATATTTATAAAATTTATTAAATTCAGTACAAATTCTTAAAAACGGGTCAGAGTTAGCGTAATTTTCTCTGAATACTTTAACAGCCAGTGGATAAAAATGGCGAGTTGGACGACATGGAACATTGAAAGAAATATTATTTATCAAAAAAGCCGAACACACATTTCCTTTTATTAAATTTAAAACAAAGGTGATATTTAACATTATTTTGCGGCTTTTTAGGCTTGGCAGCTTTATTAGAGCTAGTCTGCTAGAGTACGATGGTAGAATTAAGGGATCCCATTGTAACCCTCGAAGAACTGTTTTTGCACCGATTCAATGGTATCACAATGAACTTTATACATTGGATCCCAAATTATTGCGCCATATTCCAGAATAGGCCTGACCAGAGAGGTGTAAAGATGTTTTGTGATATACGGATCACTAAACTCCTTTGCCCAGCGTTTTATAAATCCAAGAACAGCTCGTGATTTGTTAGTGGCTGACGAAATCTGCTCTATAAAATTTAATTTAGCATCCAGTAAAATACCAAGATCAGAAATTACATTCACTTTGTCTAGTGCATGACCATTTAAAATATATTGCACGTTTGTATGACATCTTCGGAAGAAACACATGTGTTTGCACTTTTTAAGGTTCAACTCCATAAGGTTAATATTACACCAGGAACTAAATGCATCTAAGTCTTTTTGCAGAAGAATATAATCAGCGTGACGATCGTATGTGCAAAATCTTTACGTCGTCTGCATACAATAGAACGTTTGAGTGATTAATGATTTTCGGTAGATCATTAATAAACAGGGAAAATAACAAAGGACCCAGATGGCTCCCTTGCGGCACGCCGGATGTAACCGAAATTCCTTTGGAAGTATGCGTTTTAAAACGAACGTTTTGAGTTCTGTTTGACAGGTATGAATTTATCCACATAAGGCAATTGTCCGTAAATCCCATAAGATCAAGTTTTTTTATTAAAAGTTTATGATTGACTTTATCGAACGCTTTACTAAAGTCGGTGTAAATAGCATCCGTTTGTTTACGTTGAACAAATCCTCGATTGACTAATGTTGTTAACTCCAAAAGATTAGTAACCGTTGAACAACCCTTTCGAAAACCATGCTGAGCAGGATCCAGTACAGATGATACTTGAAGGGAAAGGTGATCAGTAACATTTTTTTCAAAAAGTTTAGGTATAGCGCTAAGTTTAGCAATACCTCTGTAGTTTGCAACATTATATCTGCAACCAGATTTAAATAATGGAATAATAAAAGAATCCTTCCATATTTTAGGAAAATAACCATACTTCAATGATATGTTGAAAATTATTGTGAGAGGTTTTACCAGTGCCATGGCACATTTGTTAAGAACGCAACTCGGAATACCATCCGGACCATATTTATATGAAAATTTAAGCTTTTTTAAACTGTTAAAAACTGTTGATCCATCAAGAAATGGAATTGATATACTCGCAGCTGGATACGGCACATCTGATAGTTGATAAGAGTTGGATTCAGGTAAATTTTCATTAGAATATGTGGTGGAAAAGAAATCTGCAAACAAATTACTTATCGTCAGCTCATCATCAGAATCAAGATTTTGATACTTCATAACGGATGGAAATGCCATTGATCTTTTTTTGGAGTTAACAAACTTGTAGAAAGGTCTTGGCTTCGACTTAAAATTGTTACGAATTTTGTTTAAGTATGCAGAGTAACATGATTGATTAATTGCATTGTATTGAGCACGACTAAAAGAATAATTGGCATAGTCAACAGACAAACCAGACTTTTTATACCTTTTGTACAACTTGTTTTTCTTATTTTTAGCTTGGGTCAAATACTTAGTGCTCCATGGCGGACCCGGAGGTTTAAAATCGAAGCTTTTAGGAAAGCATTGATTCATGTACAAATATAATTTGCTGTAAAAACTATTAATAATATTATCAATGTCTTTGGTAGTGCTAATTTGGATAGATAGCAGGTTCATCCAGTTTGTATTATTTAAAAGCCCGGTTAACAATTGATAGTTCGTTTTTTTAAAACAAAACAATTTCTCCCTTAAACAAAGGTTTGGTGAGACCACAGGACACGGTGGCATTAATATGTTGATTTCGATTGTAGGATGGTAACTATCCTCCGGAACAGAAATTGGATCAGATCGATTAATGGTAATATTAGCACACTCATTAACAAAAACTAAATCCAGCAATTTTAAATCATTATTAAAAATTCCATTTATTTGGTTAAGATTTAGATCAGAAAGCGCGTATGACACAATGTTATATATACGACTTTAAACTTTAAAATTAAATATTTAGTGAATAAATTATTTATTTAGGCTTAAGTTCTTAATTATAAATATTTAGAATTGTTTATTAAGTTTTAAATATTTTAAAGCGTTTGCTTGAAAATAGACTTAATAGTGAGACGTTAAAGTGTTTCTGTTACAGTCCTGATATATTTCATCGCCGATGCATTAGTGTTGACAAAACATAGATACATAGGTACTGCTATTTCCGGTTTATAAGTGGGATATTTTAAACACGGTTTCGCAACAAATGGGGGTGTTTTAAAATACATAATGACAAGATATGAAAAAAACTTCAAGGAGGCAGCTTTTATTTTTAAAAGTGAGATATTTTAAACACGATTGCGGCTCTGATGCCGCTGTTTTAAATACAGAATTTATTCTTCGGTTCAATTAATTTTTTATTTAAACATTATTACGACACATTAATAAGCATCAAGCTATTTTTGTAATAAATAATAATGTCGAAAAGCGAAAATAGAATAAAATGCCTAGGTTTTGACAATCACAACGAGTACACGCAGGCTCGTGGGAACTGCCATAACAAACAATAGTTAGTGGGGCAGTTAATAGGAAATATCTCTGAGCTTTAGTTTATCAAAAAGTAAAATTAATTTAATTAATAAAAATAAATTAAAGCATTTCATGATATTTTATATTAAAAATAGGACGTAAATTTACCTAAAATATATAAATTGCCAAAATCTTCCAATTACAAACTTCCTGAAAACATTGGCAATACTCTTTATATTTGTCTGATTTACTGCTTAAGGCCAATTATATATGTATTTTGAGATACATTACAGTTTAAACAATATTTAAAGAAGAATAGTCGTATTTAAAAATATTTAAAAAGTATATAAAAATATTAATTACACTGTTAAATGAAATACACTTATAGTGCACAGTGGGGCACAATCAAAATATTTTGAAAATAACTGGGCTAAGCCGATTGATCTAAAATTTGACATGAGCATAACAGGGCAATATTTGAGCACCATATACTATTACTATTTTATTATATGTATGTGTAAGATACTTAGACACGGGGCAGTTTACAGTTTACCAATATACTATGTTCGAGTTATTTTTTAAAGGAAATTTGCCATTTTTCTTACTCGAACAATTAATCGACTTAAAATTCTACGATTAATCGAGCTATAACGGAACCACCTTGCATTTCAATTGAATAAATAGTCACTAAAATAATGGAATGTTTTTAATTTGTTATTGTTTGTTTAAAAATCTTCACCGGATTTTTCCCATTTCGCCGGATTTTTGCAACACATCTCTTACATTGCTTTTAAATTAGAACAAGAAAGCGAAGAAAATGACTATGAGGTAGAAAAAAAGTTTTCTTGGAAATTGATAATTTTTTCTCTGGGATGAGAAAAACAACGGGTTTTTCCTCCAAGGGAAGCACGGTGTTGAGCGGCCTTAGTTCAAATGTGTCCACTAAGAAATTATATAAATAAACAAAATTACTTTTATTTTCTGACGGAAAAAATAAAACTCTTCAAAAAAGTTTTATTTTATGACGGCAAAATAAAAATCTCTTTTTAAAAGTTTAATTTCAACTTTTATTTTTTGTTGAAAAATAACTCTTAATTATGGAGTTGAGATCGATTTTTTAAAATCACTATAGTTTCTGAGCTCGTCAATACAAATCTATTGATATATGGCAGTATAGATCTCCGTTGACTCTCTCATAAAGAGTTTTTGAGTTTATTTTTTTTTTTTGATAACTGTTGTTTACGGTCCCTGGTATTAATTGCTAATTGCGATTAGATTTTTTTTCCTATAATTTACTGAATATTCAATATAACATCTGATGTCTAAAAAAGTAAAAATACCAAAACTTACAATTATATGTCGTTTTCTTTGTATATGAATAATGTCTCAGTCGGGACTACTGTCGTATTTAATGTTTAAAAAAATTACTGAAAAATGTACCATTGTACTGAGTCTTTCATCATTGAGCTGAAAAGTAATGTAGCTAGCATACATCCTTATAGCTTTTGCGGAATCCCTTTGAACTCATGCTGCATTAAACACAACATGTCTTTATTATTATTTCTTATGCTTACTACCGCTGCTGCTGTAATAAACTTCATAAAGCAAGACAATTTCCTTTATTATGGTTTGTTCCCAATTCTGTCAGCATCAATAAATAGTTTTTACGAAATCTATGACATATGTATTTGTCCTCGACATTGGGATAAAATATCCGTCATCAGCTGAAAAGTTCCACGATATTGAGGGCATATTAAAGTCCCCGACGACAATTAAAAAATCATTCAGGCTTGCAGCATTATTATATATTATTTGTTATATCTTCAATGTAACTTACAATAAGAATTCATATCTTAAGTCTAAAAAAACATGCTTAAATAATTCCATCTGGTGCTAAACTGGTGATTGCTGCTATCATTAAAAAAAAAATTAACACGATCATTTAGGTTGTTGCGAGCTTGCAGATTTGGGAGGGCTTCAATAATTTTTTAATTCATTGCTGCATGTTTCGCTATTTATGCTTAAAATAATGGCACCTTTCTGAATGTTCAAGTTTTTATATACCAGGAAGCGACGTGATCATTCCTAAAATCTTATTTTGATGCCTTTAAACTATGTTTGAAGATAAGACAGTACCCTAAAAAAAATATTGGTTTAAGGATTAAACTATAGTAGAAGGATCGAAATAAAGTAAGAATTTTACAATCTATGCTGAGGGCACAGTTTCTGCTAATTTTGGCGGTAATTTTCAGCGTTGTTAGACTCTCTTTTTTAAGGATTGGCGTTACATTAACTTACTTCGATCGTATTGGAAAATTACTAGCAAGATACAAAGTGCTGAAAAGAGTCGCTAATGGACAAGATATCGTTGAAGAGCGCTGCTTGAAGACCAGTGTGTTGTGGAATGCCATCTGGCTGAAAAGACTTGTCTTTATTAAGATCTGCTTATTGATACTCCGACAAGCACGGGAAGTGGCTGATTACTTTCGGGCAAGTAATAATTCCTCGCATATTGGTCAGCCAGATGGTTGGCTTTATTAACCACGTCAGTGAATATTTAGTCATCCTTCGAAAGATGACCAACAGACATTAATGACAGAAAGAACTTTAGCACTTTCTTTAACTTTAAGACTTTCTCCAAAAGATAAACTTTCGGCTTCTATAAGAATTAAGTTTTGGCAGCTATCAGTATAGTGTTGCATTTTCTTCGGATTTTTTCTGACCCTTTTAAAACTGCATCCATTTTCGGCAACAGATTTCTCGAATTTGTTAATATTTGGCATTCCGTGAATCCATCGTATTTACGATAAAGATAGCGTTTATTTCGTCTTCTGTTTTAGTTAATTGAATCCCATTATATGGACCTTTTCCTGTTCCATTTAATAGCTGTTTACTCTTCTTTATGCTCACCCAAAAAAATTTTTTTTAGTAGCTGACTACACGGTGACGATTTTAGTCAACGCTTTTTGTAGTCGTGACGCAGTGTGTCTGTTGTCTTCTATTTGTTAAAATCATTATGCAAAACGGTTATGAACAGCTTCAATAAGTGGGTGGGTGCGAACGTGCAAACAAAAATGACATTAGAAATCACAATCAACTCGTTGCTGTAAACTTTACGTAGCATTAGAAAATTAAAATTGCATGATACATACCTCTAATGACTGGGAAAGTATTGTTGTTAATTAAAACATCATATTATATATTTTTTTTAGGTTTATATTTATGTCTCACTAAAAATTAAATAAATTTAAATTGCATGTAAATGTTTATTATTATTTTTAATACAAAATAAGCATTTCTATTAATTAAATGCAAATATTTAAATGTTAGCGTAGCATTCACTTTTACAGTAGTAATCAAAGTAAATGAAACTCTTTTAGCTAAACAGAAGTAAAAAAGTTATTTTAAAATCTGAATGAAATATGTTTTTAATTGAAGCGCTTCTAGTGTGCATTAACATACAAATATATTTTTGAAGTTAGGCTTAAGTAGTGTTATTTTGTAACCATATTCTATTTAACCAACCAAACTTAGATAATTTACAATGAACTGATCTACCACTACCCGAAGCTTGCCTCTGTTTTGATTGTTTTTTCTTTATTATTTACCACCACTACCCATAGTAGATACATACATATACATACATAGACAATATTGAAGAAGGATGTAGCTATCCAGAAAATGCATTACATTCTGCTAGTGTCTAAAAATACAATTTTGTCATTTTTCTTTAAAATTAATCACCTAATTTGTAATTAATATTCTTTTAACTTAAAATTTATTTGTATGTCAATAAATGTAGTTCGACTTGTTCTAAATTTAAATATTCAATAATAACATTATTATAATTAAATTATTTATGAACTATGAGAAAAACTATACAAAAGAATATTGTTTTAATCTTGTGGCATTTTCAGACCTGGGGGGTTACTGCGTATTTCGATTCGAAAGAAAAATTGTTCGAAAGACAATGTAAAAGACATACAAATTCGAATGATTTTTCTTTCGAATCGAAATACGCAGTAACCCCCCTGTAACGAGGCAAAGATGTGCCACACGATAAAAATAAGACAAGCAAATAAATCTATAAGACACCTAATATTAACTATCTAGTATTATCTATGCAAAACGTGGATTAATAATGATCGAAGGCGCTCGCCAAACAAACAGCCAGTAGTGGCGGTCTTTATCGGATGTCGGAAAAAAAAACAAAATAATTGACAAAATTAAAAATTAACTACAGAACTGCCATGAACTGTAAAAACATTTACGAGGTCCGCTCAAAAAAAGAGGTGAATTTTGAATTTTGTTGTTCATCAATATCCAATTTGTCCCCTTCAAACTAATCCCCCTGAGATATAATGCAATTATGTCAGCGCTTCAATCAATCTTTGAGGCACTTCTGAAATGCGCTTTTCGGTATGGCCATTAGCTCGTTCTTCGATTCTGTCTTTATCTCATCAATTGTGGCAAAACGCTTTCCTTTCATTGGTCCTTTTAGTTTTGCAAATACGAAAAAGTGGCAGGGAGCCAAATCTGGTGAATAAGGTGGTTGAGGCATGATTGAGGTGGGTGTTGATTTTAGCCAAAAAATTACGAACAAGGATTGATGTGTGAGTTGGTGCATTATAGTGATGCAGAATCCATGATATTTTTTTTCCATAATTCCGTTTGTTTAAGCTGTATAGCTTCACAAAAACGATGCATAACTTCCTTGTAGTATTTCTTATTAACCGTACGACATGTTGGCAACAATTCGTAATGCACCACGCCATTGTAATCGAAGAAAATTGTGAACAAAAACTTCATATTTGATCGCTTCCATTGGAATGATTGGGACTTGGTTTCGAGCTCATAACCATCATATACCCACGTTTCGTCAACAGTTATGATTATGATTCTTTGACGTCATTCAACAACTCCTGAGCGTTACTAATGCGACGTTGCTTTTGCTCAAAACTTAGCAATTTTAAAACAAACTTCGCTGCCATACGCTTCATGCCCATGAGCCGATTGATATGCCAACATCCTATGCAATTTCCCTAATAGTGATAAGACGATTTTGCAAAAATCTTCACTTGTTGATGTGGTTGCAACTCCAGGACGCTTATCGACATCAACATCTTCTCGGCCTTCTGTAATGCTCTTGTACCACTTATAAACACTTTTTGGAGACAAAGTGGACTCACCGAATGTCATAGTCAATATTTCAAGTACCTTTGATCACTTTATTTAATTTTTAACGCAAAATTTTAAAAAGTTTCTACTTTGTCAGCAATACTACATTATGTTTTTCACTATTCTCTCCTGCGACATAAATCCCTTTAAAATTGTAATTTATTGATTTTTGAATTTAGTCTTTATCTCCCTGACTGGTGTGCTGACTGTTGTAACCCAGTGTGATTTATTGTAATTTTGTTTATTTAAATAATTCCTTTTTTTAACTTACACAAATATGCATAATAAATATTTTTAAAAAGGATTACATATGTTAATGTAGTTATTATTGTTGTTGCTCATATTTGTGTTATTATTGTCGACGATGTTTTATTGTTATTGTCGCTAATATTATACAGCGGCGGTGAAGCATTAAGCTATGATTTTGTAATGTTTAAACTAAATGAAAATATACATACATACATACATACATACATACATACATACATACATACATACATACATACATACATACATACATACATACATACATACATATATACCAGTATACATATGTACATACAGGTGTTATGGATTTACCTTAGAAGGGTTTACTTTTTTATATAAAATTTTTTACAATATAAAATACATTTGGGAGATTCACAAGGTATGCTAACATGTCATATTGTCATAATGTTCTAATATTTTATAACAGTTTGAAGATATTGTATTGCTGTGAGCAACCCTTCATATTTTATTGTATTATTTCATACTGTGTAATTTTTTAAGTCATGGCAAAATAACCATATACGGACACCACTACGTCATAAAAGACCAAAAAAAAAGACCCATGTCTCCCAGTTTTGCCCAAAGTCTCCAGGTTTTTTTTATGGGCCCTCAAAGATGTGGGGCCTCGATGTCATTTTTGCAAAAAAAAATGATCATTTACTCAAGCTCATATTTTGCAAACCGTTTTGAAAGTTGTAGCTCTTATCATAAAGAACAAAAATTGTGAACATATAAAATCAAAAAAACTTCATCTTCAAGGTCAAAATCGAAAAAAACTTTAAAAAATTCAATTTTTTTTACCTTTTTTCCCCTGTTCAGGTCCATAGGTAACAAAATTAAATCTGTAAATGTCGAACATCCGTTGACTGAAAAAAGAAAAACTCAAAGAGAATGATAATCATACAGATCTTGACAAAAAAACTGTTGTGTGAAGGTTGTACAACAAATGATACTGAAAAATATATTTTATTTGTTAATTTAATCCTTAAGAAAGTCTATGGTTTGGACAAAACAAGAAACACGATGGTAATTACTTCCCCATAAAAATTTATTTAAAAAATCATGCCTTGTTCGACGAACTGATAGAGCACTGAGTGATATTTGCAGTGGACATAATCGACCATCGGAGTGTGTTATTAAGAGATTAACTTAAACATTTCGCAATACCTTACCACTAAATGGCAGGCATTATGCTGACAACAAGAGAAAACAAAAATTCGTACAGAGGAGATACTTCTGTAAGTCGAAGTGTTGACGATGATTCTCAATTGTTAATACACCGCAGTTCTCAACAATTTCAGCTCTGTCCGTCAACAACATGGACAATTTTTCGTATAGATCTTGATTTACATCCATACAAGATTCTGTTTGTTCAAGAATTGATGCTAAATAGCCGTCTCATGAACAATTGCAAAATGATTTAATTAAATCTGAGTCGTTTTTGGTTAAAAAAATACGTCAACAAAAAATTGGGAAATATGGAGTGAAAACAATATCGAAAACTAAATGCGACACCTTGACTGTTGGGTTTGGCTTGTCAGCGAATGGCATAGTCACACAGATGGGTATTTTGCCAATCTAGCCGGACATTAGGTCGAAAATAAATTTAAGAAATGTTAAAATTTAAGTACGCAGATCGCCAGACATCAAAATTCTGCATCGAGTAGTGAATTTTTAAGGCTTTTGCTCGAAATTTGTGTGTTTTGTTAAAATCAGAAAGTTAAGTAAATTGTATACGTTTTTATTGATTTACGATTACGATTTTAAAAGGTTTGCAATATATTTTTTGTAGCTAAACGAATTAAGATCTTAAATGGATTTTTTTTCTGTGAAAGGCTTATTAACAGCTAGTTTTATTAATTTTTAGAAACATTTTATTTAAAACTTTTATGATAAAAAATTTGCTGCGATATTATACTGTAGAAATAAAACGTTGCGCGTTTTTTGCGGCATTTTTTTTACGACTTTTTGCAAATTTTACAATGTTTCATCTTGCAAAGGTAGATACGAGTAAGAAATCTTTTTGTCGGTCATAAAATGTGTTTGTTTGATTTTTAAGTTGTTTTAAATAAATTAATTGTAATTATTTTAAATAAAATTTATTGTTACTATTATAAATAACTTATTATCTATACATATAATAAAACAGCAACTTTCTGCCTTTCTGTCTGTCTGTGTTCGCATCGCGTAAAAACTACTGGATAAATTTAAATAAAATTTTGTGGAGAGGTGCCTTAGTATCTGGGTTAAAATATAGGATCTTTTTTTCCGTAAAAGTATCTAATTTCCAAGAGAAAATAGAGAAATAGTAGTGAAAGTACCGCTTCAATGTTATTGCAGACTTAAACACTATTTACTCTACAATAATTTAGAATTTTAAATAAATTTAGAATTTTATATAAAGCTTATGTTTCTGAATAATTACTTAGGGATGGGTAATTTTTTATAAAGTAAATAGATAAACCATATCTGAAGCTCTATAAAAGTAAGAGTCTTTAAATTTAGGGTGTATTACTTTCTCGATGTTTACATTGTGCATGTTTTGTCGCTGCAATACTTACGTAGAAGGAAAGAGGGTAGAGAACAATTAAAAGGGGCGCGGCACACATATTCATTTACTCTTGAAATTCTTTCCGTTCCCTAATTCGTAGTTATAATTATGAAGCTTAAAATGTAAACAAATGCGTCCATCCACACAAATTGCTGCATAAGTTGCATAATGTAGTTGGGATCCTTCAAAGCTAAATCGAACAAAATATTGTAAAGACGCTGACAAAGTGGCGGACACAGGTAGTTACGAATAAATTATTTTCATATTAATTAAATACTGTTTAGAAATAAATTACGAAAATGTATTTTTATTAATATTCTTGGGTGGTGGGGATTGGTTAGGAATTGGAAAGGCACCTTCTCTTGCACATAAAAGCTTCAAAATAAATATTTTTGGAAATTACCAAAAAAATAAAAAAAAAAAAAATTTACATTTTCACATTTCGGGGGCGAGATTAGAGAGATAACTCCCCCTGCCTATAAAAACTTAAAAAGTGTACGTTAGAACAGTGTGCAAAATTAACTTATTCGCAAGTTAAACATGAACTAAAAATTAGATTCTAATTAGTATGCACTTCCTGAGTAGCTATAAGACATTAAAAAATTACAAATTATTGTTGATAAGAAATTTATTTTGCCACAAGTTATAATAATGGACCTTAAAGTAATAATTTGACTAAAGCATTTGGCAAAGAATGTAAAAGGCGACAGAGTATTCTGTTTTACAGTACTACTCTGTGGTTAGTAAGGACTATTTGAAATTTAAAATCTTCCGAGTTCAAGTTTGTGTTTAAGTGTTTTTTTTCTTCTCTATAACTTAAAAATTTGTTTCTAATTTAATATATGAACATACAAGTGTTTGGGTAAATTTAAAAATTTAAATATTTGCAAATGCCACCACCCCACATACTGGTAAGTATGACATACTTAGAGTTTAACTTTTGATGCTTCTAAAGTTTCATTTTGTTTTTTTTTTTCAAATATAATTGCAAATAAAAAAGCATAATTTATATGTCAAGAGACATTTAGAAGTTTCAAATTTTTTTTTACAAAGTTTATTAGATTATCAAAAACGTAATAAACTACAATCCATCCATATCGCATCCATACACTTTCACAAATATACTGCGTGACAATGTGATAGGTTCGTATATCTTTGGCTTTGTTTATGCAAAATAAAATATAACAAAATTCTTGGTGTAAACTATTTGTTACAGTCTATTTAATTTTTAAACAGCAATTTGCCAAGTTTGTCTTGACTATATTTTTTTAAAGGCACGATATTTTTCAATAAATTTTATAAAAATAATTTTTCAATGAAATAGTAGTATAAGGGACCACTAATGGCCTTACGGCTAGGTTCTTGAATAAATGAATAATTATAAAAAAATAAAATAAAATAAAAAATAGTACTTTCGTATATTAAGATTTTTTAATATTCTAATATTGTAAATTTTGTTATAGAACGTTATATTTATTTAAACTGCCCCACTTTACACAATAAAGCAGAACGTCCAAATGATGAAAATATAAAATCAATGTTTGCTTGTGATATGCAACCACTAAGAATTTCGCAAAATTATTAAAATAAGAAATTAATCAGACATATGCAGAATCGAGATTTTAATTATTTTACATATTTTAAGGTGCCCTAGCAATCATATTTAAAATCTTAAAAACAATTACAATCAACAATGATATTTATGTAAACAATACTTAGTATTTATGTCCCTAAATACTGTTACATATATTTTGGGCTATAAAATTAAAAATGAATGTTTTTAGACCAAATTTATTGTATTTATTTATTGATATATATTATTTTCAGAAAATGTAATCTGATTCGAAATGTCCACCTTTGGCCTTTAAGCATGCCTTAAGTCGCACTGGCCAATCATCAATAGCTGCACGTACCTCACCCAGTGGAAAATTGACCACAGCACGCACTAATGCAGCCTAAATAGATTCAATGTTGGGGTATCTTATTTTGTTGTTAAATTTTTCCTGCACGGCAGGAATTATTTTATCCGTAAACAAGATTTTTGCTGTGCAAGTTATCAGCGTAATTCATCAAAAGAAGTTTGGAATTTTTTATGAAATTTTTCTCAAAGTTGCAGCCAACAAATGTAAAGTATGTGGTTTGAAAGCCTCAAGTCTCTTTTAATAATTCAAATCTTTGACTTCTTTTATTCATCTCAGCTGTAATGATTTTCTGTGTCCGGAGAGGATTTCGGCGAATTCTTGATATGACAGCTTTGATGACTTGCTGTGTTTGAACTATAGGTCGATGACCCGTCGGGTCCGTTTTTATATGTTTTATATGTTCAATGTTGTAACAGTATTTATGTCCCTACTAAGTAGAAGAAATTCTAAATCTATATAAATAAAATCAAATGTCAAATATCAAGAGCAAACTCTAGATCCTTTCGACCTACGGTTTTAATCTACACGCGATCATTTTTGTGTAGTTGACCTATAACACTTTAACGGCAGTACTCCCGGGATATATGGGGGCATTAGTTCCCGAGGCTAGCAGGAACGTGAAACTGAAAGATAAGAACCTTCGAAAAAATTACCCTGTTTATTTGTTATTTAAAAAGGGGCAAATCTAAATTAGTTGAAAAGTTAAACAGCTAAAAAGTAATCTTAAGAGCCGATTCTGATCGAGGTCTCGGTTAATGAGGTACATTGATGTGGGTTAAAAACACATAGGCACAGCTGGGAATAAAGCAGCAGATCAACTAGCAAAAGGGGGATCTTATGTGAGTTTCTGTGGACCAGAACCCAGAGTAGCGCTGGGTAATGGCATAATACGAGCTAAAGTCCTACAATGGGTGAACTCATTGAACCTGAAAAGGTGGAGCAAGACCACTACGTGTAGACAGGCTGGAATGGTGCTCAGAGAGCCCATGGGGCAGGAAGGCCAGTAAGGTACTGAGATACAATAGATGTACTTTAAGCTGGATAACTGCATTGGTGACAGGTCATAGAAACTTCAAGTATCATCTAGCCAAGATAAAAATCGAAGAAGATGATACTTGTAGACTGTGCCTGGAGGAGGTTGAGACGGTAGTGTGAATGTCCAGTACTGGCTAGCATAAGAGCTATGATCACTGGTAGATGCTTTTTAAATATGGATGCCATGGGGGTGCTGAGCTTTGAACACATGTTAGCAATTACCATAGATTCTGTTGCGCAACATTGCTTAAAATATACTGCTTTCAAAAATAAAAGATGCCTTAAAGTATGCAGTACCTTTAAATCGGTAAAAAAATCGGCGTTCTTTCACTACTTTATCTCCACTTTCTCTTGGAAATAAAAAAAATGTTGAGGAAAAAAGTATCCTATATTGGATCCATAATACTAACGTGCCTCCTCACAATATTTTGTTAAAATCCTTCCAATAGTTTTTACGTGATGCGAACAGACAGGCAGACAATCAGATAGACAGGAAATGAGTTACTGTTTTATTATATGTATAGACAATAATGAATGATGCTTATTCAAGTAGAAGCACTTTTTTATTTATACTTATCACTTTCGTGTGCAGGTTGTCTGTTGTTTTATGTTTTTTCCTTGCTACAATGCCAACATTATGAAATCTATTATGCAAATATCCTTTTTTTGATTTTTGTCGCTTTTTGGTGTTTTGATTAGTCATGGAAATCTAAATGAAAAATTGTGATAAAAGCTTTTTGTATTCGTTTTCTTTCATTGCAAATAATGTGTTTTATTGTCACTGCTTTAATAGGTACAAATAGGTCTTTTGTTAAAATTTTCCGAATATTCCTATAAAAACAGAAAACAATTTTGCATGTGAATATTTAATGTTTTTATACATATATGCAATAGGAATTAAAAAGTGAAAAATATATTTGCTGGATTTTCAATAAATATTACTTTAAAGCGGCGCACCTAAGTTCAACCTTACCAAATACGAGGAATAATTAAAAATTTCGAATTAGTATATTTAATCAAATTTTTATACCGGATAACAAAGAAATAAATTCTCCGTCAGTATCTATCAAACTTCTTGCTCTATGTTGGTTACTTTTTTCTCTACACTCGCTCAAAGTTCAAAAATTTTTTAAATTTAAGTTTTATGACAATAATATCATATTTTTTTAAGCAAAACCATCAAATTTATTTTTTTTAATTTGTTTTTTTTAAATTTGCTATGTATGCTTTTAACAACAATTTAGTTCATGATTTTATCGTACTTGGGTCGAAAACAACAGCGAAAATAAATAGTGAAATATCAAAAAACAAAAAAAGTCTTAATAAATAAAAAAAATCTCATAAATCATTCGAAATAGTGAATTTTTTTTTCTTAAAAATAAAAAAACAATATTTATGGATTAAATCTTTTATATTTTAATCCCTGTTTTAACCCAATGTGCGGCGAAAAAAAAAAATAATTAAAATTTGTCTTTGAATCGCCGCACTGTAGCACAGAAATTTGACAAGGCGGCCAAAAATAGTTTTTTATGGTTACCGATTTCAAAGTTATGTTACTCATTTGAAAGCAAACACCAGTACACCCTGGGAGGCAAAATATAACCATTTGATTTCATCTATATCACAGGTAACAGAGGGAACCGACATGGACTAAGTAAATTTTAATTTTTAAATGATTATAACTTTTTTTTAATTTGTATGAAAATTAAACTTTGTATAATTATAATTAACTTATAAGCTATTAGTCTTTTGTCTTTCGGAAAATTTTAAACTTTTTTATTACAGCTTAAAATTTTCCGAAAATCTTCTACTTAATACAGCATAACTCCTGAAAAAATATTGAATTTTTTAAAATAATTTTGACTTTCTTAACACATAGTTAAAAAGCAAAATTTTTTCTTAAATCCTGACTAAATTTTCACCTACTTAACAAAAATAAAAAAACGCGTATCACAATGGGCAAGACGAGAAATTGCCCACTGTGCGCCTTGGATATTTTTAAACATTGTGTTTGGTGCTAAATAAAATGCATATTTTTTAGTAAAGAAATATTTTTCTATCTTTCATTTAATTTTATTGAAAATATGTATTGATTGTTTTGTTTTGAAATAATACATAGCTAGCTTTACCCGCCACGGTGTAGGCGTCCTGACAATATTTTATTCAATTTTCTTTGAAAGTAATCCACATAAAATTTTAAGACTATTACTTTTATTGTGCTTTAGTTATGGTTTAAGTATTTTCTTCTATCTAGTGATGGGCCCTTATATTCAGGGATGAGCCCTGGATAAAATTCGAAAATTTTTATAAAATTCCAAAATTATTGTAGAGTTCTGTAAATAGTGTTTAAAATATCCCAGTTTCAAGAATAAAAGAATAAAAGTGATATTTTGGCGCAAAAAAGTATCCTATTTTTGAACCTATATACTAAGGTACCTCCACACAAAATTTTTTTAAAATTTATCCAGTATTATTTTTTATGTGATCCGAATACAGTCAGATGGAGAGAGAGAGACACAAATTTTAAAAATTGCTGTTTTGTATTGTACTATTTACAACAGAAACAAAATTTCTAAAAAATATTTTATATACAGAGATAGTCCTGTTACAGTTTTATTATATGTTTCGTTCAAGTTTTGACATACATATTTGACAACAGACTTATTGATCTACTAGCTGTGTCCACAAACGTTGTGAGCGTCCTGACATTATTTTGTTCGATTTTGCTTTGAAAGTAATCCACACAAATTTTTAAGACTTTTACGTATTTACTTTATATAAAAGTAACAATCCCTGGATAAGGTTCTAAAATTTATATAAAAAAATTTATTTATATAAAATTTTATATAAAGTTAATTATTACCTTAAAACAGCGATATACTGTTTTCAAAAATAAATGTGCCTCAAAGTAAGCAGTACCTTTAAAGCGGTAAAAATTCGGCGTACTTTCACTGCTTTTTTTCCACTTTCTGTTGGAAATACGATGTTTTTGCGGAATAAGGATACTAAGCTACCTGCTCATAAAATTTTGTTAAAATCCATCAAAATAGTTTTCACGTGATCCGCCCACAAGAAAAGAAAGACAGACAGACAGACAGGAAATGAGTTCCTATTTTATTAGCATCCTGATTCCAATATAGGGTATTATTTGCCGCAAAAATATTTTATTTCCAGTGAAATTTCGCAGTTGTTTTAGTAGTAAAGTATATACATAAACAATAACTGAACTGAACTAACCGGATATGCATATTTTATTTTTTATAAAGTAAATACATAAACTGTTATGAAGCATAGTTTAAGGCGGTAATAAAAACGTAAGGGTCCTTGGTGTGGAGTGCTTTCAAAGCAAAATCAAACAAAATCTTGCAAGGACGCTGACGTAGTGGCGGGCACAGCTAGATAAAAATAAATTTGTTAAGTGATTAACAAGTAAACTGCAATTTTCGGTATCACTTGTAAATCCTAATTGATTTTTTAGTTGTTATTCCATTGCCTTTCCTCAATATCTTTAAGCTTAAATACAATTTTAGGAAGTAATTAAGCGTATTTTTACGATATTTTTATTAATTACGCTATTAAGAAATTTTTCGAAAAATAACAGTAACGAAATATTATCCGATTTACTAAACAGGACAGGCAAACAACATTTTGTTTTACGTTTTTCTTACATAAGTGCGAGAGAGAAAAAACAATTCTATTTTCCAGCAATATGATGACCGTGATAATATTGGGCTGTAGATATTCAAGTTGTTGTCATTATTTTAAATCAACTTATTTATGTTTCCTTAATTCTTTGGGTAATCGATATTTTTGTTGCTGTAATTTCTGGGCTAACATTCATGTGCGTAATGAAATGGTGGTGGCCTGCCTGCCTTAACAAATGCTGTTAACTATTCTGTTGTGGTAATTTTGGTCTGTTTTGTCGGGCTCTGCTCATCATCGTCATTGCCATTTATATTATTAAAGACAACATAAATTTCAGTCTCGGAAATAGAGTCAACACAAATGTTGAACAACAGAAGCGAAAAACCTTCTGTCATCATTAACATACCAATCAGCGGCAGAAGTAGCATTGGACCACAGAAAATGTGGCATTTTTATGTTTTTAATGTATTTTTGTGACATCAAAATGAAATATGTATGTACGAGTATGTAGGTTGATGTCATGTCTTTGTTGCTTTTTGGACATTTAAATTTATGTGGTTTGTTTTCGAGGCAAGTCTTGTCATGTACCTTCTGTGGGTGTTTTTATTAACAAAATTTACCACATTCATTTGTGCCACACATTTTGAAGTTTATATAAAAGGTTTTGTAAGTTTTATTCCAGATGAATTGTTGAAATTTAAAATTAAATTTATTAGACTTTTGTTTTGTGGCCGGGCTTAAAGTTTCTTTGTTTTTTGTTTTTACAACCTTCATCACAGGTGGAAAAGGTATATATAAGTTTGTCATTCCGTGGGTAATTTCAATATTCATTTCCGACCCGATCCTTATACATAGAAAGTTGATTAAGCGATATCCGTCTGTGTGTCTGTCCGTGTGCGAGTAGTAATGTCAATGGCCAAGGCACCAAACGAGATACAGAACAATTAAGCCTATTAATCTGCCAGGCATAGTTTCGAAAATTTTGGGATTGTACTTCAGCAACATCAGATTATTTTTCATATTTTTTCCCACCTATATTTTTTCTCGTTTTTTTTTTATAAATAAATAAATAATTATTTATTAAAAATAAATAATTTAATAAGTACATAATCGCAAGGAGTGCGTCTTTTAATAAATAATTATTTTAATTTTATTATTTACTATAAATCGCACTCCTTGCGATCTACCTGTCGAAGTGTAATATTTATATAAATAAATATTTATATATCACAAGGAGATAGACCAATTGGTAGCACGCTAGTCTAGAGGTTGCAGGTTCGATTACCGCCAAAGACTTTGGGTGTTTTCTGCAGACATGCAAAAAGCTTCGCAGAGGTAGTGTTGTCTTTATACAAAAAAAAAAAACAAAATAACCCCCTCCGAAGGCCGTTTTTGTGTTTATTTTTAGGTTTTTAAGGTTTTTCTGCTTTGATTTGTATTAAAGGCCTTTATAGAAAGCAATACATATAGAGATAGCCAATAGACCCACAGGGTGCTCACTGGTAACCAGGAGCAGTCAATAGGCCCATTCGGGGGGTTCAATATGAGGAAATTTTGTTCACTATTTTATGGCTTTAGTCTGACTATTCTAACGCAATATAGATTGCAGAAAGCTCCTAATTTTTACAAAAACAAATTTTTAAAAATAAATGTCCAAAAGATTTTTTTCCAAAAATTATTAAAGAAAAATTTACAAAAATTAAAAAAAAAAATATTTATACAAAAAATTTAAAAAAATTTTTACAAAAAAAGTTTCAAAAAAATGTTTACAAAAAAGTTTAAAAAAAATTTTCCAAACAATTCTTACAAAAAATTTCTCAAAAACAAAATTAGAAGAACATTTTCAAATAAACGTAACGGTAACACAATTGGTCTCATGCATAAAACGTGAGCTTGAGCTCGGACTCGAGTTTTTGAGTAAAAGGTGCTTGTCGTATGCATAATAAAATTTGAAGTATTTGCTTTTACTCACAGCTCACGTTTGATCTCGTCGTGCTCAGTTTGAACTAAGTGAGATGAGCTTGAGCTCATTTTCATATGCATAAAAACAAGGTTTTGCTTTCTTTTGTGAGCTCTTGCTCAAATTTTGTTGAGCCTGCCTTATAATTGACTCGCGTACACTAAAAAGGAATCATGGCTGAATATTTTGTGCCACAAAGAAATACAAAATGTTATCAACAGCGTAAAACAAATTTAGCAAGTGAGGATACAAAATTATACAGGTTTGTATTCTTAATTATTAATTTTTTTTATATAATTAATAATAAAATGATAAATACATAGGTTTGATGATTGGATTCCAAAATGGTATAGTCACAGATATTGGAGTCCATCAATCAACTGTGTCGCGAACTATTGCGGAAGTTGTGAAACTTATATCTGCCAAAGCAAGCGAGTGCTTTCCATTTGCAATTGGAGTGATTGATTGAACTCATATAAAAATTAAAAAGACCAACAAATCAAAGCGATAAGTATATTTGTAGAAAAGGCTTCCACTCTATAAATGTGCAGGCAACTTGTGATGGAAAAGAACTTTTTACAAGCGTTGACATATCCTAGCCTGGTTCAGTTAATGACTCACGCATCTTACGAAACATCGAGGTCTGTAGAATAACGCAAAATGCAACATTACTTCTCGGGGATGAGGGCTATGGAATACGCCCATGGCTAATGACACCATTCCGAAACTCAACAACTGACATAGAAAAAGCATTCAACAAAGTGTTTACAAGAGAACGTGTCATTATAGTACGGTGTTTTGGGCAATTGAAGCAGAGATTTTCGATACTTCAATACAAAATTCGGGTATCGACAGAGTTATCGCCCCACGTAATAGCCAGTTGTTTCATTTTGCATAACATAGCTAAATTTTTAAATTTTTATCAATGACGATTACAACAATACTGATATATGGCAATTAGGAAACGATATCGAACAACAAACAGCAAGAAATTCTGATTCTACTTCACTTTCACTTGACGGCATGTTTGCACTTCAATAACAATTAGACGTTTGATCTCCCTTTGCTCAAGTAATTGCAATTGGTTTGAACTTATTTTTATGCATACAAAATTGAGCAAAAGCTGTTGCTGTTTGATTGAACTCGACTTACGAGCAATTGCTCACCTGCCTCAACTCAGCGCTTTTACTCGTTTTTATGCATGAGGCCCAATATATAGCATTACTATAGTGAAAGGTATATAAAATTCGGCATGGCCAAATATAGCACTCTAACTTGTTTATTTAAACTTTTTTGCCCTTATATTTATAAACGTTTTAGATAGTAAAGCAGCTACTTGATTTTTTTATTAATTCAGAATTTTTTAATATTGAATCTTTATAGATGATGAATTAATTTAATGTGTCCAAAGCTTCTTTCTTTGATGTCTTTGCTGAAATTACGTTTCAACCGATTAAGAAACTTTTTAGGTATTATGCTATTTAAACGATCAAAAACATTCAAAATAATTTTTGCCAAAAATTCCACTTGAAAAACAGACATCGGGTATCATATTCTAAACTTAAAATTTAAAAGAAAGAAAACTATAATTATTAATATTACAAAACATTAAACAAAAACATTATCCATTAGTTTTTAATTTTTATACTTGTATCTTTAGCGGAAAAAGAAATATATACACCGTGTAAATTTAAAGAGTCGTTTAAATTTTCACAGAGTGTGTACTTTCTTTCCCATTACAAGAAAAACTGGTAAAGACTAAAAATTAAAGGGTGTACCCATAAAAGGCATGAGTTCGACATATAGATCCTTATATAATTATTAATCGTATTTCTTATCTATTTAAACGTAATACTTGACAGATACTTGAAATTTACACAGAGTATGAATTTGTTCTCTGGCATAACGAGTATAAAAAACAAAATAAACAAGTAAAAGCGCTATATTCGGCCGTGCCGAATCTACCCCTCACCGCGGTGATTTTATTTATACAGACATGAACAGCATTATCCATATTGTTGACTCTTTACATAAATTAAAATAAGTCGTATTAGAAAAAACTCATTATTCATGCTTTAAAGAAATAGAAGACAGCGGCGACGCAGCTTAATGAAAACAAATTCCGTTGGCTACAATTGTCGCCGTGTTGTCAGCTACTTAAAGATATATTTCTTATTTTTCTGTTATCAAATTAAGTAACTTTTTAAAAACTTATAAATATTTCCTCTAAAACTTTTTGTTTGTATGTATATGAATTTGTAATTTACAATTTTTTGACTTTTTCTTTTGTTGAATCAGCTATTTAAAAATCATACACACGTATACATATATATTCTTAATATTAAAAATATGTTATGTTACAGTCATGATTTTTTTTCAAAGAAATTTTGCAATTTGTTTTTTAATTTTTCGAAAATTGTTTGTAAAAATATTTCGCAAAATTTTATTCGAAAATTTTTTGGAAAACTTTTTAAAAAATTATTTTCGAAAAATTTTCTGTAAAATATCGTTTTGAAAATGGTTTGTAAAGTTTTTTGTAAATATTTAAAAAACAATTTTAATTTTATTTAATTAAAAATTTTTTTTTAAATTTTATTGAAATTTTTTTTTTTTTAAATTTAGGACCCACCTGCAATCTATATTAAGTTAAAATGGTCAGACTAAAGCAAGAAAAAATCCTTTAAAAAATTTCCTCATATTGTTCCTTTTTGTGCCCTTTAACTGCTTCTATTTACCAGTGGGTACCCTGTGAGTCCATTGACAGGAGGGGCTTATTAACCCCCAAGATCTGTATGCACTCTTTGCAATCTAGCTATTCCGGTCTAATATTTATTTGACAAAAAAAGCAAAAGAGAATCATTAAAGCCGAAAAAATTAAAAAAAACGTGAAAAAAATAAAGGTGGGCGTGGTTTTTGGCCCGCAGCCTCCAAAGGAATGATCCTATGTTGCTGAATTACAATCCGAAACTATGCCTGACAGATTGGTGTCCTTAAATTTTTTGTATCTCTTCTGGTGCCTTGGCAAATGACATTACTACCCGAACACGGACAGACACACAGACGGATATCGCTTAATCAACCTCTCTATGTATAGGGATCCAGAATATATATACTCTAAGGGGTCGGATATCAATATTGTAGAAATTACACACGGAATGACAAACTTATTCTCGTATATACACTTTCCTTCTGTGGTGAAAGGTATTAAAATTAAAGGGTGTGTCTAAGCAAATACAGATATTTGAAATTTGAACACATAGTGTGTAATGGTAGTGGCCATTAGGCAATTATAAAAAACAAAAAATTAAAAGGTGTACCTTTAGAAGAAGTTCTTTAACATATATGACCTTATTTATTTTAACCGCAACTGACAGAAATTTTCATAGAGTGTATATCGGCGAGTCTTCTGTTATAACCAGTGTACCCATACAAGATATGAGATTTGCACGTGTATAATTTTATCTTTTGACCCGCAAAAGGTGACATTTGAAGTTTTACACAGACTGTGTATTTCTATAAAAGGAAGACACTTAAAATTTATACAGAGTAAATATTTCTTTTCCCGGGAAATCCCGGTAATCCTGGAAAAAATTCTTAGTTTTAATAAAACATAAAAATGAACGCAAATAACGACTAAATATTAGTATTAACAGTTAATAAAACTTAAAAACAATTCAGATGACAAAAATAACAAGATATAAAAAATATTTATAAATACTGAAAAAGTATTTTTAATTTTATAATTATTTTTTACCAAATATGATTTTAGAACTGTTAGTGCGTTTAACAAATCACTGGACATTCTCTTCCTTGTTTTTGTGGCGAAAGACTCTCTTTAAAAGTTCGTACCATTTAGTTAACAACACAACTGCTATTTGACGGTTCTACAGATTCGAGTGGCTTGAATAATCGGTTGAACAATTGTGCTAAATAAAGTTTTAAAAAATTTTTTTGGACATTAGCAATTTCACCACATTTTTAATTCTTAAGCAAACGCAAACCTTTTATCATCTTTCGTTCATTTATTTTTCTTTTCAACCACCGTTTTTGAAAGAGTCGAATTAATAGCCAAAAGCTGCTCGTAGAGGGTCTGAATAATAACATCTGCTATTAACAAATTTGTGCCCCTGCGACTCAAGGCCTATACTGCAAATTTAATGGGATTTGAAACGGCCACTAAATTTTCTAAAATCTGAACATATTCTTCAAACCATAACTCTGCGCAATTGAAATCTATCAGAGTTTTTTTAAATGCGTTCTTCGATTTAAGAGGACTTGAGGACTTGTTTAAAATAGTTTTACACTATGTCTTGCACGATCTATAGCACATTTGCAAGTTTCTACAAATATTACAATTTTAAAATTGCTTGTTTTCTATTCAGCTCATTTAAAAATAAGAAATCAGTGGAATTTTCTTTAAAATGCTAATGATTTTAAATTTCCCGTTTCCCGGGAAATTTGCAAATATTTTCCCGAGAAATTGTTTATAGCTCTTCCCGGGATTTCTCGGGCGGGAATTCCCGTTTCCCAAACCCTATATCCAAAACAACGGAAGATGTTGGATAAAATGACCTTTAAGTTATCTTAATCTTTTTGATTTCATGTGTTAAATACGAATGTACTTGTTTGTTTCTTTTGTACCCAAAAGCACAATGATCTCATTAGCATTTTATTGTGAAAAATAAAGTATTAATCATTTGCCGTACTTTTTGTTTAATTTTTATATTTTTGAACTCAATATTCCTTTACCATTTCTGTTGTCAGTTTTTCACCGTTTTTAGGTAATATTTTTAAAAATTTTGCTATTTCTGGTTATGAATTTCTGGAAATGCACTGATTATCATGCAGACAAAATTTATTGATAAAGTCCTTCTTACGTTCTGCATTTAAAATTTTAACTAAGTAACAAATTATTTTTTATTACTATTAATATTGAAACCTTTAAATGAGCAGATTGTTCCTTAAACCAATGCACTTTTGTTTAAAAAGCAAACAAATAAAAAAACCCATCTACTTTGTAATTGAAAAATACCTTATCAAATTATTAGTGCTACCAAGTACTCAAGTACAATGCTTTTAAACGATATAAAATTATAGGTATGTAACACATACTATGTATACACTCTTTGCAGTGCACAGTGGGGCAGAATCAAAATATTTTGGAAATAACCTAGTCATTTATAAACGGTTTGGCCGACAAATTTAGATACCATTTTGTAGGTATTGACAAGACCTTTAAGACCATGTATAATTTAAAAAAAATCAGAATAAAACTGAAGAAATGCCAAGCTGTAAAATAATTTCCAGGTTCGAGGTTCCCAACTTTGAGACCACATAGCGCCACCCCTGGAGGGTGTATACTACCCACCTTTAAAACTTAAGTTCAAATACTCCTCTGCTATGCTCATGTCAAGTTTTGGATCAAACGGCCTAGCCGTTTATAAATGGCTAGGTTATTTCTAAAATATTTTGATTCTGCCCTACTGTGCAGTGTAACAAAGCCATCGTCATCATCAGCGACATCATTATAATGACACTTTATTCAAGTAGAATATATTATCATTTTATTACAAACACAATGTGCATATGTGTGTTGTAAATACATATATAACACTCAAAAACCAAGACAATGGGCAACATTTTCCAGGGAGAATTTTTAACGCACACATTGTGCCTGCATCAATGCATAAATACATATTTGTTTTACGGCTGCCGGTGCAACCATGTGGGTGACATTATAAACAGCTACTTTCATTGCCCAAGTCATGAAGGATGTTAAACAGCAAAGGCACTCACTAGCTGTGCTGACAACCATTATATTTGTCAAACGCCGAGCCTTAACGACAGGATGATAGAGGAAATTTCTTTTGTTTGTCATGTGTTAATTCCTATTAGGACTCTTTATAAATGTTTACTTATGTGGCTTACTGTTTGTTGATAGGAGACGGATATAAAGAAAAAAGTTAATATTTTTGCAATAACAAATTTGGATATTTCTATAATTAATTTTAATAAAAAATATAAAAAAATGTTTTGATTAAAAATTACATTTTTGTACTATTTTTTATGACTGGGTAATATTGATGGAATTTGCAAAGGGCAATATTTTATAACTTCCGGTGAAATAAGGTTATATTCCACCAATTTGTTGTTTCTTTGTTTTAAATCGCGTTTCCGATTTTTGCCACTTCTGGCGTTTGATAATTTTTTAGGTGATAGTGTTAGTTCGCGGATAGCGTAAACATTTTATTTTTATGGTATTAAGGCGTATGTGATCTATTTCTTTTTATAATTACATTATTTTTGCAAATAATATTTTATGTCACCGCCCACAAAAGGGGGAGGGGCGAGAGATGACATTTTAGAGTCTTCAGGGTGCAAGTTTAGGTTTTTGAACATTTGCTGACTATAAAAGTTGCATTTGCTAAACAAAAGTATGGGAAAACTTAAAACAAAAATTGAATTTTTCAGAGGTAGGATGAGGTCTTCTAAGGGGAACTTTTTTTTCCTTGCTCTGATTTTTCTTATTTTATAGCATTAACAGCCTATGACCATAAGAGATTTTTCTGCCAAGTTTCATTAATCTGGGGCCACACAGTAATTTTTCAGAGCCAATATAAACTAAAAAAAGTAATGTTCGGCTATATTGACAAAATACCACTATGTGCGTCGTTGACTCTTAAGATATCGGATTATATCTCCAGAGCCCTGTTGACTTATCCGTCAAAAGAGTGCTATTTGTAGAGTTTTTCGCAAATACGTTACGTTGACTCAAGACATAATAGTATTTTCGATGGATTCTGGGGCGGTCTTATGGTTTTTTCGAATTCTACGGGGTTAATATCCTGCAACCAATTCCTTTAGCGCTATCTTTCCGGTACTGCCCCACTATTAGGTCAAGTTACTATCAGCAACCTCTGACCCGTTGGAAAGCTTGCAGCTCAGTTTCAGAATTAAGCGAACCGGATAAAAAAACAGAAATTTAATAAAATATAACTTTGAGACTAATGAATTTCATCTCTTATTTAACATTGTGTATTTGTGTGTATTGATTTTGTTTTAAGTTTTAGCTGTCTTGTTTCCACATAAAATGCAATGTTTATATTCTTTTGAGCTGTGCAACTACTTTATCGTGCATTTTACAAGTATGTACTTAAGAGGTAGGGATGGGTTAAACTTAATGTGGTGGTATGTGTTTTCGCAATTTCCTTTCGAAAGTTTTTTTTCTTGCTAAAAAGATATAAAATAAGAATTTATTTTTGCAATAAACAAGACATATGAATATTAAACAATTTTATATAATAACGGGGAAGCTCAAAATAAATACGGGGAAGCCCAAATTTTGCAAAATCCATAGTCAAATATTATTGTGCTTTTTGACATATGTACATATGTATGTATATGTTTAGACAGATTGACAACAAACCTTGCTTAATTTCAGAGTCGAGTGATCTCCTGTTTAGGAAACGGCATCAGACGTATTTTTTGGGGACTTTTAGAAATCTTGCGTTTACCACAACCAATTGCAAACCTTGCACGTTTTGAAAGCAAATATTGAAGAAGAAACCGCCATGATAGGACCTGATCCAATTTACGTTAAAAACAAAAATGTTAACTTTTTCAATCTAGAGATATTCAATTCACCTCTTCAAATAAAATATTCGTAGAAACGGATCCCTTTATTGATTTCGAATTTGCGAATATCTGTATCAGATATTCGCATCCGCCATCGCCCTTGCGAATCTATACGTATTATAAAATAAACACTCATTTCCTGTCTGTCTGTCGTATTACGTAAAAAGCGCTGGTTGGATTTTAACAAAATTTTGTAAGGAGATATCTTAGCATCCTGATACTAATAAAGCATAATTTTTTTTTCCGCAAAAATATCTCATTTCCAAAATAAAGTGGAGAAAAAGCAGTGAAATTACGCCGATTTTTTTTAAGATTTAAAGGTACTACATACTTTAAGGCATCTTATATTTTTAAGATATCCAAACACGGTTGCACAACAGATGGCGCTGTTTTAAAATAATGACAAAATATGAATTGGAAGAGGGATATTTTAAACATGGTTGTGCAACAGATGGCGCTATTTTAAAATACATAATGACAAAATATGAATTACTTACTGCCAAATAGCCAATTGAATAAAATTTGTTTGTGATTTGTTTTTTTACATTATTAAAATTTAAAATATTTTAAAAACCTTTTACAGAGGTTAAAAATAATTTTTTGGAATTTTATATAAATTTTAGAATTTTATCTAGGGATGTGTATATAAAGTAAATACGTATACGCAAAACACTATAAGAGTCTTAAAATTTGGTGTGGTTTACTTTCAATGGAAATTCCAACAAAATATTGTCAGGACTCACACAACGTCTGTGGGCACAGCTAGTTCTTAATAAATCAGTCAAGTGAGAGCCGGATGGTCAGACGTAGGCTTCCGTACTACTTTCAATATAGAAAATAAAATTAGAAAATTGTTTTTTTATTTTTATGGAACACCCTTTAATTTTATCGTGAAGAAATATGCACTTATTACGTTTTCTTAGGGAATACCCTTTCATTTTTTTAACCGACTTCAAAAAAAGAAGGAGGTTATCAATTCGTCTGAATGTTGCTTTTTTTTTTTTATGTTTGTGCCCGCAGAACTCAGTCATTTCTGAACCGATTTTAAAAATTTTGCACTATTAGAAAGGTTATGGCTACAGATTGGTCCCATTTTAAAAGAAGTTCAAAATTTTAAAAATTAAAGGGTGTCCCCATACAACATACATGTTTTTTACGTGTATTATGAACATTATAGGTCACCAATTTAAAATTAAAAAAAAGTGCGTATCACAGTAGCTCCCAACAACAAAAAGTAATTAAAAAATAAAATTAAAAATTAAAGGGTGACCCCATAGGTGACTTAATTTCACCTTTATTCTCCTATCTTTTGAACCGTTATAGACAAACACTTGAAAGTTGCACAGAATGTTCGTTACTATGTCTGTTATAATAAGTATAAATATTTAAAATTAGAAATTAAAGGGTGTCCCATTAGTTGGTTTATTTTGATATATATATGGCCAAACTTTTGAACCTTTATAGACAGACAGTTGAAATTTACAAAGTACTTGTATTGCTAAGTCCGCTAAAATAACAAGTGTAAAATATGAATTTGGAAATTAAAGGGTGTCCCAATAGTTAATGTAAAAGTAATATATATGGCCAAACTTTTCAACTGTTATAGATAGACAGTTGAAATTTACAAAGAACCTATATTGCTTAGTCCGCTATTAAAACAAGTATAAAACTTGGATCTATAAATTAAAGGGTGTCCCCATTATTGATGTTATTTGACCATTACGTCCTCATCTTTGGAACCGTTATAGACAAACACTTGAAAAATAGACAAAATGTTCACTACTATGTCTCGAATAACAACAAGTATAAATATTTAAAATTGGAAATTATAGGGTGTCCCAATAGTTGATGTAATTTGATATATATGGACACAAAGTTAAAATTTAAAAAGAATCTGTATAACAAAATTTGAATTTAAAGGGTGTCCCAATAGGTGACGTCATTTGATATATATGACCCTATCTTTTAAACAGTTATTGATAAACACTTAACAATTAGACAGAATGTCCATTACTATATCTGTTATAATAAGTATAATTATTTAAAATTATAAATTACAGGGTGTCGCAATAGTTTATGTAATTTGATGTATATGACCAAACTTTTAAACCGTTACAGACAGAAGGTTGAAATTTACAACGAACCTGTATTGCTACGACCGCTATAACTAGTATAAAATTTGAATTCGGAAATTACAGGGTGTCGCAATAGTTACCGTCTTAAAGCAACATGCTTTTAAGTTTGTCTGTTTTGAAGTCGGTTTTTTTTTTGCAAGAATTATTTATACTTGTATACAATCCAAGTGTCTGCCGTGTCTTTGTCACAAGCACGATTTCTATTTAATTTTTGGTATTGATAGTGATAGCAGACATTGTAAAACATACTCTGTGTAAATTTTAAGTGTCTGCCGTTACGGTTCAAAAAATAAGGCCGCATATTTGAAAATCACATCACTATTGCGACACCCAATTATAATTTTTATACTTTGTTGTTATCGGGGTCATAGTAATACATTTTTTGTACATTTGCAGAGTTTACCTATTAAGTTTCTATAGATAGTCGGTTCTACCAGATATTGTAGCCATGCATGGTTGGTTTACGTAGCAGCTTTAAGTAGAATCAAGTGATACCGTTTTGACACCACCACACAAGAAATCCCATCCCCATGTGGATCCTATTGGATAGTTAGACCCATCTTATTGCGTTGAGATATTTAGGCAGTTCACCTAGACTGGTTCCTGATAAGTCTGATAAGTCGCTTCTTGTAATTGCTCCGATAAATTAACATTTCGAAGAATGGAGTGCGGGGCACTCGCACAGAAAGAGGAACACTGTTTCTTTGTTGCCTTATACCTGGCAGCTGCGAGAGTGCTTATTATGGGGAAGTCCCAGCCTACACTGAACCAAAAATTTAACTAAATACTGTAAAATGGTAGTGTAGAATTGAAGAAAAGTAGGTTATTATACAGCTAACAAACTTTTTAGTCAAATCTACGTACGATTTTCGTAAAATAATATTTTTTTAATTCCTTATATTGATGAAATTTCTTCAATATGACTCTTTCTTTTTGTTATTTAACAGGGTGTACAATTTTTAGTTAATTTTTTATTAAATTTTATTCTTTATAATATCTTTTCATCATTAGATAAAAATATGTCATATGATCTGCAAACAAAATTGCATAAAATTTAATGACTTTTTCCCTTTTTGCCTCTTTTAAGAAGAAAAAACGAACGAAGCTTTTAGTTTCTTTTGCGGGTGATATACATTAACCCCCATATTTATAAAAAATAAAATATATTTGAAATCTATTTTAGAGCTAATTTTTCATACAAAAGTTGTTCTAAAATACATTTTAAATAAATTTTATTTTTTATAATAAAAAAATGTAAATTGAAAAATTTTCTATTTTATATGTCAACTCAAATAAGTCTGTCCGTCCGTCCGTCTGTCAGCGCCTTTTATCTCTGGAACCGTAATAGGTAGACTCTTAAAATTTTCACAGAAGGTGTATAACGATGGCCGCTATAACAACAAAAATTAAAACTTATAGGGTGTTCCGATAGAGAGGTGTTATTCACGAATATGTGTTTATTTCTTGAACTGTAGGAGGCATACACTAAAAATTTACAAACTGTAATAAAAACGTAGTTCGCCTTATATACAAGTCGAAAAAATAAACCTAAAAAATAAAAGGGTGTTCCGATAGTGATGTTATTTGGATTTATAAGGCCTAAGTTTTGAATCATAATGGGTAGAATCTTGAAGTTTTTACAGAAGGTGTATAATTTTGGCCGCTATAGCAACAAATAATAAAATTTATGGGGTGTTCCGATAGAGAGGTGTTATTCACAAATATGTGTTTATTTCTTGAGCTGTAGGAGGCATGCACTAAAAATATGTAAGTAGCAATTAAAACTTAGTTCGCTATATAAACAAGTATAAAAAAATAAACCTAAAAATTAAAGGGTGTTCCGATAGTAGTGTGATTTGCATGTATAAGGCCTAAGTTTTGAACCGTAATAGGTAGGCGCTTGAAATTTTCAACGAAAGTATATAACTGTGACCGCTCTACTAGCAAATACAAAAACTTATAGGGTGTTCCGATAGAGAGGTATTATTCACGAATATGTGCTTATTTCTTGAACTGTAGAAGGAATTCACTAAAAATATGCAAGCACTAAATTAAAATTAGTTCGCTATATAAACAAGTCTGATAAAAATAAACCTAAAAATTAAAGGGTGTTCCGATAGTGGAGTGATTTGCATGTATAAGCCCTAAGTTTTGAACCATAATAGGTAGACTCTTGAAAATTTTACCAAAAGTGTATAACTATGGCCGCTATAGCAAAAAATATTAAAACTTATAGGGTGTTCCGATAGAGAGGTGTTATTTACGAATATGTGTTTATTTCTTACAAACAGTAATTAAAACTTAGTTCGCTTTATAAACAACTCTAAAAAAATAAACCTAAAAATTAAAGGGTGTTCCGACAGTGGTGTGCTTTGTATGTGTAAGGCCTAAGTTTTGAACCATAATAGGTAGACTCTTGAAAATTTTACCAAAAGTGTATTACTGCGGCCACAATAGCAAAAAATACTAAAACGTAGGGTGTTCCAAAAGCGACGTGTTATTTACGTTTATGTCTTTTTTTTTGAGCTGTAAGAGGAAACCACTTACAATTTGCAGACTGTAATTAAAACTGTGTTTGTTTTATAAACAAGTATACAAAATTGAACTTAAATATTAAAGGGTGTTCCAATAGTGACGTGATTTGCAGGTATATATCCTAAGTTTTGAATGAATAGGTGGAATCTTGAAATTTTTACAGGAGGTGTATATCTATGTCCACTATAACAAATAATAAAAATTAAAGGGTTTTCCACCAGTGACGTGATTTGCATGTATAAACCCTTATTTCTTGAACCGTAACAGGTAGACTCTTGAAATTTTGTACAGAAGATGTGTTGCCGATATGACAATTACTAAAAATTAAAGGGTGTTCCGACAGTGACATGTTTTTCACTTATAGTGACTTATTTTTTAATCGCAATAAGTAGACTCTTAATATATTTATAGAAAGGAAGTTGCCATGGCCACTATAATGAATAATAAAATTAAAGGGTGTTCCGACAGTGACAAGATTTTATAAACCGTAATAGATACACTCTTGAAAATACTTAAAATTAAAGTGTGTCCATTAGTAACGTATTTTTCACGAATATTACCTTATTTTTTTAACCGCAATAGGTAGGCTCCTGATATTTTAATAGAAAGTGTATTACCATGGCCGCTATAAAATCAATTACATATTAAAATTTAAAGGGTGTTCTAATTATGATGCAATTTTCGCGAATATTACTTTAATTTTAAAATTTAAGGGTGCCCCATAAGACATAAAGAAATAAACAACTGGAATTTTTAAATTATACTGCACATAGTACGGAACCCTACGTGTGTGAGTGTAACTCGCACTTGACTAATTTATTTCGTTTATATATGAGCTGTTTTCTTTGAAATTGGTGTGAGTGTATTTTTATAATATGGAAATATTTAAGGTTTAACATTTGAATAATTTAAAAAATATGGATGTATGTTATTCTAGTGTAATATATTTTTTAAATATTAAATTGATTTAAATTTATAATGTAATAATTTTTTAAGTTACTCTTTTAATGACTTCAAAAGAACTTACACCACTTTCAAAGTCAGCAAGAAGTAAAAATCTTACATTTACAAAATATTAACTACGGTGTCTCAATTAAATCAAACCAATTTCTTTTTATGAAATTTTTATTAAATAATTCAACAATAAAAAAAAAACAAAATAAAATAAAATAAAAAGTCTTTATTTCAACATTTACCATTCAACCAATATTATTTATGCTCTTATTATTAATATATTTTCATTTTTTTCATTATGATCAAGTTTTTCAGGAGGGATATATGGCAATAAATCAATCATATCTGTAAATTTTTCGAATGTGATGGATCTTGAATTATGATATAAACGTGTTAGTACTATATATCTAAAGTTGTGTGGTTTTCCCTTTGAGGGCTATAAATTTAGTGATTTAAAATGCTCATTCTCACTAATTGAAGTTTTATAGAATATTGTATATAGTTTGCTTTTTAAAACCCGTATCCAACATATCTTCAACCAATTTACTTCTTCACCATTGATATTTTTCCCTTTCTTAGAATTGCATCTTCTAAGGGTTTTGTATTTATAATAATCGGGGAAACTATAAACAATTTCATGTCATTTAAAATATTACCACACATGTGAAAGACCACTAAAGAAATTATGTAGTACTGTACTACTGTAGTAATTTTCAATTAAAAGTAATTATATTTGTAACTTCATTAACTACGAAAATTTGTAAAGATAAAAACAATGAAAATTTTAGCAGATTTTCTTTGGAAAAAGTTTATAAACAAAAAGTTCATAGTAACTTGTATTCACTTTTATAATTAACTAACTTTTTGTCAAAATAGACGTACACCACTTTCACAGAAAACGGCTCATATATTCAATTTACTTCGACGAAAATGTAGTCAACGGATAAATTTTTCTCATTAACTTCTTTTAGGGATGCAAATTTAACTAATTTTATGAGTTGTTTTTCTTAGAATGTTTTAACAAAATCATTTGTTAATTTAATAGAATTTTATTTGAATTTTTATAAGTTTTTTCCAGTTTTATTGAAATATGTTTTTGACAAAAGAAATTCTGTTTAATTGAATAAAATTAGTTTATATGAATAAATCGTATATAGATTTAAATAAAAATTATTTTAACTATTTTTGTCGTAAAGTTCTACTATTTTTTTTCGTTAATATTACCTACGAAATTTGGTTCAGTGTAATAGAATGTGTAACGATCGCCCAATGACCCATTAGCACATCCAGCAATCTTGAAATCTCCTTCCCGTTTTTATTTATCAGCTACATTTTTCTCATGTCCTTACAATTATTCAGTTTGTGCCATCTACCTCAGTTCCCTGAAGGTAATACCCGAAAATATTGTTCCTAATGGTACCAAGCAGAATTTCGACTGTCATAACTTGGTTAACGCATCCTTGAATTATCCCCATTATAATTGCATTGCAGAATTAAAGATTTAATGCGTATTTTCAGTGACAGAAGAGCCACATGATTGTCAATAAAAATGCCGAACGTCCCCTATATATTTATATCAAATAGAGCTTTACATGCCTTGCTAATTTCAGCCTGAACACAATTGCCCCGTTAAAGTTTTTATGAAAAGATTACAGAGCCATAACCACAGTTCGTCTTTCGAATGTCAGCGCATACAAAGTGATGCACTATGTTACCCATTTTCCATTCATTCCATTTCCATTCAAGTCAAAAAGGAAACAGTACCTTGAAACAGAGAAAGAAAGTTGGGCAAAAAGGGCAAAAAGTAACCCCCTTTATTTTGCATTTAAAGGATTGTTGCAAGTGATATAAAAAACCAAAATAATTAAATAAAATAATAATTTTTTTGATTACTTATAAAACAAAACATATTTACAAACTGTGTTTTTGTTACACACTGTCAATGTCATTATCTGGGTACTTTGCTTTGAAGCTCCTTAATTTCATTCAGTTTTTCATTAAGCATCTACTCATCTACTAGGAATATGGCTTTTGTATATGCAGCAGTAACAAATGAGGTTCATAAATCAATTTTACCGTAAAATATGTCCTTTACAATATCCTTTGCTTTTAAATGCCATTAAAGCGCTGTGACTTAATTAAAATCGATTAGTTTGTATGTGTCTTTTGTCACTCCTTGTCCTTGTGTTCCAGCTACATATTTACGTGTGACATTATTATGTTTATTCATATTTCATGTACGCATGGTGTCACATTAATTTATGCGAATGTCACCTGACATGCCTATCACACCAGCCATTTCAAAGCCTTTCATATTTGTACATATAAGTATGCAGTATTGTGCTATTATTAATTAATTAATTATAGGTTTTATTTAATAATAGAAAAATGTCAGCATTCTTTATTAATTCTTAAAAATAAATATTAAAATTAGATTTTGCACTTCAGGAAATAAAAAAATAAACTTCTAAACAAAGTATATTTACAAGTGCAACATTAGAACAAGAATGCAAAGTATTTTGTTTGTTTAGTAAAAATATTGCTAGGTGTCAAAAAGCTACAACTCAGCGATGGCAAAGTTGTTACAATTGTGCTTTTTGTAATAAAAAAACTTAATATCAATTCTGCGAAATAAAAATATAAAAATTATAACACACTGACCATAAAAAGTGTGTTTGGTGCAACTTGAGCCAGAAAGGCAAAATTTTAAAATTTCGTTTACCATCCCTGATGAAACTAAAGAAAGTGAACAATAAAAATATATCTAAAATTTTATTTTCAATTTTCTTTGAATTTACTTAAAAAATAATAAAAAAATGGTGCTATAAAAAATGCAAATAAATTTTGACAGGTAGAAACAAAACAAAACAAAGCTAAAAATATCAGCTGAGCTAATGAATGTACTTGATATACATACATAGATATACTTTGTTCTGAAATTTTTATTTAGATTGTGACAGTTCAAAATTAAAAAGGAAAATTATAACTGAAATTCTTCGAATCCATCTGCCATGCTAAATTTTGGTCTATAAACAATAATGAGAAAGTTTCATTAATAATTATTTAAAAAAATTAAATCATTATCATTAATCAATGATTAAATTATAAAAAAAGCATTATCATTATTGGCCACATCTGCAATCAACCTTTTTGTAGTGATGTTTAAAGAAGTCCCACCTCCATTCTCGGCTCTCATATTAGCGGCATTTTTTTTCATATAAAAACAAACAAAAATCAGAAGAAGAATAAAAAACCCTTTTAAAATAAAATTTTTAACCCGCAGCAGATTTCATAGTACAGATTTTTAAAACTAGTGTGAATGTAAAGTTATTTAAACCTACAATGATTTTTTCATCAATTATAATTAGTAATTATACAACTTCATTGAATTGCCATTACCATTAGTAAAATCAATTGTAATTAAAAATAAATCAGTAACATTAAATGGTAGTTACAATTTTTTTCATTGTAACTATTTGAAATAATGCCAATGAAAATTCAATGCCAATGAAAATATCCCAATATGCCTACCATATATTGGTTTGAAGCTAGCATTGTCAATTTATTAATTATTTTACATCGCGGCGATTTCGTGATATGTGGTAATACCGGCGAAGGAGGCCGCTGTGGATATGCATTATTATAAAGAGAATTAATACATAACAGAAGAAATGATGTTGCCATGGCTATATATATATATATATATATATATATATATATATATATATATATATATATATACATATAGCTATATACATATAGTTTTATTAGTTTGTTAAATATCTATCTTATTCTCTATTTATTAATTTTGGGCGTGAGTCTCCAGTTTGCTACGGTTCGGTGTCGTCTGACTCCTTCTTCTTATCCTCTAGTCATTTCATGTTTCTAATTTTCTAAAAACCAGTATTTTTTTCTAGGGTAGTGCGTATAGTTTCAGCGTTGGCACTTACATATAACCATAACCGACCGCACATACCAACTAAAAAGATTTGGATAAAAAAAAAAAAAAAAATAAAAAACTAGTCAGATTAATATGTAAAAAAGGTCAAGTTCATTTTCAAAACTTTCGATCATTTGAAGTGCTGAGATCAAAATAAGAACCAATTTCTTGATTTCTTCAATACCGATGTATCACTATAATCGAATTATAAGAGTACTGAGCAAGAACTTGCTTCTCCTTTTTAACGGATAATATTGGTCTAACTGCACGTGAAGTTAATTATAAAATGTAGTTATTATCTCCCACTATACATATCTGCTCCAAGAGTTATTAATTCAAATTTAGTATCTTTGGATCAGATAGTGCGTATTTTCTACAGCGAGAAGAAGATCATGCCGTAAATGCTTAAATATTTAAGCATGGTGGCGGCAACATCCAGAGATGAATAATTTCAGTTGGTGTTGAAAAAATCGTTTTATTTTAATTAAAAATATTGGAATATTAGCTAGCTGAGAACAACGACACTAAGTATTCTTTCCATAATGACGAAAAACGTAAAAACAATTGTCGTAGTTTTGCACTTAAACTCAGAGAACTCATAGAACCTTTTAGGGGCATAAATGAACATTTCTAAAAAAAAATTAATTTCGACATGTCGAGAGAAAAAATAAGTATAATGCCCCTATTACGGTTTACAATTCAACTCAGTTGAGTTGTCTAAAAGACAACTTAAAGTCTACCGTTGAGTTGTAATTTTTTTTAACTTTTGTTAACCGAACTAACACCGGGTTGTAAACGGTGAAACTACAACAGAGTTGTAATACAATTTAAATTCAACTTAAAATTTTTTGACAAGTTGAGTTGTAATTGATAATACCAAATTGTAAAATTTCAACTGAAGTAGAGTTGAGTTGTAAACCGTAATAGGGGCCTAAGTATCGGTTGTATGTTGTATTTATAAACGTCAATCCTGAATTTAATGTTGTCAATTCGGCGTACGCAAATAATGTAAAGAAGAAGCTTGCATGTTCTGTAAGTAGAATGACACACGAGACTGAAAAACTAAATTAATTGTTAAATCACTTTTTAATATTTAGTTTACAAAATTTTTTATGCTTAAAATTGAGGTGGTGGTGGAACAGCGACCTGAGTTCAAAAAAATCATTTTGATATAATCAACTTTGAAAGTTAAACTTAAGTTTCATAGGTTATTATCAAACTGTATTACTCTTTTCATTCAGATATTACGTAAATTCTATTTTTGTAGATTAAGAATATAACCTCTTATTGTTTGCAGATATTTTCTTTTAAACGTTATTGAATATAATACGAAACAGTGTCAGAGGTCGTTTTTCCATGAAACTACTGTTTTCGTATTAAAAGCATTAAAACTTTTTAATTAGACTACAATCTATACATATAATAAAATAGTAACTCATTTCCGTCTGTCTGTCTGCTTTTCATTTGTGTTCGCATCACGTTAAAACTACCGGATGGATTTTAACAAAATTTTGTGAGGAGGTACCTTAGCACCCTTATTCCAATATAAGATACTTTTCTTCCGCAAAAATATCTCATTTCCAAGAGAAAGTGGAGAAAAAGCAGTGAAAAAAAAACGCATTTTCCGGTTTAAAGATACTGAAATTTTCGGTTTAATACTGTGTTATTTTAAACACCTTTTATTTTTGAAAGTAGGATATTTTAATCACTATTACGCTATTATATTTGATTTGTATTTTTACTTTGTGGAATTACAATGTTATTAAAATATTTTAAACACTTTTTATATAAATTTTAGAATTTTTTCTAAGGATGGGTACCTTTATGCAAAGAAAATATGTATCTGGATTGAATTTAACAAAATTTTGTGAAGAGGTTCTATAGCATCCTGATACCAAGAGAAAAGCAGTAAGCAGTACGCCGACTTATTTACCGATTTAAAGCTACTTCATGCTTGAAGGTATCAATTATTTTTGAAAGCGGGATATTTTAAACATGGTTACGCAACATATGGCGCTATTTTAAAATAATGACAAAATATTAATTATTTACTGCCAAATAGCCAATTGAATAAAATTTGTATTTGATTTGTATTTTTACTTTGGGGAATTACATTGTTATTAAAATATTTTAAACACCTTTTACAGAGCTTTACAATAATTTTTAGAGTTTTTTATAAATTTTAGAATAAAAATTTTATATAAAGTAAATACATAAACAATAACTGATGTATGACATGCAAATAAGCTTTGAAGATCATTGTCCTTCCTTGGTTTTAAAAATGTTCTTTCGAGATGCGGAACTAATTCTGTTTGCAGCTCATCAAAGCTATATATCCCCTAATAAGGAAACTAGAAGGCGTGAAAGCTCCGCAATAACTGATGTGGATAAAATATTTCCTGATAAAGTGTACTGCAACCTGCAGTATTTTGGTTTTTAAACTTTTGTTTTTCTAAAATTTCAATTTAATTAAAAACTAAGCACAAAATAATTGTCATAAAATAATAATAAAGAAATTTATATTTTTTAGTATAAACGCTCGACAAATATGTATCAATAGGTGTATCATTAGGGTTAAAGTCAATTTCTAAAGACGATGACTAAATGTCAGGTGGTTAGTCAGCCAAATAAATTAATCCCAGGTATGAATTGAATACAACTTTTTAAAACATAAAAGTGTAAAGTTTTATCACATTTATTAAAGCAAATTATCATTATTATAATTATCAAAACACTATAGCCTTTACAATACCACCGATACAATAATACAAGGGTGTTGTAATTTTTTTTCTTTTTTTTTGTATTAAATTGATTTTGGTTTAATATCTAAAGTTTTTTTTTTTTATAGCGAGCCCATCTTTGTTATTTTTGTTAAAAAAACAAATTCTTTAGATGTCGATAGTTGTTATCGATAACCGTTTGATTTTTTTCGTCTGTTGTAAACGGCTTGTTAAAAAATATTACGATTGTGTGATCTACATTATTTTTGACAGTGAGAGGGTTAATTAATCGTATTTTTAACCGACTTCAAAAAAGAAGGAGTTTATCTATTCGTCTGAATGTTGCTTTTTTTATGTATGTAACCGCAGAACTCAGCCTTTTCTGAACCGATTTTAAAATTTTTCTTTATTTGAAAGGTTATGCTTTCAGGTTGGTCCCATTTTAAAATCAGTTCATTATATTAAAAATTAAAGGGTGTCCCCATACAACATACATGTTTTTTACGTGTATTAAAGGGCACCAAATTAAATTTTTAAAAAATTGCGTGTCGCTATAACTGCCAACATCAGAAATTAATAAAAAAATAAATTTAAAATTTAAAGGGTATCCCCATAGGTGACGTAATTTGACCTATTTGAGCCTATCTTTTGAACCGTTATAGGCAAAACCTTGAAAATTTGACAGAATGTCGATTACTATGACCGTTATAATAAAATGTATAAATATTCAAAATTTTAAATAAAAGGGTGCTCCAATAGTTCATTTAATTTGATGTATATGGCCATACTTTTGAACAGTTGTACACAGACCGCTGAAATTTACAAAGAGCCTGTATTGCTAAGTCAGCTATAACAAAAAGTATAAAATTTGAATTTGGAAATAAAAGGGTGTCTCAATAGTTAATGTAATTCTATGTATGTGGCTAAACTTTTTAACTGTTATAGACAGACAGCTGAAATTTTCAAGTAACCTGTGTTCCAAAGTCCACTATAGCAAGTATACAATTTGAATTTAGAAACTAAAGGGTGTCCCCATAAATTATGTAATTTGATCTATATGGCCCTATCTTTTAAACCGTTAAACACAAACACTTGAAAATTAGGCAGAATATCCACTACTTTATCTGGTATGATAACAACTATAAATATTTGGAATTATAATGTAAAGGGTGTCCCAATAGTTCATGTAATTTGATATATATGGTTAAACTTTTTAACCGTTATAGACAGATAGTTGAAATTTACAAAGAATCTGTGTGGCCAAGTCCTCTATAACAACAGGTCTTTAACTTAAAACTGTAAATTAAAGGGTGTCCGAATAGGTGATGTTATTTGATCTTGGTGACCCTATCTTTGAAACCGTTATAGACAGAGGCTTGAATGGTGTCCCCATAAAATACGGATGCTGGTGAAAATAGCTTAAATTTTGAACAGTAATAGGTAGATGCTTGACATTCACATAGTCTTTACTTTTTTCCGCTAATTTTGGCGCATCTATTATTTGGTTTAAATCTAATTCTTACAGATTACTTCTTAAATTTTTAGTTTATAATTGGTGCCCTTCTATCTGTTGTCGGTTTTTTTTTGCAAAAATTATTAGCTTAAAATCATAAAGTGCTACAGAAATACTCTGACTTGAAAAACATTTGTTATAAAAGTTTGTTCATGAATCATCATTCCGCGCAGTAAAAATGTTAAAAAAAAACTTATATTTATGTGTATCCATCTCTATTTAAATAATTCATCAACATAAAAAAATTAAACAAAAAAGAGTAAAACAACAAACTTTGACAGTTGTTTTTTTGTAGCAGCGAGCTAGCAAACGCTAAAAGGTTTTATTCATTAAAAATTAGTTTTACAACTGTTTTTGTTGTTTTGATTTTGTAATAAAGTTTTGTTTTTATTTCATTTGCCAAATAATACCATTTCTATACAAAGCAACTAAAATAATTAAAAATATATGAATGTTATATGCAATGAACGTTTTTTTTGTCAACAGCGCTGATGTAATCAAAATTAAAAGAATTTTTGCTCTACATTTTAAATCAACTACAATTAAATTTTAAAGTTTTTCTAGTGTCAATTTATTAAATACGATTCAGAAATACTTTGTTAGATTCAAGCAAATAACTATTTTCAGAATTACTTATTCCTTAAACTACATATTGACAATTTAATAAAAATAAACTTCACTAAGCTTTTGTTGACGTTTGCAATTTTATGGTAATCAGTAACTCAAGATGAAAAAGGAAAAAGCAAAAATTATTTTCTTATACAAGGTGAAAATTGGAAAACAAAACAGTAAAGTCAGTTATATAAAGTAATTAATTCGTCTTTATTTTTATTTTATTAAAAAATATTCTATTAGTAAATCTTAAATATTTTCACTAGTACGTATTATTTGCAGCATAATAATCGTTTTTATTTATAAAACTGAATTTAAGTATTAAAAAATGGCTTTTGTCAGCGACTTTTGGTGGATGGGCCTGGTAACGCTAAGAATTTTAACAATTAGCTGTATATTTTGGCGTAAGTTAATTTAACAACATTAAGATGGCTATTGAAATTATTTCATTTTTACAGAATCTACATTAATTTCAATTAAAACTTTTCCAAAAACATTTTTAATAATTCGGCAATACCAAATTAAATTTGTGTTTAATTTTTTAACACAAATTTAATTTAGTATTGCTCATCAATCTGCCAGGCACAGTTTCGAAAATTTTCGGATTACAATTCAGTAACATCAGACATTCCTATTGGAGATTGCGGGCGAAAAACCACTCCCACATATGTATATTTTTTCACGTTGTTTTCATTTTCTTTTTGTTTTAATGATTCTATTTTGAATTTTTTGTTAAATAAATATTAGACCGCGACAGGTAGATCACAAAGAGCGCATACAGATCTCGGGGGATCAATAACCCCCTGTGAAGGTCTATTTTTCAAAAAATGTTTTCTAAAATTTTTAACAAATGTTTTCTAAGAAAATTTCTATATCATTTTTGCAAAATATTTTGGAAAAAAAAATTACAAAAAATGTTTCATCAAATTTTTACAAAAACAATTTTCTGTCAAATTTTTACAATAAAAAATTTCCAAAAAAAATTTTTATGAAAACAATTTTTTGTAAAATTATTACAAAAACAATTTTCAATTTTACAAAAACAAATATCTATAAAATGTTTATAATTTAATCTATATATATATATATATATATATATATATATATATATATAGATATATATATATATATATATATATATATATATATATATATATATATATAAAGAAGTGTACACTTTGATGTCACCACTAACTGCGGAAACGGGTCTACCGATTTTAGCTACGAAATCGGCCCAGTGGTTCCGGAGATATGGCGTTTACATTTTTCTATATACTCCCATACAAATATCAACAAAATGCCCTCAATTTTCCATATTATGATTTTTTGATGTATATAATGACATTCGATCTTTCTAATTGGAATGTTGAGCTGAATCTTTTCAGTCGTTGCTTCGATCGTCATTTTATTTGTTCGCTGCACATTCGATTTTTCACTTGCTATACACCTGTATTGTATCATAGGCATGTGTTACTTTTTTCTTTGCGTTTCCTTAATCACCTTCTCGATTGGTTGAACCCGATATGTGATGCTGTTGTTGAGAAGTATGCAAATGCTTTGTCGCGAAACTATAATTGTTTCTCCTCTGTTGAGAGTGAACCTACAGGGTGGACAAAACCGAGAAAGGTTAATCATTTCGCAAGCACTTAGAAGGGCTCTAAGGGTGGACAAATGAAATTCTAGTTACCTAGTTTTCTATAAAATTTTCACAAAAAAAAATTTTCTATAACATTTTTACAAAAAAAAAAAAAAATGTCTATAAAATTTCAACAAGAAAATTTTTTATACCATTTTTACATGGTTAAGAATTTAGGTGACGATATACATATACCGTATACGAGATTTTACCCATTTCTTTTTTTAATGACTTTGTCTCTTAAATTAAACCAATTTTGTACCTAATTCTATGTAAATAAAATCATCGCGGTTATGGGTACTTGTTTTTAATTAATTTTGAAAGTTGCTTAAGTCATTTTAAAGTTTTTATTTTATTTTCTGATATAAAAGATAATTATGTTGATTGGGTTAGTAAATTTAACACTTTGGGGAACAAAAAAGTTTAGCATTTTGTATTATTAGTTAGGAAAAGTTTTGAAATTCTTTCAAACGTAAAACTTTACTTTCAAAACAGATAGTTCAAATAGTGGTAAACCTGGCTGAGCCGCTAGATATGGGATTGAAGCTCACCATTAAATGAACCACAAGCCACTGCTAAAAAGATTGTGTACTAAACATATTCCTCTCATCTTTAATTTTAGGTCTTCTTAATTAAATTTCTCTTATTAATATTCTTTTCATTCCAACAAATATCCTAATTTCCAATTTGTAAGAAAAATCCAAAACTTTTCACAGTCAAATATGCATCCTTACAATAACTCAAGTCGACAAAGAAACTCCTATGTAAAGAGCCAGTCCAGACTGATTGATCCAAAATTTGACACCAGCATAGCAGAGGAGTATCTCCTACGCGTTTATCTTAATTGTGTCCTTTTTGAATCAAAGATTAAGGGTTTCTGGTTCTGAAATATAGAAAAGTTATTTCTTCATGAATGAGTTCCTCTCATAAAACTTTGAAATCTCATACCGCGCGAATCTTAGATAGTAAAGTTGGTTTTAGTGTAACTATGCAGCAAATGAAGTATTTTTTTACTACACAAATGATCTAGGGGGAGAATGAAAGCATAACCATGACGTACTAAAGGTCACCGTTGACTCAACGGTTTATTTCATTTTCATTCCGTATAAATTACCATTCGAGTTTGGAATTAGAAAAAAAAATGAAACTGATGAAACTTGAGATCTTCATGAACTACAAACTTTGATTTTTGTTTTTTTTTTAATAATAGTTAAAAAGATTTCTTTTCCTTTGTTCTTACTTATTTTTTTAAGTTACTGCAAGGGTTTTGTTTTTGTATTTTGAGTACTTAATTTCAACAAATGTTAATCGGAAAACTCATTAAAATGCTTTTGTATCAGTCGATCAAATATCTTTTTAACCGACTTCAAAAAAGAAGGAGGTTATCTATTCGTCTGAATGTTGCTTTTTTATGTATGTAACCGCAAGACACTCAGCCATTTCTGAACCGATTTTAAAATTTTATTTGAAAGGTTATGCTTTCAGGTTGGGTCCCATTTTAAAAACAGTTCATTATATTAAAAATTAAAGGGTGTCCCCCAAACAACATACATGTTTTTTACGTGTATTAAGAACCGTAAATGGCAGCAAATTAAAATTTTAAAAAATTGCGTGCCGCTATAGCTCCCAACAGCAGAAATTAATAAAAAAATAAATTTAAAATTTAAAGGGTGTCCCCATAGGTGACATATTTTGACCTATTTGGGTCTATCTTTTGAACCGTTATAGACAAAACCTTGAAAATTTGACAGAATGTCGATTACTATGACCGTTATAATAAAATGTATAAATATTCAAAATTTTAAAGGGTGCTCCAATAGTTCATTTAATTTGATGTATATGGCCAAACTGTTGAATAGTTGTTCACAGACTGCTGAAATTTACAAAGAACCTGTAGTGCTAAGTCAGCTATAACAAAAAGTATAAAATTTTGAATTTGGAACTAAAAGAGTGTCCCAATAGTTAATGTAATTCTATGTATGTGGCCAAACTTTTGAACTGTTAGAGACAGACAGCTGAAATTTACAAGGAACCTGTATTGCAAAGTCCACTACAGCAAGTATACAATTTGAAGTTAGAAATTAAAGGGTGTCCCCATAAATTACGTAATTTGATCTATATGACCCTAATTTTTGAACCGTTAAACACAAACACTTGAAAATTAGGCAGAATATCCACTACTTTGTCTGGTATGATAACAAGTATAAATTTTTGAAATTATAATGTAAAGGGTGTCCCAATAGTTCAAGTAATTTGATATATAGTTCAAGTAATTTGATATATATGGTTAAACTTTTTAACCGTTATAGACAGATAGTTGAAATTTACAAAAAATCTTTTGTGGCCAAGTCCTCTATAAGAACAGGTCTTTAATTTAACATTGTAAATTAAAGGGTGTCCGAATAGGTGATGTTATTAGATCTGTGTGCCCCTATCTTTTAAACCGTTATAGACAGAGGCTTGAATGGTGTCCCCCATACAAGACGGATACTGGTGAAAATAGCTTAACTTTTGAACAGTAATAGGGAGAGGCTTGACATTCAATAGTCTTAATTTTGGCGCATCTTTTATTTGGTTTAAATCTAATTCTTACAGATTACTTCTTACATTTTTAGTTTAGAATTGGTGCCCTTCTATCTGTTTTGAAGTCGGTTTTTTTTTGCAAAAATTATATAGTTTAACATAATTCTTTTAAAACTCTTTCCTTGACGTAAACGATAAAGGTTTTTGCTGACGCCGTTGAGTTTTTCTCTGCTTCTTTTCAGTCATTCTCATTAATGTGAGTGCAGATGTCTAACAGAGCTCGAAATGATTCTAATCACCAGTAGATATGTATAGCATGACTATTGTTATGCTAACAGGATGAACGTGCCACACTGGGGGGGTTTTTTTGTTGACTTGTGACACTAGTTCTAAGAGGTGTTCATATCAAAAATAGCAACATCCACACGATGCTTGAAGTGTATCTGGGTTGACAACTTTTTGTTTTGTTTATCATTTATTCGCTGCCAATAATTGTTATCCTTTAAGTTTAACAACAATGCGTGTCAATATCAGTAAGACAGTTAAATGAAATTAAATTTAGTTCCCTTAATTCTTGTTGTTGCCATTGTACTTATTGAATTTATTTCTTCTTTAGTGACAATTGATTATTTGTTTGTTAATGAATTGTGTCGAAATGTTAAAATTTTTAATTTAATTTCAATTTATGTATGTTGTGTTCATGAGACGTTAATTGATGTTGCAATAGTGTCGTCCCCCCAGCTGATTTAGGAGTTCGACATGTCAAAAGTTGTATGTGTTTAGCAATTTTATAGTGCAGAAGTAAGAAAGCAATAATACACGCCTTCTCAATTTTCTTCTATGTTTTTTGACATTTCGAAATACACAGCAACAAGCAAATGCCATATTGTTCTTGTACTGCTGTATTTGTTGTAGGAACGCCACTTCCTAGTAAGATAAATCTACCTTGGCCTCAGTAGACTGATTGCTAGAGCGCTAGTTCATCAGTTAAAGGGTTGTGGGTTCGTTTCTCGACAAAGGCTCTGGTTGTTTTCTACAAGCAAAAGTATTCGCAGGTAGTGCTGTCTTTAAACTAAATTTATTTCCCTGATTGAGCAATATACATTTAAGAACATTTAAGCTTTTAGAAACAATAGTTCATATAAATTTAAAATTTACATTTAAATAATGTATTGAGATGTGTAGGCAATATTCGTAAAAAAAAGTTTTTTATTTAAAAAAAAAGTTTATTTAAAAATATCTATTTCAAAATTTGCTAAATTAATCTTTTTTTAAACGAAAAATATTTTATGTTGTTGTGAATTTCCCATACTTTTTATGGGAAATGTGAAAAAATCGCGTGATTTCCCCAATTTTCCGGGAAAATAACAATCCTAAAGAATTTAAGTTTATTTACTGAAATATTATGTAAATGTTCATAGTCAAAACATAAACAAACAATACAAAAGATGCTAAAAAAAAAATAAAATTATGAGTTTATAAAATTTAAAAAAAATCAGGAAACTAAATCATGTGCCAACCAGTTCCGATAATTAATTTTTTTTTATTAAAGCGATTTTAAATCACAATTATTTTTGAAATTAGTGAATTAACATCAGTTAGTTAAGTAATTTAAATTAACTTGCTTACACTGAACCAAATGTCGTATGTAATATTTAACGACAAAACGGTTAAATCAAGTTAACGACAAAAATGAATTAATCAAGTTAATTTTTATTAGAATCTATATACGATTTATGAAACTAATTTAATTCAAATCGACAGCATTTCTTTTGCTAAAACTATATTTTTTACAATTTCAAAAAAAAGCTTTAAAAAAGATCAAACAAATTTTTTTTAATGTGTTTATTTTCGAAAAGTTTTAATGTGCCTTTTTAAGTCATCTACAATCCTTGAAAAATCTACTTCAACATCAATAATCGAAAATTAAATAAACTGGCAATTTTCAACTATTCGATACTACACGCAAAGAAAAAACATGGTTGAGGTAACCATAATCTAAGAGCAACATATTATGGTTAAATTATATGGTTGTATTGAAAAAAAAAATGTTATTGTTGAACATTATAATATTATGGTTAAATTAACGATTATAGAATGGTTAACAAATATGAAATGTCATATCAAATGGTTATGTTAGTTTTTTTACATTTTAAAATACAAAATTATTCATTATTTTTTATTAATGATTTTATATAAAAACATACATAAATAAATTTAATTAGCATTTTTCGTCTTCCAAACCGTGTTTCAAGAACATAAGGGCGGGTAAACTTTGGCCATCGATTTCAAGGCATTCGCACATGGCCCATACCATCACAGTTCATAGATTTACCAGTAGAGAATTGTAAATCCCTAAAACGGCTCAAGATTTCTTTCATTGCTTTGTTCATGTTGTTCTTGAAGACATCAATTTGATCGGGCGATCTCTTTTCCAATTCAGCCAACACCTGTTTCATGTAGTCTTTCAATTACAAAGTCAGGTCTTTCTTGTCTCCGAATGCAAAGCATTCGTGTAAACTCATCAGCTTATTGAGCTGAAGGATGAAATCATCAACTTTAATGTCACCTCGTAAATTGCATCATCGAATTCCGTTAATCAGTAATGATATTCCTGTTGATTTTCATGATATCGAGGTTTTGTTACTTTTTGTGATATAAAAATTAATAATTGTTTATCCATTTTTAATTTTTTTTAAGCACAAAGCAATAAACTTCGACAACATAAACAAACAAATAATATTTATTTTTTAAAATTTTTTGGTTACCTACGAAAAAACTGTGGTTGTGGAATAAAAATTAAATAGTTAAAACCAACCATGTTGATTTTTCTGTACGTAGTAAGCATTTAATGATAAAATTTTAACCAAAACTTTTTTATCGGGTAATGTTAAACAAAACTAAAATTTGTTCATCGCAACCATATATTGTTACAGAGAACATAACGTGGTTCCTGTGACCATACCATAAACATGGTTTTTCTTTGCGTGTACTCAACACTTTTCAAATGGGTATTAAGTAATATTCCATTTATATAATAGAAACGTAGTCAAATATTCTACTCAATTTATTTCGAAAAATTCTACCCTAAAAGTATCGATTAACTACTTTGCCAACACTAGTTTCTACGCTTTCCAACTGAGACAAAAATTCAAAAGAATAATATGTATATTGTAGATGTTACAAAAAATAGCTTTATTTTTCCATACAAATATGCTAAATTTGCAGCGCTACAAATAGCTGATGTCACAATGGACATTCAAAACGAGCGGTTTTAGGACGGTTTTTTCTTATGCAGAGAAAATGTGATCTACAATACCGTAAAATTTTTCTTTGGGGGTCGCAACACAGCTTCGGTCAGATAAACAACTCGCGCTTTTTCTGTTTCACTGGCGATGAGAGTTTTGCGTCTCACTCTCGCATTGACTAATGGTTTCTCTTGATTAGCTGTTTCGATTTACGGTTTCTTGTGGTTTAATCCATTGACCACATGCATTCGCTATTTGTTAACTGTATATGTGGGTTTTGTTGATTTGAATTACTTAAAATAAAAACAATGTTCTACATTAATAAAAAAAACCTAAATGAGACGAAAAATTACTACAAAAAGAGTACATTGACAAAAGAAAACATAACCAAAACGACCTACATATGACTAGAAAAAAAAACTACAGCAATAGCAATATTTCAGCACTTAATTGTCGTTTCTGGACTTGACCAAAAGTTGTAAATAAGAACCAATTGTTTACGAGTACTTTTTACCATTTGGCACCAATATCCAGAAGAAGAATAATTTTTTTCTAAATGATTTTCAGATTTACGGGTACTTGCCAATAAGCATAAATTCCATTATTATAAAACAAGTAAGAGTGATATATTCGGCAACGCCGAATCTTATATATCCCCTATCATAGTATTGCTTGTGTTTTCTTAAATGTTTTGTATTTTAATTTTGTTGAGAATTGTTTTGTAAAATTTTATTTAAATTTTTTTTGAAAATTTTTTGCAAAAGTTTTTTTGAAAATATTTTTGTGAAATTTTTTTTTTAATTTTTTAAATTGTTTAAAATTTTTTTTTTGGAAAATTTTTCTGAGAATTTTTTGGAATATTTTGCTAAAAATTTTTTAAAAACTTTTTAAACTTTTTTAATTTTTTTTTTAATTTTTTTAATTGTTTGGAAAATTTTTCTGAAAATTTTTTAAACTTTTTTAAAAATTTATTTTTTTTAAATTTTTTTTTATAAATTTGTTTGAAAGTTTTTTTGTAAAAATCGGGAACTTCCTGCAATCTATATTGCGTTAGAAAGGTCAGATTAAAGCAAAAAAGCCCCTTATGGGCCAACCAACTGTGGTGAAGGGTATTTAAAAATTTAAAATTATTTCACAATGAAATTAACATTAAATCCTTTCCTTTAAAACTACTCATTTGCATGTGTATTTTATTTACTCTACTCATACTAAAGCTTTTAACGTATTTGGACTTTATTTTGTGTTTATTTTTTCTGCCTTAGCCTGTCTCATTGTATTTATGCATGTATGAGGGTTTGCATAAAATTACAAAATTTCCGTTTTTGTTCTAGCTGTTTGTTTCCTCTTGAATATTAATTTTGGGTACAAATTCAATGACATACTTGTTTGGTTTTCTTTTTAAATTTGTGTGAGTTAAATAAAATATTGATGGTCATTAGTGACGTTGTTAAAAAGTGTTGATGAATTCATTATATATTCGTACGTTTATTAACATATATATATATATATATATATATATATATATATATATATATATATATATATATATATATATATATGCATATATCTACATACATACATACATACATACATACATACATACATACATACATATATACATACATACATATATACATACATACATACATACACACATACATACATTCATACATTATACTCGAATACACAGAAAAAAGATTGGTTGGAAACGATTGCAATGATAATTTTTTAAGATAACTGAATGTATTTTTATTGCAACTATTAAACATTTTTAATTATGCTGATTTGTTTAATGACAAATAGAATATATAGAAATAGATTAGTGATCCTAGAAAACACAATTTGCTCAATTATATATGTATGTACGTATTTGATAAAACTTCATTTTTAGGGTTCCGTACACAAAGTGTAAAAACGTAACCCTATTGTTTTCGCTACAATGTCTGTCCGTCTGTCAGCGCCTTTTATCTCTGGAACCGTAATAGGTACTCTTGAAATTTTCACAGATGATGTACAGCTGTTGCCGCCGCTATAGCAACAAATACTAAAACTTAAAGGATGTTCCGATAGAGAGGTGTTATTCACGAATATGTGCCTATTTCGTGAACAGTAGGTGGGATACACTTGAAATTTACAAATAGTAATTAAAACAGTTCACTATTTAAACAACTATAAAAAAATAAAAATAAAAATTTAAGGGTGTTCCGATAGTGGTGTGATTTACATGAGGCCTAAGTTTTGAACCATAATAGGTAGATGCTTGAAATTTACACAGAAGGTGTATAGCTGTGGCCGCTATAGGATCAAATACTTAATCTTATAAGGTGTTCCGATAGAGAGGTGTTATTTACGAATATGTGCTTTTTTCTTCAACTGTAGGAAGAATACACTAAAAATAAACAAGCAGTAATTAAAACTTAGTACGCTATATAAATAAGTCTAAAAAATAAACTTACAAATTAAAGGGTGTTCCGATAGTGGTGTGATTTGCATGTATAAGGCCTAAGTTTTGAACGATAATAGGCAGACTCTTGAAATTTTCACAAAAGGTGTATAACTGTGGCCACTATAGCGACAAATATTAAAACTTATAGGGTGTTCCGATAGAGAGGTGCTATTCTCGAATATGTGTTTATTTCTTGCACTGTAGGAGGCATACACTAAAAATTTACAAACAGTAATTAAAACTTAGTTCACTTTATAAACAAGTCTAAAAAATAAATCTAAAAATTAAAGGGTCTTCCGATAGTGGTGTGATTTGCATATATAAGGCCTAAGTTTTGAACCATAATAGGTAGACTCTTGAAATTATCATAGAAGATGTATAACTGTAGCCACTATAGCAACAAATACTAAAACTTACAGGGTGTTCCTAAAGTGACGTGTTATTTGCCTTTATGTCTTTATCTTTGGAGCTATAGGAAGAACCACTTAAAATTTGCAGACAGTAGTTTAATCTATGTTCGCGTTATAAGCAAGTATACAATATTAAACCTAAACATTAAAGGGTGTTCCGATAGTGACGTGATTTGCATGTAAATAAACAAGCAGTAATTAAAACTTAGTACGCTATATAAATAAGTCTAAAAAATAAACTTACAAATTTAAGGGTGTTCCGATAGTGGTGTGATTTGCATGTATATGGCCTAAGTTTTGAACGATAACAGGTAGACTCTTGAAGTTTTTACAGGAGATGTATTACTATGGCCACTATAACAAATAGTAAAAATTAAAGGGTGTGCCGACAGTGACGCGATTTGCATAAAAATTGACTTATTTTTTAACCATAATAGATAGACTCTTGAAATTTTCACAAAACCTCTATTACTAGGTTTTCCGACAGTGACGTCTTTTGCATGTAAAACGACATATTTTTTGAACCGTAATAAGTAGACTTTTCCAATTTATATAGAAGATGTGTAGCCATGGCCGTTATTACAAATACTAAAAATTAAAGGGTGTTCTGACAGTGACATGTTTTTCAGGTATAGTAACTTATTTTTTTAATAGTAAAAGGTAGACTCTTGATATTTTCCTAGAAAGAGAATTGCCATGGATGCCATAGCAAATAACAAAATTAAAGTGTGTTCCGACAGAGACATGATTTGTACGTAAATAGCCTTATTTTTTGAACCATAATATGTAGACTCTTTAAATGTTTACAGAAGATGTTGTACTTCGGTCGCTGTAACAATTACTAATATCTAAAGAGTGTTCCATCAGTGACATGTTTTTCACGTATATTAACTTTTTTGTTGAACCACAATAGGTAGGCGCATGTATATTTTTATAGATAGTGTATTACCATGGCCGCTATAACAAAAATTGCTAAAATTTAAATGGTGTTCCAACAGTGATGCAATTATGAATAAAATAAAATTAAAGGGTGACTCATAAGACATGAAAAAACTAACAACATCAATTTTCAAAGTTGTACTAAACATAGTATGGAACCCTACGTGTGTGAGTCTAACTCGCACTTGACTAATTTATTTCACTCTAATTTTGGCGCATACTTAATTTGGTTTAAATCTAATTCCTACAGATTACTTCCTACATTTTTAGTTTAGAATTTGTGCCCTTCTATCTGTTTTGAAATCGTTTCTATATTAGCTTAAAATTTTGTTAGGATATCTCAATCCATCAGGTTTTGTGTAAATTTAAGTAAAATTTCCAGTTTGAATAAAAATAATATTTGAAAAATTCAGAAAAATAAATTTTTATGTAAAACTCCGTTCGATACAATCGTCGACGTCTAATCTTAATTACTTAATTACATCAATGTCAACAGCAACATCAAAACAATGACTGTGTTTTGGAAATACACATTTTAGTTTTATAAAAATAAAACTATTTTTTCAATAAATACTTACTCGTATAACACGGCAAAATAATTTTTAATTTTGTGTCATTTTCTTCTGATGAATAAAATAAATTGTCACATACAAAATTAGAAATTAACTTATCCACAGCCACAACGCTGGACGTGTGTGTATGTAGTTTTGATGGCGATAAAATAATCTCCTTCCTATAACCGTGTATCTTTTAGTTTTGAAAGTTTGTAGTCGGTAGCCTGATATTGTCTTTGTGTTTAATGCAAAAATTAACTATATTTTATTTATATTATTTTGTATGTAAAAATTAGAGATGTGTAGTTCATAAACGATCTAGTTCAGTTGAACTAATTATTCTACTAACCTAAGTGAGTTGAACGCCACACTGAGCTTATATCAGATCCTTAGTTCACCTCAGTTTAGGTCTTTACTTCAGTTCAGCTGATTAGTTACTTCAGCTCCTTGGTTGAGTCAGCTCCTTAATTTAGTTTAGCTCAGTAGTTCATGTATATACGGAATTTGACAGTAAGAGTAGCCGCAAAATTAGTTGTTTGTAGAATCGCGATTACTGTTTTTAATTTTTAATATTTTGGCGTTTCCACATTAATAGTGTAACACCGTTTGATTGACAATGCTTATACGTTTTAAGGAGTACGTAAACTTAATCTATGGCCAAACATGTAATCCTATGTCTGTTCTTCTATTTCTGGAACTGTAATGGGTAGACAGTTGAAATTTTCACATAACAAATATTAAAAATTAAAGGTAGTTCCGATAGAAGCATAATTTTAACATATATACCTCTAATTATTCAAACGTGAGAGGTAGATACATTAAATTGATACACAGTAATTAAAACTAGTATAACAAAATAAAACTAAAAATTAGTCGGTATTCCGCCAGTTATATGATTTTTATGTATATGGTCTTATTTTCGATCCATAACAGATAGACTCTTGAAATTTTCACTGAAGTTGTATTACTATAACAACTGAACTAATAGACTGAATTAGTTCAGTAAAGTGATCTGAACTAAAACGATCGCTCACTTTAATGAACTAACAAGCACAACTCTGGTAAAAGTGCAAAATGTTGATAGCACGTTAAGTACAAACCTGAAAGATATATGTACATGGTGGCTCTCCTACAGCTCAAATGTATGACAGGTTTTTTTCCGTATTCTTTTAGTTGAATTTTCCTGAAATATTTCAAAATCTCAGTTGTTTGTGCCATCGAACAAATTTATTTTCAATTTTATTAGAATTTCGTAAATTATGTATTGAGAAGTATAAAATTGTGACTTAAATTAATCTTTTTTATAAATTAAAAACTGCTTAAATGCATTTAACAATTACAACAACTTAATTAAAAAATAAAAGGAAAAATATTCAAGATACAAAAGTTTTATTTGTTAAACAAATAATAAATAAAATTATGATAAAAAGCGCGAAGCAGAAAATGTGAATTTTCAACTTTCAATTTATAAATCTGTGGGAATAAGGAAAAAGTGCTTAAGTCTGATTTTTAAGTTTTGCAGGAGAGCAATTTTAAACTTTTAAATTAATTTAAAACAAATAGCTTATCTTTCAACTTTACATATCATATGAGAGTCAAACGTATGTTTTGAAAAACATCTTATATTTATCAAAAATGCATATTTAGTTAAAGAAGTTTTTATGATTTGAAAAAAAAGACAAGCAGACTTCCCGAAAAATTGTACAAAATAATAAAACTTGGCACTTGAGTACTTTAGAGTACGGAGATTACAAAGTTGCCAGTAACATAAAATTTTGCTTAAGTCGACTTAAGCACTTATTCCCTATTGCCACAGAAATATTAAACAAAAATTACTTAAAGTGTAATTTTGTCTGGAATTCTTATATTACTTCTTGCACATACAAAATTCGAGTTTTTTTGTGTTTAATTTGCAAAAACTATTGGTAAGTGTACTCGTAGTGTAAAGGAAAATATTATTTTTTTTTAAAAACAAAAAACAAACTTGATTACAATTACAACACACATTTGCTTCAATGCACATTTCTGTTTTGGTTTCAACTGATCATTTTTAATTCTTAGTCATAATAATTGGCTAAAAAATTTACAAAATTCCTTTTCACATCATCAGCACAAGGGTTCAGATCCCAAAAGGCGCCATAACAACCGTTTTGTTCGAAGCAAGCATAACGTATTTCTGAGTTACGATTCGAACATCAATTCACAATGGCCCGTACACACTGTGAAATAGCGGCTTCAGTAGTTGGCTGTGGCCTACTACTGGTGGGTGCAGGTACTCTGGCAGGCGCAAAAGCACTTTGTTGTTGTTGTGGATCTAGGGTCACATAAAAAAAAAACAAAAAAACGAAACAAATAAGAATGTTTTAATTAAGAACATTAAAAGAAAATTGCTTACTCATGAAACTGAAATCAAAATTTTGCGGTCTTGGATCACGAAATATAGATTCTTCTTGTCTGGGTGTTTCAGGGCGACGAGAAAAGATTGGTCTGCTGGTGGTGGCAGAGGTGGGGCGTTGCGTATCTAAAAGAAAATTATAATAATACTTTTGTATATAAAACTAAATCTATACAAGTTCAAAGTTTTGATGTCAGTGTAAGTTAAAAAAATTTAATAATATATTTGCTATTAAAAAGAGAGACTCAGCTAAAAATGTGTATTATTTAGTGATTTCAGACTGTAACTATCGGCCTTCTATCTTATCACGGAGTCTTTAGTGGTTGCAAGCATTTCTGCATTTAATTTATAACAAGGTCCTAAGTCTTATGCAAGCCAGTGCTAGACATTTACACACAATTCATACAAAATTGTCTTAAAGTAACATATTCCTCGATTTTCATCTTAGCTAAATGATACTTGAATTTTCCATGACCAGTCAATAACGCAGTACGTCTATAATATCTAAGTACCTTACTGGTCTTCCTGTAAAGAGGCTCGTTGATCACTGTGCGTGCCTATAAAATATAGCTCGTGCAAGAATTAAACACAAACAAACATTGTTTGCGTCGCATAATTGCTGATTGGGCTCATTTGAAACTTACCGAAGATGAGCATTTTTATCAAAGAATTGCATTGAGTGATGAACTGTGTGTCTAGTTCTAAGAAGTTAGTAGTAAAGTTATGTTTTTTTTATTATAAGGGATCTGAGATCAGTAATCTCAACGGGTGAAAATTTGGATAGGAACCAAATTTTTGTGTGGTTTTTTTATCATATTCTTTTCAAGTTTAAACATATAAAAAATTTAAAACTCTTGTATCCTAATGCTTAAAAAACTAGCTCTAGAGCCATATTCTGAAAAAATTATGTTTGTTTTATAAGGTTTTGTATGAAAATTGATTTTGTAAACAAAAATATCATTTATGTACACGCAAAGAAAAAACATGGTTATGGTATGGTCACAGGAATCACATTATGTTCTCTGTAACAATGTATGGTTACGAGGAACAAGTTTTAGTTGTTTGTAACATTACTTTGGTCACGATAAACAAGTTTTGGTTATATATTTTATTATTAAATGGTTACTACATTGAAAACATTGAATATGGTTGCTTTTTATTCTACAAATGTTGATAAACTTCAAACCACAACCAAAGTTTTATAAATATTCAAAAATAATATATTTAAATGTAACCAAAATTATTTTTAATCATCGGATTTGACAACAGAAATCAAAATGTTGTCTTAAAAAATAATAAAAATAGTAAAAAAATTTATTTTCGGAAAATTGTATAGACACATATGTAAATATTTAATTATTCTACAATATAAAGTAAGTATTAAATTTGGCTAATTTATGTATCAACGAAAAAGACATGAAGATTTCATTGATACAAAAATTAGCAAAATTTAAATCATAATGATAATAATAAATATTTTTTTTTTAGAAATGTCATCATGATCAACGTTGGCTGACAAAGTCTACAAGAAGGCTCATTTGGATACAAGACGAAAGGGCTAATCCTTTTGGTGGTGCTTCCCATACCTAAGTAATTGCACTTGAAAAAGTTGGTTTTGAATATAAACAAAATTCTGCTATTCGTAAGTGTATGCGAGTCCAATTGCTTAAAAACGGAAAAATATTGATGGTTTTGTACCTCTTGACTGTGGCTTGTCCTATGTACATTGAATAAAACGGTTCCGGGTTGAGTCGTAAAGGTCATGCTGTCGGTGATATTGCTTTTGTTCTTGGTATAGAAAAAAGAAGACCCGTTCAAGTTCTTACAAAGTTTGTGTTTTATTCCAAAATTTTATTTATGTATATACTCGTACATACATATGTTGTTACAGTATGTACATATCTATGTATAATAAAATGTATGTTTCAAAATAAATTAAAGAAAAAAATAAAAAATTTTTAAATGACATTTCATATTGCTTAACCATAATATAATATTTAATTTAACCATAATATTATAATGTTCAACAATAATATGGTTTAACTACAACCATATAATTTAACCATAATATGTTGCTCTTAGTTTATGGTTACCTCAACCATGTTTTTTCTTTGCGTGTATTTAGACCCTAAAATATTCAGCTATAAGAAGATGCATCACAATAAAAAGATCATTGTAAAACTTACTCATAAAACTAAAATCGAAATTTTCTGGCTTGGGATCACGGAAAATCGACTCAGTTGGCCTTTGGGTAGTACGGGGTGTAGCTAAAAAAGGAAAAAAAACATATATGAACAACAAGTTCACTACTAGACTAAAAATAAAGTTACCCCTGCCGCCTGAAAAAATAACATGATCATTTTCATCAGCAGCAACACGAGGATCAAATGACATCGGCTCTTTGTTATTAGGACCTCCAGTAGGTGTAGGTTTTGGCGCAGAAACAGAAATATCTAAAGCATTGTGTTTTTTACCAGCAACAGAATGCCTAAAAACAATTTGTTATAAATAAACATTGTTAATTATATTTCATCAACTTACTTTACATAGATATATTGCACTTGTGTAGGTACTTCGCCAACAACTTTAGGTATATGTCTAAAATATGGATTACGTTTGCGCAAAATATGCTCTCTATTGGCACTTCGCCTAACACGACGATGATATTTCTTTGGTCTCTTTTGCAATTGTTCTTTCATAGCATTTTCTTTATTAACTGTTCCGTTCCTTTCACTGAAAGAATCAATGAGTGGCACCAGTTTCATGTATGACTTTTTATATTTTTCCATATCCTCAGGTACAATGAGTGGGGTTTCGGGTATAATATCGAACAAGATTTTTTCAGGGTTTTCTTCTATAACCACATCGGTTAAATTTTGCATGTTGTGACGTCGTCGTTGACTAATGTTCTTATAGCGACGTTTGTGGTTTTCCGACTTGGTGTCAGTTCTAGGAAGAACTAGTTAAACAAAAATAATTAATAATAAAAAGGGTAGATTTGTTAAAAAAAATATATTTATAATTTTAAATAAAAATGTTTTAAATTTAAAGGTTAAATAAAGCTAAATTATTAACTATTTAATATTATGCTAATTACCCATAACATCTATACATCTATTAATATAATAAAATAGTAACTCATTCTTTCTTTTTAACCGACGTCAAAAAAGAATGAGGTTATCAATTCGTCTGAATGTTGCTGTTTTTATGTAACCGCAGAACTCAGTCATTTCTTAACCGATTTTAAATTTCTTTTCTATATTTGAAAGATTATGCTTTCAGTTTGGTCCCGTTTTAAATACAGTTTTAAGAACCGTAAAGGGCACCAAATTAAAATTTTAAAAAATTCCGTATCGCTACAGCTCTCAACGGCAGAAATTAATAAAAAAATAAATTTAAAGTTTAAAGGGTGTCCCCATAGGTACCGTAATTTGACCTATATGTTCCTATCTTTTGAACCGTTATAGACAAAACCTTGAAAATTTTACAGAATGTCGATTACTATGACCGTTATAATAAAATGTATAAATATTCAAAATTTTAAATTAAAGTTCATTTAATTTGATGTATATGGCCATTCTTTTGAACAGTTGTACACAGACCGCTGAAATTTACAAAGAGCCTGTAGTGCTAAATCAGCTATAACAAAAAGTATAAAATTTGAATTTGGAAATAAAAGGGTGTCCCAATAGTTCATGTAATTTGATGTATATGGCCAAACTTTTGAACCGTTATAGAAGAATCTTTGTGACCAAGTCCTTTATAACAACAGATCTTTAATTTAAAATTGTAAATAGGAGATGTTATTTGCTCAATGTGACCCTATCTTTGAAACCGTTATACACAGAGGCTTGAATGGTGTCCCCATAAGAGACGGAATAAATAGTCTTTACTTTTTTAAGGTTCCGTACACAAAGTGTAAAAAAGTAACCCTATTGTTTTCGCTACAATGTCTGTCCGTCTGTCGGCGCCTTTTATCTCTGGAACCGTAATAGCTACACTCTTGAAATTTTCACAGATGATGTATAGCTGTTGCCGCTATAGCAACAAATACTGAAACTTATAGGGTGTTCCGATAGAGAGGTGTTATTCACGAATATGTGCCTATTTCGTGAACTGTAGGTGGGATACACTTGAAATTTACAAATAGTAATTAAAAGTTAGTTCACTATATAAATAACTATAAAGAAATAAAACTAAAAATTAAAGGGTGTTCCGATAGTGGTGTGATTTGCATGTATAAGGCCTAAGTTTTGAACCATAATAGGTAGATGCTTGAAATTTTCACTGAAGGTGTATAGCTGTGGTCGCTATAGTAGCAAATACTTAATCTTATAGGGTGTTCCGATAGAGAGGTGTTATTTACGAATATGTGATTTTTTCTTCAACTGTAGGAAGAATACACTAAAAATATGCAAGCAGTAATTAAAACTTAGTACGCTATATAAACAAGTATAAAAAATAAACTTAAAAATTAAAGGGTGTTCCGATAGTGGTGTCATTTGCATGTATAAGGCCTAAGTTTTGAACCATAATAGGTATACTCTTGAAATTTTCACAGAAGGTGTATAACTGTGGCCACTATAGCAATGAATACTAAAACTTATCGGGTGTTCCGAAAGTGAAGTGTTATTTGCCTTTATGTCTTGATTTCTTGAGCTAAAGGAGGCAACCACTTAAAATTTGCAGATAGTAATTAACACTATGTTCGATTTCTAAGCAAGTATATAAAATTAAACCTTAAACCCTTTAGGATGTTCCGAGAGTGACGTGCTTTGCGTGTATGTATACGGCCTAAGTTTTGAACGATAATAAGTAGACTCTTGAAGTATTTACAGGAAGTGTATTACTATGGAAATTTTAACAAATGATGAAAATTAAAGGGTGTTCAGACAGTGACGTGATTCTCATGTATACTCATTATTTCTTAAACCGTAATACGTAGACTCTAAAAATGTTGTACAGTAGATATGATGCCACGGCCGACATGACAATTACTAAAAATTAAAGGGTGTTCCGACAATGACATGTTTTTCACGTATAGTGACTTATTTTTTTAATCGTAATAGGTAAACTCTTGATATATTCATAGAAAAAGATTTTCCATGGCCGTTATAACAAATAACAAAATTATAGGGTGTTGCGACAGAGACATGATTTTTACTTAAATAGTCTTATTTTTTGAACCGTAATAAGTAGACTCTTGAATTGCTTACAGTAGATGTTGTACTTCGGCCGCTGTAACAATTACTAATTACTAAAGGGTGATCCATCAGTGACATGTTTTTCACGTATATTACCTTATTTTTTGAACCGCAATAGGTAGACCTGATATTTTTATAGAAAGTGGCCGTGGCCGCTATAACAACAATTCCTAAAATTTAAAGGGTGTTCCAATAGCGATGAAATTTTCGCGAATATGACTTTGATTTTAAAAATAAAGTGTGCCCCATAAGACATGAAAAATTAACAACTTGTATTTTTAAAGGTGTACTAAACATAGTACAGAACCCTACGTGTGTGAGACTAACTCGCACTTGACTGTTTTTTTTAAATATATTGTACGGGAGATACCGCGGCAACGGGCTCTGCTTCGAAACCCTCCTTTTCTCAATGATTTCTGCAACTTTATGTGTAATTTAATTTCATTTAGTCTCATGCTGTCACTAGCCTTTCTACTCTTCCAGAGATTTAATTAGCGGGACTGATAACTGTTAAACTTTTTATAAACACAGAGTATTTTCATCAATTAAAGGGTTGAATAGGTTCCAGATTACAATTTAATTAAATAATTAATTGATTCAAGTAATTGTTTAATTAGGAATTTTTTTGTTCTTCTTTAGACAAATATATATTTGAATAAATTAAAAAATTAATTGAACTTTAATTTAAAACTAATTAATTGGTGAAAAAATTTTTCTGTGTAACATTTGTCTGTTTCTTTGCACCTTGTGTGTTCCTTAGTCCACATACCATTCAAATGTAATATATGTCTGCCCGTGCATAATCCTAAGTCTAATGTTAGCCAAGATGTTGGATATTTTCAGCTTTTTTCTAGAAACTGCGAATATCACCTTACCCCGATTTTGATCTTAGCCAGATGATACTTGAAGTTTGCATGATCTGTCACTAATGCAGTTAACCAGTTTATAACCAAGCATGTTTCTGGATTTCCTGCCAACTTGTAGTGAAACAGACTCTAGTCTTTGGTGGGAATTGAACCCACAACCTCGGCTGTTGAAATTAAGTTGTAAAAATCAATCTATTTTCTCCGAGTGTACATAACTGCGTGTACATAAATATGACGAAAAGTAAACTGGGTGTAAAATGGTAATCATACGTTTACCCAAGCAGTTGTAAACAGAACTTGTGAATTGATTAGATTTAGTTAATAATGTTCATTTTCCACTCATTCATTAATTGGTCTTCCTTTTGTGCTTCTTTATCAGTGCATAAATTTAATTATGCATAGATCACACCCACTGTTAGATTTATAAAGCGCTGTACTTTAAATAATAAGCAATATACGAATGCATTTAAGATTTCATATTATGTGTGGTGTTGCAGTTATGATAGTTTATGGCGGTTGTGTGGCTAAATTTTGGTTTTCAAACAAAGAGAAACTAATAAATAACGTTTTCTTGTAAGGGGTATTGTATTTTGGCAAAATGCGTTTAGTAGTCGCATTTAAGTTGGCTTGATTAATGAACAATAAAAGATTATATCTATATGAAAACTTTATAACGTTCGTTAGGCAGTGCTGGGAAACCCATACCAATTAATTATGTTATTTGTTTGGAGGATGTCGGTTTTTCGCAGACATTTAAATTGGATAATTTAAATGTGAACGATAGATATATCATGTTAATCAGACGGCGCTACGGCGGCATTTTCATTAACATATGAATTTTAGAAGTTACACTTTTTCATTTTTTTTTCATATTATTAATTGTATCTATACATATAATAAAACAGTAACTCATTACCTGTCTGTCTCTGTAAAAATTACCGTATGGATTTTAACAAAATTTTGAGAGGAGGTATCTTAGTATCCTAATTCCAATATGGGATTTTATTAGAGAAAGTGGAGAAAAAGTATTGAAAGTTTGAAAGATATGTTTTTACCGATTTAAAGGTGCTGCATGCTTTAAGGTATCTCTTATTTTGGAAAGCGAGATATTTTAAACACGGTTGCGCAACAGATGGCGCTGTTTTAAAATAGTGACAAGATATGAATTACTTACTGCCAAATAGCCAATTGTATTGTATTGTATTTTAACTTTGTGGAATTACATTGTTATTAAAATATTGTAAATACCTTTTACAGAACTATACAATAATTTTAGATTTTTAGAATTTTATATAAATTTCAGTATTTATTCACGGAGAGTCTTATAATTTAGTGTATAAATTTGAAAGTATAAAGCAAAATCGAACAATATTTTGTCCGGACGCACACAACGTGGACGTGGACACAGCTAGTTTTTAATATATTTGAACTAACAATCTTAAGTCTAACAGAAAAAGACATATATATTTATGTATATGTATTTAATAAGTCCAGCCAGTGCTAGACTAAAGATAGATCCTTATTTCTTACTAAGTACATTTAGTTACGGGCCAGCTTCTTTAAATACGTTAGTACATGTTTCGCTATATCTGCTTTCCAGAAATGAACCTGTTAACTGACTTCCTCGTTCAATGTGACTTGACTTGACTTTTCCAGGGATGTCTAGAGTCCTAGATCTATACAGATATGCGAGAAACGTACGAGCACTTGGAATCGAGTATTTAATGAGATATTGCCGAAATATGGCCTGATCCACTGCGAAGGCTGTGTGAAAATTGGTCCAACGTTACATTCTGACAGCTAGCCGTGACGGCCCGATATAATATTTAAACACTAAATAAATAATTAATCGTCTAATTAATAAAGGGAAATCGATGGATATTAAAAACGTTTTTATTTGTTTTATTTTAACTTAAAAAGCTCTTATTTGCTTTCATAGATTTTAGATATTGGGCCGAATCCATCACGGGAGAATGCACGTAAAAATATGTGACAAAATCACTGGTCTCCATAATTGATACGTGCGTTTTGATGGCCATGCAATTGTATTGTATTTAAAGCAATATGGACCTTTTTTAAAAAAAAGTTTAAAAATTTGTATTTAATTATTTTTATTTTCAAGCTTTAGGTCGTTAATTATTTTTATTTTTACTCTCGATATTTCGCTACTCCTTTATGTAGCATCATCAGGAAAAATTTTAAAAATTAACGTTATGAAAATTACAAATTAAAAAAGTATTGAAAAAATTTTCTTCAAAGTAACTTATTTCAAAAAAAAAAAAAAAAAAAATAAAAAAAATTTTTTGTCATAAACTTATTAAAAAATGTTTAAACAAGTACAAACAATATTTAATTTTTTTTTATTTACTAAATGTCTGTAAATTTGAGCTACATTATCTGTGTCTGCCTTAAAATTAATTCTCTGTGTGTTTGGTGTATTAATAATTTGTAACATTTCTAATATGTAACGACGTTTATAATTGTTTTCTGAATTTAGTACTGAAACATTATCAAAATTGGGATAGTGATTTAATTCAGCACAATGAGAAGATAATGCTGTTTTTTGCGAATTAATATTCGTATATTTTTGGTCTGATTTATGTCCAGCAATTCTAGTTTTTAGTTTATTTTTCGTTGTGCTTACATATACTTTATTACAATTTTCATTTTCATTTCCGCTACAAGGTATTTTATATACTACAATTGATAAATCTAGTTTTTGGATGCTATCTTTAGTTTTACTAAATAATCTGTTTAATGTGTTATGCGTTTTAAATTCCATTCTATATTTAGTATTATCAAAGATTTTAGATTTTTCTAAACGTTCGGATATTTCAGGTACATAAATTAAAGACTATAATATCTCTTGTATTTTGATTAATTCTTCTTCTTCTATATTGACTTATTAATCTATTTGTTAGCTTTATAGGAAAATTATTATCATTTAATATATTTTTATAATTTTATTCATATTATTTTTGCGGAATTCTTTATTGTTAGAACTCTATCTATCAAATTTTTAGCTGTGTTAACTATGCTATGTTTACTATGTTTTAAGTAATAATTAATTATTCTTCCAGAAGACGTTGGTTTTTGATACCAATCTATTGATAAGTCATTACCACTCCTAATGAGTAAAGTATCTAAATATGGGAGTTTCGAATCAATCTCTATTTCAACTGTAAATTTAATGTTAGGATTAAACTCATTAAATGTCGTTAGTAAACTGTCAATGGCCCTATCGGATATTATACAGAACAAATCATCTACATATTTTGTCAATATTATCGGTTTAACAATTAATTTTTCAAATAGGAGAAGCTGGAGATCCCATCGGTAGTCCTTTTTGTTGTTTAGAAATAATTTAATTATTAATACTTGTTTAAAAATTTTTTAATAAGTTTATGACAAAAAAATTTTTTTTTGTTTGAAATATGTTACTTTGAAGAAAATTTTTTCAATACTTTTTTAATTTGTAATTTTCATAACGTTAATTTTTTAAATTTTTCCTGATGATGCTACACAAAGGAGTAGCGAAATATCGAGAATAAAAATAATTAAATACAAATTGTTAAAAAGATCAAATAACCTATATTAAAATAAAGTTTAAAATTTTAATTTAAAAAAAAATTGTAATTTTAGCAAAATACAAAGAAAGTAAATTTTGGACCACCCTGTTCTCTGTGGTAATGTTGAAATAGACCAGAAATATTTTGTCTCCCGAGATACTCAAGTATTTACTTTAAAATGATTAATGTAGCTTTGAAATCGGTAACCATAAAAAATGATTTTTAACCGCCACCTCAAAATATGTGCCACAGTGCGGCGCATACAGCAGTTAGCAACTAATAGCCACATGAGTTGTAAGCAAATAAAGGTCGAACTTGGTCTAAATGTGATTAAACACGTTGTTCATCAAATAATAAGACAACATGTGGACCTAAAATATGAGTACCGAGTACCTAAATCAACGTCATAAAAATGCATATATGGAGTTTTATGAAAAGTATAAGATGAATTTGAATCTGTGATATTCAGTGACAAAAAAGTTTAATTTAGACGGACTAGATGGTCTCCACTAATATTGGATGGACGTAAGACGCCCACGGGAAGCATATCACAAACGAGATCATGGTGCAAGATTTTTTTTATCAAAAGGGAAGTCCAAAATAGGTTTCGTGCTAGGAAAATTTAATGCAGAAATCGATATAGATTTGTTATAAAGCATAAACCTTCATTTTGCTGGTAATTTGCAAGGCGTTAAATGGACCTTTTAGCAGGATAATGCACCGATCCACATGGTAAAGAAGATAAGGGCGTTTAAAATTTCGACAAATTGATTGGGTCGAGTATTCTGCTTTAGGACTAGACCTTACATATAAATATTTTAAATGGAGATTTAAAGAATATTTTTTTATATAATTTTGTTATTTTGTTTTTATTTCTTTTAAGTATAAATTCAAAAAAAAAAAAAAAAAATATTTTCCACCACATTTTTTTGTAAATTCAGACTTGTGGTAAGGAATTCGTTAAGACATTTCGGTTGTTTGTCTGAACAAATAAAAAAAAACATATAAAACATTGATAGATAAATAAATAGATGGACAATTGAAATCGAATTGATTACGATAAAGTGCTGCCGTGAATATCAAATCGTTAACTATTTATTATATTCCCTTTCAGAGAACGACGTTCTAGCTTATACGGAGGTACTAATAAAAAACATTTCGTTGCGATTTCGTACCTACATATCGTTGTAATTTCGTTTCAACATATCGTTGCGAAGTCGTGTTGTTACGATGTCGGTAATATTTCGGTTCCGAAGTCGAAAGATTTTGTCGACCTGTCGTTACAAATTCTTTACGAAATCGGAACATTTGGTTGGGTGCGATTGCAAATATGTATGTATAATTTTTTGACTGGGGTAGTAGTAGTTGTAGAATATTTTATACAAGTTAAGTGGTTATTGTTTTAAAGAAAAATTTAATTAGATACTAGCAGAATGTACGGGTAATGCATTTTCCGTCCTTAGTATTCTTTGTATCTATCTACTTTGGGTAGTGTTTAATTGTTAATTTCATCCATGTAACGAAACAAACTCAGATAAAGGTATACGAGAAAACTATATTCAATAATCTTTTGACAGTTGGTGAGAATGAAGTATACCACTACCTAAGCTTCCCTCTTGTTCGATGCTTCATTCTTTTATTATATGCCACCTAATATTTGTTTGTTAAATTAAGTATTCAATATTAAATTAACTGCTGCAGAATTGTATTTTTGAAGACCAAATTTTATTAAAGATCATGTGAGTTATTTTTCATTTTCATTTTCACTTTAACGTAGCATTATGTAGCAAAGAGTAATGATAAAGGATGTAGCGTTCCAAAAATGATATTGCGCTCTGTTACCCCGTCGTTAAGGAACTTTTTTTTGCTTCATACAAATCATTACATTAATTATAATTTGCTTTAATCTAACAATCTGTTAAAAGAAAAACAATAAAATTTACTTAAATACTTTTAACTATGCCAAAAGTGGTTAACCAAACATGTTTCTACTTTATACATACATATATCTTCATTTCCTCTAAAGAAGAAAAATGTATGTCAGTATATGCCAAACCAAAATGAAAAGCTAAACAGTTGTACGGGTATACTGCTAGTTGTAAAGTTTCGTATAATACATAACACACATACATACAAAATTAGGTCTAAATATACATTTATTTCACAGGATACTGTCCAACAAAATAAATGCCTTTCTTCTGTATATTCATCAGATTGTGTTTGTTTAAGTGTGTGAACATCTGTGTGAATATTAATGTAATGAAACGATTTATATATTTCTTCTAATGTAATACAAAAGAAAAAATAGTAAAAACTGAAAATACAATTTCGACTAAATAAATTGTCTTGCAGGAAACTTGTAATTCTACAAAGTAAAGAATTACGATTTCTATTCCTTTCTTAAATTTCTTTTTATTAATAGTGAAAGTCCGATGGTGTGTGTGTGCTTGTATTGTGGGTAAAAGAGATATAAAATAAAGTCACTCAATACAACAACTAAAAAATACATGGCTTTAGTTGATTTTCGATTTAGGTGAATTGTAAGTTGGTGTGTAGTTTTAATTTTTTGAAAATGTATTTTTGTAATTTTTTATAATATAATTCTTGCAAAAAAAGCCGACTTCAAAACAGAGAATTGGGCACTAATTCTTAAATAAAAAAATAAAAAAAATGTAAGATGTAATCTGTAAGAACTGTAAACCAAATAAAAGTTACACAAAATATGTCAAAATTAGCAGCAAAAGAAGTAAAGACTATGTGACTTTCAAGCATCTACCTATTACTCTCCAAAAATTAGGCTATTTTCACCAACAGCCGTTTTTTATGGGGACATCATTTAATTTGAAATTTTTATAGCTGTAATAGCGACCATAGTAATACACATTATGTGTATTACTCAGTTATCTATCTAAAACGGCTCAAAAGATAAGGCATACATCAAATTGCATTAACTATAGGGACACCCTTTCATTTCCAATTTTATAATTCTAATACACGCTCTATGTAAATATCAAGTCTCTATCTATAAAAAGACTAGACCATATAAGTCAATTTACGTCAGCTATGAGGACAACCTTTAAGTTTTTTTGTACTCTTTATTGTGGACATAGTAATATTCACTTTGTTAAAATTTCAAATGTTTATCTATAAGCGTTTAAAAGATAAGGTCATATAGATGATATATCATTAACTTTAGGTACACCCTTTAATTTTCAACTTTATAGTTGTTGCTAATATATGTTCTGTGTAAATATTAAATGTCTGTCTATAACGGTATAAGAATTAAGGCCATATACTGGAAATACCTCAGGAACACTGATTGACCGTCTATAGCGGTTTCAAAGATAAGCAACATATATCAAATAGCATCATCTGTCGGGACACCCTTTAATTTACAAGTTTAAATTAAAGACCTGTTGTTATAGAGGGCCTAACCACAAAGATTCTTTGTAAATTTCAACTGTCTGTGTATAACATTTTAAAAGTTTGGTCATACACAATAAATTACATGAACTAAGCTATAGCATAGTTAGCAATACAAGTTTTCTGTAAATTTCAGCTGTCTGTCTATAACGGTTCACAAGTTTGGCCACATACATAAAATTACAATAACTATTGGGACACCCTTTTATTTCTAAATTTAAATTTTATACTTTTTTTTTTTATAGAGGACATTGTAAATTTCCACTGTCGGTGTACAATTGTTCAAAAGTATGGTCATATACATCAAATTAAATGAACTATTGGGGCACCCTTTAATTTAAAATTTTGAATATTCATACCTTTTATTTAACGGTCATACTAATCTGACATTCTGTGAAACTTTCAAGTGTTTGTCTATAACGGTTAAAAGATAGGCTCATAAAAGTCAAATTACGTCACCTATGGGGACCACCTTTAATTTTTAAATTTTTTTTTTTTATTACTTTTTGTTGTTGGGAGCTATAGTGATATGCAATTTATATATAGTTTTATTTTACTTTTATTTATTCACCCCTATTCTCTTTGGCTTCGTTTACTTATAGGGCGATATCACTTTGTATCGACGTCGTCATCAATCGTTTATAATTTGATATTCCCTAACAGTATTATCACGATGTCGACAGGTTAATTTGAGTCAAAAAAATACACACACATATGTTACTTTTTTATATTATTTTATTTTGTTTACAATTTTTATTGATAATTTTTAAAACAAAAACATAAATAAATTAAAAAGAAGAAGATTGTAAAAAAAATCTGATCATTCAGAGAAGGTTAATCAGTCACTGGTCTGATTAATTTCAACGCTACGGTTTTGTAGCAATTCCCGGTGTTCACTCGGTTTTCGTTTGTTTTTTGAACTACAATCTTTTACATTTTGCAGAGAAGTATTAATTGAAGTTGAATGCTGACTGGCTGGTCCGCATACACTTTTAATTTCTGCAACATTCAGTATTTTCGTTGTTTTTTTCAATTAAATTTTTTTTATTTTTTGTTCAAATCGTTATAAATACCATGACGACAAAATCGTCGTCGATACAACATAATTTCGACTTCACATTTTCTTACAAAATATCAAATAAACAGTCTTCAATAAATGTTTATGTCTACAAAGGGAATACTAATTTAAGCCCGTCAACATAAAACGTCGTCGTATTTTGTCGACGAAGCCAATAGAATAGGAGTGATTATAAAAATAATTATTTACAAATTTATCACAAAGCTTGGAATATACTTTCAGAATTTTTAAAACTGCAAAGAAGTCAATTCGATAAGGGAATTTGTTAATGTTAACTTTACATATGTTTAGTAAAGAAACCTTATCGAGTGTCATTATGTACACGAAAAGTTGAGAGAACTATTCGCTGTGTGGTGGATAAATTGGAGACCATTGGTTCATTTAGCAATCCACCCGTTAGTCGAAAAGATCTGCCGATAGCATCGCCGCTGTCCATAGGAGAGTGCAGGATAATCCAAGGCACTCGATTTCGCGTCACTCAAAAGAGCAACTTGGCGAATTCTGCGACTTGACTTGGTCCTGCATCTGCAAAAAATGCAACTGACCTAGAAGTTAAACGACCACCACGTGCGTTCGCTGAATGGTGCCGGGAGCAGTAAAAAATTGATCAAAATTTGCAGGGAAAAATTATCTTTAGCTATGAGGCGCCTTCCTGGTTGAATGGATACATCAACAAAGAAAATTGTCGAATTTGTAACATAACATTTTCACATAAAATCCAAGAGCTTAAGAAGTAGGTCCTTGTGAATGAGTCACAAACCACAACGAGCCTCAAATCCAACATAACTAATTTTAGTCTGATTTGTGCGCCGCATAGTGGACCACTTCACGAGAAGGCTGCCAAAAATTCATAACTTATGATTGGATTGGAATTTTTATACGCCGTTTTTTTCTTCTGTTTTGTAGGTGAGACTTTGGTCTTTAATTTTTGCTCTAAAATGTAAAAATCGACCGATAAGAAAAAAAAAAAATATAGAGGGTTAGAATACATTTTAATTTGTATTTGAATTTTATTATGAAAGTGAAGTGATAAAACGTGCCAAAAAAGGTTTTTTATATCTTAAATATAACTGAATATTTATACTTATAACTAATACTAAGGTAATAAGTTATTAACTTAAATTTTTTCAGAAAATACCAAACTTTGGCCCTCGCACTGTAGTACAAATTTTGAGAAGGTGGTTTATAGTAAATGATTTCAAAGTTATATTACTCATTAGAAAGTAAATGTCAGAGTAACTCGGGAGCCAAAATATTCCTGCTCTATTTTAACATTATCACAGCGAATGATAGACCTTTAACGAATAAAAAAATTTCGGTGACATAAAACACACACTCTGAAAAATTGGCAGGATTGGAATATTGGACAACTCAGCTTACATTCAAAGTAAATATTTATAATTGTATCTCTCGAAAAGTTAATGTCACTTGGAACTAAATATTTGAATCCCTTGTGTTTCCTGTATCGTATCTCGAGGAACTTCACAGGGAAGCTGGAACAGTGGGCGATTCTACTCAATCAAATTAAATATTTATAATCGCACGTCTCAATAGCTTTTTTTATGACTTTCTGAAGGACAAAAGTTTGTTAAACATTAAACCCTTTTCAGCTTTACGTTTGGAGCCAATTCACCTTCTTCAAAACTCTATTGGATTATATGTGAATTCTTATACATACTTACTGTCATCAAGGCACATGTATGCAGCAGGGTTGGTAAACCAAATTTTAAAAATTTACCAACAGGCTTCTCAAAATATAATTCCTGAATCCAATTGTTTTTTAAATACTTAGTTCAAAAGCGTTAGACGGCCCGAAACTTATCATTACTTTTTAGTTTTGAAAATTTTAATTATTATTAGTCGAACTGTTTTACGTATTACATACAATGAAATTTATAATCAAGCTTAAGTTCGTTTTTATTCTCTCTAAGAAAGAATTAATTAAATTACAAATTAGGTGATAATATTAAAGAAAAATTGGGAAAATTTAAATTTAAAATAAACAAAAAGTAACTTCATTGCTAACCGAAGGTTCGCTGAAGGAACAACAAAATATAGGTGGTAAATATTAAAGTAAAAATATTCAACAAGAGGGAAGCTTAAGGTAGTTGGTGGTAGACTTCGTTCTCATCAACTGACGATTGATAATTGAATACAAGTTTTCTCGTATTCCTTTATCTGGGTTTGGTTGGTTAAATAGATGATGCTTACAACTAAAACACTACCCTAAGTAGATTAGATACAAGTAGTGCTGATGACGGACGTGGCTGTCTAGAAAATGTGCATTCCACTCGTGCTGGTGTCTAAAAATTAAATTTTCCCAATTTTTCTTTAATATTATCACCTAATTTGTAATTTAATTAATTCTTTCTTAGAGAGAATAAAAACGAACTTAAGCTTAATTATAAATTTCATTGTATGTTAAATATTTGGAATTTTTACCAAATAAGCCATTGCTGAACTATATCACTTTTTAGGATCGAAATGGACCAACAAAAAAATCACTATTCCAACTTTACCATCTCTGGTATGAAGAGCTTTAGAAAAAAAAACTTTACTGTCCTCATGTCTACAAAGGATTAAAAGGAAGTTTTCATTTTATTTTATTCTTTCATTCAATTTTATTTCATTTCCTTATTTTCTTCTCGAAAGTCTTTTGTGTTCAAATTATCAGCACAAAAATAAAATTGTCTTTTTATTGAACATTTCTTTAAATCACGTTCGGACAAAATGTAAGTAATACGAGTATCTTGAATTAAATTTTCTGTTCTTTTTTTAACTTAATAAATTTTTTTATTTTATATCTGACGGTGTATCTTATTTTGCAATACCTTTGCAATTTAATCAGCAGTTTACATGTTTTACAATTTTCAAACCAACTTTGTTCAATAAACCATTTAAAACCTATAATTTTGTTTTCGAACACGGGTATTATTAGACACGGGTATATTACACAAAAAATATTCGTATAAAACCTGAACACAGAAAAAAATTTTTGCACCAATTAAAGGTTTCAGATACAACTTGAATTTAATTTTAATTAATTAAATTATTTACTTAATTTAAATATTTTCTTATTCATACTTAATTAAATATATAATTGAGTCAATGAAAAAATTATTTACATTTGTTTCTGTTTTTTTTAACATGATCATCATGGTCCCACTCTGAATTTTTTATCGTGTACTCACCAAACCACATTAAAAAACATACGTTATTACAGAAACATACACTATATCAAAGATATTAATAAAACCTTTTTTAAATATAAAAAAAAAATTGTTAAAAATCTGTTTTTTCATGATTGATAACAAATTATAGTGTATGAAATCCCCTTTAAAATGAGTTATTACTCAACTTTCTAGAGATTAAAGGACTGGAATTTTGCGTATGCAAAACAGCTATATTTTACTATTTTGATAACTGTATAGCTAAAAAACTGTAAGAGATAGAATTTTTTTGGAATTATACAATAAATAATATGAAGAAGAAAAAAAATATTATAAGAAAGCGTGCAAAAATCATTTATTTATGGTAAACGATTTTAAAATTATATGATACTTATTTGTAAATAAATGCTTCGGGAGCCAAAAAATTACAACTCTAGAATTACAACTTCAGATGTGATCACCTAGCCGTGTTGGCTCTTATCCGACGGTGGTCTTACTACCGTGTGAAATAAAAGCGTAGACTAGTGCAACAGCACACTTTGATCAACAATGCACCATCTCTGTATACATCGATCTTAACCACAACTACCACGTGAACCCTCGATGGGGACCTCACCAGTAACCGGCCACAGAGATGAGGAGTTCTCTGTGGTGCCACCGGTTCCCGTGGTACCAGTCCTTTAGGCACCGGTCGGGCCTCGAAAAGGACTCATAATAACATAGACCTGTTCTTCCAGATTCAGGTTACAGGAACCCTGGCGTCTGGTGCCCCCATTTTCCCCAAGAGCATCAAAGCCTTTGAAAATGCAGCAGTGACATTATTGTACCCCCGTGGGAAATTAAAACTTCAGTTATATCACATAGAACAGGGGTATCCAAAATAGTAGTAGATAGTTAGCTAGTATATTGTTCTTCGGCTTGTGGGTTTGATTCCCGCCAAAGACTCGGAGTATTTCACTACATCGAGCGAAGGAAATCGCTACTATGATAGATAATTTAAGTTAGAATATACTTTCTAATTGTATTTTAACATTAATTAAATAAAAAAAATATCAAATCAATAACCAGCGGTAAAATTAAAAACGACTTCTCAATACAGGCCTTCTATAGGGTATACTAAATCCTTCTCTCTCTCTCTCTTTCTCTACGACCATAATTTTTTCGTTTCTTTTACAGATGGGCTTTTAGAAGGTTTTGTCTCTTCTAACAGATCAACTACACATTCCTACTTCCCTTTTTGTGGAAGGAAAGCTTTAGGTTCCATTTTTTTATATCTCTCATTTTGAACGGCAAAAATATAATTTGCTATTTTGAGATTTCTAATTTATAAAAAATAAAAGTTCATTTTTTTGGCCTTTATTTAATGGAGTGCTTTTTCCGATTTAAATACCTCGATGGACTGATTGATAGTGCTTTAGTCTATCAGCCTAGGGGTTTCGGTTTCGATTTCGATTTCCAAATACAATTAAAAAAACAAAATTTACAACCATTAATAAAATAAATTTTAATTGCTTAATAAAATTAGAAGAACAAATATCTTGTCAAAACAGTATCTCTTAGTTTTTGCTACGAACAGCCTTCTAAAATTGAAGACCTTTTAGCAGACAAGTTTGGCAAGACCTTCTAGAATGCTTGTCGGCAGAAGCGAGAGTGCAGGGACTGCTCCGCAAGGACAACTTGTGTTAAAAAGATATGAGTATGGAATGCGACTAGAACGACTTGTGTATACTAAGGAAGCAGTAAAAAGGCCTTGTAGAAGGCCTTTATATTTTTTCTTTTAACCGCTGGCAGCGTTTCAAGTCATCACTTAAAATTAGATAAAGATAATTAAATAAGAAGTAAATTCAGTCTTTATTTAAAAAAGTTATTAAACATAAATATTTACATATATTTAATGAAGGTATTAAATAAAACACAAACTTTTACAACAATTAATATCTTCGTTGTATGTAAGTACTCTCCGGAGGGTATTGGTAAAAGATGTACATACATATCAACCTTTTAGTAAGACAATGGCTAATTGAGCAAATACTAATAAAAAATTTATATCGTTTTTTTAGTCCCTTCCTCACATTAAAACTTAATTTTGTTTTAAATTTATTGTTGTTTGCCTTTTAAAATTGCCAAGGGTATTCTAATTTAATAGAAACAAGTTCATATATTTTGCCATATTTCTCTCTCTCAATTGAATCGATTGATATTTTTTTGATTATATAAATAAGATTTGATTAAGGTAATTATTAAAGGTGAACTTTTACCAACAAATTTTTTTTTTTTCATAATTTATTTATTGCATCTTCAATATTTTTGAACAAACAATAATTACTCGTATCTTAAGTCTAAAATAAAATATACTTTTTAAGTCCACCCAGTGCTAGACAAAAATAATGTTTGTGTCACGGATTTTGCAATCATTTGCGGGTCATCGCTCTAATGTACGGCCAAGAAAAGCAGTATCTCTTCTTTTTAGTCGAATATAACCAGGTTCATTCAGCATGTTACGCGCCAAAGGGTTTGGATGAGATTCAAGCCACTTTAGATATGTGACTGCATGTTTCGCTATTTTTGCTTTAACTGATGGCATGTTTAGGTCTTTGTGTATGTTCGAATTTTTTTTTATACCAGGGAGCAGATGTAATTATACGAAGAATCTTATTTTGGAGCCTTTGAATTTTTTCTACATTGCAAGCTGAGGCAGTGCCCCATAACTGAATCCCATAATAACAAATTAGTTTAAGGATCGACTTGTACAGTAGAAGTTTACAATCAAAAGCTCAAGGTAGAGTTTCTGCCAATAAGCCAATTTAGTTGTACTGCTTTTAGTTTAATTTGTGATAACTTAAAATGAATGTGGCTTTTCCAAGTAAGGCGATGGTCAAGATGTATACCCAGGTATTTAACGTCTGAAAGCTGAGGTATCATTTGGTTATTTATGCGAATAGGAAGGCATGAATCCCTACGCAGTGTGAAAGTTGAACATCGGTACCAACAAATGATTTTTAAATATAATAATTCTTGCAAAAAAAAACGCCTTCAAAACAGACAAACTTAAAATCATGTTTCTTTAAGACGGTAATTTTACAATGATTATATTATACTCGAGGAAGATTGTAGCGGGATTTTTTAAATGTCGTAGCACAAAATGTCAATTCGGATAAAAAAACTAATTTTGGAATTCAATAACCTAAAGAAAATATCAGTCGATTTTCTACCGGGGGAGCAGTGGTTTCGGAGTATATAGGGGCACATAATCCCGGGATTCTGGTTTTTTTAGGTCAAACCAATGCCAAACTACTGTCTGTATATAGCGGTTCAAAAGTTTGGCTTAATACATAAAATTACATAACTATTGCGACACCCTGTAATTTCCGAATTCAAATTTTATACTTGTTGTTATAGCGGTCGTAGATATACAGGTTTAAAAGTTTGGCCATATACATCAAACTAAATAAACTATTGCGACACCCTTTAATTTATAATTTTAAATATTTATACTTATTATGACAGATATAGTAATGGACATTCTGTCTATTTGTTAAGTGTTTGTCATTAACGGTTCGAAAGATAGGATCATAAAGGTGAAACTACGCCACATATAGGGTCACCACAAATTAAATTTTTAATTTAATTTTTTTATTATTTTTTGTTATTGGGATACGCACTTTTTTTAAATTCAAATTGGTGACCTTTATAGGTTCACAATACACGTAAAAAACATGTATGTTGTATGGGGGCACCCTTTAGTTTTTAAAATTTTAAACTTCTTTTAAAATGGGACTAATCTGTAAGCATAATAAACTCACAGCGAATTGATAACCTCCTTCTTTTTTTGAAGTCGGTTAAAAAGGGCAAACAATTTCAAAACATTTAAATAAAAAACAAAAATTGATTGATTGTTAAGTTAAACGAATGAATGAAAGTGAAGGGAAATTAATTTGGTAACAAATTTGCAGTCATTGTTGATTTATAACCACAAGTCATTCACACACAAACAATCACATAAACATAAACTCATTCACCTAAATTTTTTTAATATACGAGTACATGAACAGATTTTACATTTCATTTGTATTTTTGTTCAGGGGGGTTGAGAAAGCTTTCACACAACAATATTGATTTTGTTGTTAAAATGTTGTAGTCTATTTTAAATTGACAATTTATTTGCCTTTGTTTAAATTTTAAATGTTTAGATAACAAAATTAATGTGTTTGGTTCAGTTTGTTTTTGTTAAAAATAGATAACATGGACCATTCCAGGAGAGGAGAAAAATTTGATAATAGAATTTTCATTAATTATTAAATTAAATTATTTATTAAATTATTTATCTGAAACTCAACATTATTTATTGAACAGAAGATTCTTAAAAAAGCATTGTTGTAAGCATAATTTCATTATTCAACTAGATTCCTTTCTCTTTTTGTCTTGGAAACGGAAAAAGTGGCTAGAAAATAAATCTGGAGAATAATAATTCTAGCAAGTTAATCAGGTATGTGATGAAAAACGATTGATTTAAAATTAGAGAATTATTTCTGAACGCATCTCTTAACATTTGGGTTTGAAAAGTATATCAGAAGACAAAAATCAAACACTAATGAGGAACTTAAACAAAAATATTATAAAAATTAAAAGTTTTTAAAAACTAATTTTTATACAAAACAACAAAATCGTTTTAAAATCGATTCGTTTTCAAAATCGTTTTGTATCACATACCTGAATGTCTAAAAGATAAACAGAGTTGCCAGTTTAATTTAAATAAACATAATTTACTGAATAAAAACTAATTATAGTTTCAACTTATATTATGTGTATTTAAAATCAAAAGCAATCTTTTTCTTCAAATATTGCTTTTTCAGAATCTTGAGTTCATAAAAAAATAATATTTATTCATGTCTACTTTTTGCCTAAAAGTGTACAAATGTAAAGCTGTTGTTACACCTTTCGGTGAAGAACTTCAATGCTGGCCGTTTGTTTGGAATCTTTGGTGAGCATTTTAGATAGTACTTTCAAAAACGGGTCTTATGATGTACAACATTATTTCTGTTGACGATCAGATTGATTTTTTGCAATATAAGGTAAACTATTTATACAATCTTGTAGTACCTTTGAAATCGAAAACAATAGATAGACACTGTAAGCCCTGGTTTTCTCAGGATATTAAGCGGGCAAGCAGTCACAGGGATTTAATATATTCGCGCGAAATGCACGAAACGTATCGAATCGCACGGAAGCTGACGAACAGACTAATTAAGAGATCCAAATCCGACTATTATGCAACTAAGTTTTCTGCTGCAACTGACTCTAAGAAAAAGTGGAAAGCAATTCGCGAAATTGGAATCTATCAATAGTGAGTCTTGTGGAATTGATGCAATTGCCCTAAATAAACAACTTTTTAAATATTCCTGTAGTTACACCTAATCCCAATTACTATCTCCAATCAATAGTGAGTCTTGTGGAATTGATGCAATTGCCCTAAATAAACAACTTTTTAAATATTCCTGTAGTTACACCTCATCCCAATTACTATCTCCAATGATTTTTCAGAAAATAATTTTTATTTCATACAATGAAATTTATTTCACTAACGTTACCCGGTATGATGTGATCTCTAGTCTTTACTGACAGGTAAAGTCCAATGCAATAGGAGTTGATTGCATTGATCCAAAGTTCCTTAAGATTCTCTCGCCACAACTTGCACCCATTATTACGTTTGTTTTTAACAGGATATTTACTACCAACTGTTATCCAAAAATATGGACTCTTGCGAGAATCATTCCAATAAAGAAATCAAACTCTGAGTTTAGGCCGATAGCAATCCTACCGTTCTTCTCGAAAGTTTTTGAAAGGTTGATTCATAATCAGGTGACTCGATACCTTGAAAACAATAACATTCTAACAAATTGTCAATCTGGATTTCGTAAAGAACACAGCTGTATAACGGCCCTAGTGGATGTTTCGGAATATATTAGACAACAAATTGGTTGTGGCAATGTTACATTCTTGGCACTTTTGGATCATTCGAATTCTTTCGACACTGTTGATCATTATATATTATGTAATAAATTAAAATGTTTTTATAAATTTTCATCTTCTTCTACCGAACTTATATTCTCTTATCTAACTGAGAGACATCAATTTGTTGATACAGATGCCTCAAATTCAACCTCTTTGCCTTTGAGTCGAAGTGTCCCACAGGGCTCAATCTTGGGCCCTCTACTGTTTTCACTTTATGCTAATGATCTGCCAATCAAATTTCAATATTGAAAAGTTAGATTGGGTGCTGACGACGCACATAGGGGTATTTTGATGACCTTTTTTTTTGGAGTGGGTCTTATACTAGTAATTAGTGGGTCAGAACTTAGCACAAGCCTATTAATAATATCTAAGTTACACTGAACCCTTGAAAACTTTCTAGCAAAATTCTGCCTGTAAAGCCGGAAATGCTTCTTTCGTGCCTCAGCCGCTTCTTCTGATAACAGCCCAATAGGCAGCAATGCCTCATCTCATTCATAACAGTTGCACCATGTATTAAAATCTTATGGGGGTGGGTAAAATTACTGTTTTACGTTTTTGCTCATTTTTTTTATAGGTAATAACAGTGTTAGATGCAATGATTTAAATAAAAACATCTTCCTTCAGTTATTAAAAACCAAAACATTTTATGAATATAAAAAGGTTTCTTACTCGTATTTACCTATGTAAGATAAGAAAAAACAGAAAAATGTATAATTTTTAAAAAATCGCCAAAAAAAAAAAATGGCGCAAATTACGCAAGGTTTTTTTTCACAGTATAAAAGTATAGATCGCAAGTTTTATAGTGATTTTTTTTTTGCGCAATTTTTATTTATTGTATCTTCAATATAATTCAACTATCAATAATTACTCATATCTTAAGTCTAAAAAAATAAATATACTTGTTTAGTCCAATCAGTGCTGGACAAAAAAAATGTATATTTCACGGTTACTGTAATTTGCGGGTTATCCCTCTGATGTACGGATGAGAGAAGCAGTGTCCCTCCTTCTTAGTCGAATGTAACCAGGTTCATTAAGTAAATTACGGGCCAGTGGATTCGGATGAGCTTCAAGCTTCCTTAAATACCTTATGGCAAGTTTCGCTATTTCTGCTTTAACTGATGGCACGTTTAGATCTTTATGAATGTTCGAGTTTTTTATATACCAACGAGCAGATGTAATTATACGAAGAATCTTATTTTGGCGCCTTTGAATTTTTTCTACGTTGGTAGCTGAAGCAGTGCCCCATAATTGAATGCCATAACACCATATTGGTTTTAGAACTGACTTGTATAATAAAAGTTTGCAATCTAAAGATAGAGTAGAATTTCTGCCAATAAGCCAGTTTAGTTACACTGCTTTTAACTTCATTTGTGTTAACTTTGTTTCTATGTGGCGTTTCCATGTAAGGCGCCGGTCAAGGTGTATGCCGAGATATTTGACGTCTGAAAGCTGAGGTATCGTTTGGTTATTTATCCGAAAAGGGGGGCAAGATTCTCTACGCAGTGTGAAGATTATGTGAGTACATTTTTGTTCATTAACTTTTATTCTCCATTTCTTCAAACATTTTTCTAAATTGGATATGTGGTCTTGTAAATATCGTGATGCTACTTCGGGTCTTTCGTGAATGCTCAAAAAGGCTGTGTCGTCAGCAAATGTCGATGTGTGAACTCGGTTACTAGTTGGCATGTCTGAAGTATACAATAAGTATAAAAAGGGCCCCAATATATTTATAGTGATATATAACATTTTTAGGATCGCGATGGAGATCACTCTTAAAAAGCTTTTCACTTTTTTTTTTGACAAAAAATTTTACAAAAAAAACCTTTTTTTATATTTGAACGAAATTTTTTATCAGTAAAATTTTAAAAAAAAAAATCTAAAAACTAACATAAGTAGCTACTAATAAACCCTTTCACAGAAAAAAAAATCAATACAAAATCTTTATTCGTTTAGCCACCAAAAAATATATTGCAGACCTCTCAAAATCGTTTAAAGTCAAGCAAAACGTATGGGATTTACTCAACTTTCCTGATTTTAACAGTGTCCCAAAACGACAAATATCAAGCTAAAGCCTTGTAAACTGTAATATCACATCAGTCAACGTATGTGTTAAAATTTTAAACGATGTACTGCATCGTGTCTTTGAATGGGCCACCGCTAATGGCCTGGAGATACATCCAACTAAATCCAAATTTTTGATTATCAAGAAGAATTTATTGAAACTAGATTATAACCCTGTTTTAATCTTTAATAATCAACCCATCGATATTGTAAACGTTGCTAAAAATCTGGGAATTTACTTTAACAGCACCCTCACTTGGTCTACCCATATTCATTTTGCCTGTGGTTGTGTGTCTGCTATGTTAAGAAATCTTTGGCAAAGTCATTATTGCACTCCCCTAACCGAATACTTTTCGCAAAAAAATATTTAATGCCAATTTTACTGTATGGGTGTGAACTTTTTGCCAGTTGCGATATAGTTTGAGAAGATTTGATCATGTCTCTTCGTATGCAAACAAACTTTATGGCATGTGTCTTGATCACTATTTGAAGGTAAGGATTTTAATACTACTGCATAAAATAATATACATGCGTCAACCCGAACATCTTTATGAGCGATTGAATTTTTCAACCGTTAATAGAGGTAAAAGACTGCTTTGTTTTAGATATACATTTCAAATATCTACATGCCAATTCTTTATTTATGCAATACGACTCTGGAACAATATTCCCCACAGCTCTCAATTTTTAAGTTAGTTTTAAGTGATTTTTACTTATGTAACTATGAGAATAATTTTGTTTTTATAATTATATTTTTTATTGCCTTTTCTGCTACTTTTGTAGGCATTCATTGTAATTTTGTATGTACTAGTACTGAGTACTGAGTTTTGTATCTACTAGTACTGAGTTCCATACTTTAATATGAGACTTAAAGTCTTGTAATGATGTCCTCACATCGAAAGCGCTCACCACCAAAACAGCCACTAACGACGGTTTTCAACGAAAGGTATAACAACAGTATTTCATTTACTGGCGGAACAAATCCAATCAACTTAATACCAAATGTAATGCTGTTGACAACTTTGAATTATCTATACATATAATAAAATTTTAACAGGACCATTTCTGTACATGATTTTTTTTTTAAATACTGAATGAATTTTAATAATATTTATGAGGAGGTACCTTAGTATACTTTTTTCCGCAAAAATATCTTATCCAAGAATGGGTACCTCTATATCATTAAAATACATAAACCATAACTGAAGCGCTATAAAAGTAAGGGTCTTAAAATTTGGGTGGATTACTTTCGAAGCAAGATCGAACAAAATATTGGCGGGCATAGCTAGTAATTAGATAAAGCAAACAGTTGAGCAAGTTTTACAACCTTTGGCTTTGATGATATTTTAAAATTAATTTTTTTACTTGCATGTATATGATTTCAAGATTTTCATATATTTCTTCTCCATTTTCGTAGATAATAGCATACATAGGTTGTATAGTGCTTGAATGTGTAACGGCAGCATAAAATGTCTTGTAACAGGCACCACGCCCACTATTCAAATCGAGTCTATCTTTATCTAAACTATGTATATTAATAGAGAGGTTACTGGTGTAACATTTCAAGACGCTACCAAGCAACACGATTATAAATATTAACTTTGTATGGGAGGTGCCACGCCCACGCCCACGTCGAAAATTAAAAAAATAAGTACCCTATTTTACCAACCGTATATCTGATAATAAACTGTGAAAATTTCAAACAAACAAACAAACAAAAACAAATATATTTAGTGCTTTATAAATGTAGAAGACAGAAGATAAATAAAACATAATTTTGTGCTTTGAAAAATGATGAGCCCTTAAATTCTATTACTTTCGTTTAAAACAAATTCACTGTCATCCCTTCTTACCAGCGTTATTTTTAAATTCCAATAAAATCCTCAGCAGTATTTAAATGTTTGTTAAAATATTTATAGAACTTGGCCAAAAATGAGCAATAGACAAAAAACAGCAAAATAAAATAGCAAGACCCAACACAAAAATTTTAAAATTTTATAAAAAATTAAAGTTGGAAACAATATTGAAGATTAAAAAGTAAACCAGCGATTAAAAAGCAATCAGAGAGTGCAAACATGCGAAAAGAAAGTTACAACTGAATTCTGAAAAAAAATTTAATAAGGATATAGGATATCTAACTATGAATAGAGATTAAGAAGCAGACACTTTGTCTGTTGAAAATCACTTGAAGCATACATATTAAATAAAAACCGATAAAAATAATTAAGGGGGTGTTCTAGGATTTAAAATGAAACACAACGCAACCATGAACACATTTTATTTTCTCACACATTTCTTTAAATAAATTAAAAAGAATAAATAATTTAAAAAGAATAAATGGTTCTTTCCTACATAGAAGTAGTGATATGGAATGTATTTATCGATTTAAGCGAATGAATACGTATAAAAAGCGCTAAATAAGTTAAATTCTAAAACTTTTAAAACAAAGTACAGTGTAGCGAATAATTTTAGGAACTTAAATTAGGACTATGGATTTTCAGGAAATAATAAAGTGATGCTGAATGATTATGTATATATGCAGCATGCCGGATTTTCAGATTGCCATATGAACTATAATTACACTCTCGACTATATGATTAAAACCACTTAAATTTATGTTATCTTTCTTGAAGACAGCTAAAATTTTATTAACATCGGAAAGGACATTATCTTAAGATTGCAAAAATAATAACACACCAGCATTTAATTTATACATTGAACTATTCGTGGAAAAGAGATATGTATTTTTGAAGTTAATCTAGGCTTAAAGTTAGGCTTAAGTTCGTTTTTTTCTTCTAAGTTGAAAGAATATTACAATATTACAAATTAGGTGATTAATTTTAAAGAAAAAAACGAAAAAATATTAGCTATTTTTAAATCTGGGGTGCAATAACGTATTACAGCACATTTGTTTAAGAATTTCAAAATGACAAAAAAAAATTAGAAAAAGACTTTGTTACAATCAGCTTTCCCTAATGCAAATTATATAGCTATTGCCAGAAGACAATGCTCCAGTGCTCTTCAAACACATTTATGATTTTACATGCGTTTTTCTCTTTGTGTTGAGAGAGCAACACACATTTGCTTTGAAATCTATATGACGATTTCATTGATACATAAATTGGCGAAACTGCGTTCGTTGATAATAATAATAATTGCAAAATTTTATTAGAAAGCACGTCAATCACCGTCATGATCAATGTTGGATTGACAAATGCTACTATAAGGCTCCTTTGAGTACAAGATGGAAGGCTAATCTTTTTGGTGGTGCTTCCCATGCCGAGAGCGTTGTAGTTAAAAAAGATGGTGTTGAAGCCAAACAACCTAATTCTGCTGTCCGTAAGTGCGTGAGTGTGCAATTAATTAAAAACGTTAGCTTGAACTACATCGAAGAAAACGATGAAGTGTTTGTTTTCTATATACATTTACATACATACATAGTCTACATGCATTTACATACATACATAGGTATGTACAAATATGTTTCAAAATTAAGTAAAAAAATGTTCCGATATGACATTTTATAGTTTTCAACCGTACTATAATCGTTTCATGTAATCATAATATTATAATCTATATCTATATATATAATAAAATGGTAACTCATATCCGTCTGTCTGTCTGTCTGACAGCTTTTGTTTACGTTCACATCATGTAATACGCAGTTGAACTAACCGGATATGAATATATGTAAAGTAAAAAATATATAAACTGATACGTAGCATATCTTAAGGCGGAACTAGAAACGCCGGTATTACCACATAGCACTAAACCGGATATGAATATATATAAAGTAAAAAATATATAAACTGATACGTAGCATATCTTAAGGCGGAACTAGAAACGCCGGTATTACCACATAGCATTAAATCGCCGGCGAGGTAAAATAATTATTAATTGGCTATGCTAGCTTCAAACTAATTCGCCTAAAGAACACCAGAAGTTGTTGCGAAGATTTACGCACTAACCATCTGTCTTATCTACTACTATCCCTTTCTAAAGGAAGTAACACAGTTAATATAGGCCTTAATTGCCTGAGTGTTACTTCTCTTAAAAAAAAACTAAAAACGTAAGGGTCTTTGGTGTGGATTGCTTTCAAAGAAAAATCGAACAAAATATTGAAAGACGGTGACGAAGTGGCGGGCACAGCTAGTATTTAATAATATGGTTTGACTACAACTATATAATTTATAGTTACCTCAACCATGTTTTTTTATGTGTAGTTTAAACCCTTCAGAAATTAAATTTATTTGGATTATTTAAAATCACTTTATGATTCAATAAAACCCCGTATACACGCAAAGAAAAAACATGGTTGAGGTAACTATAATCTAAGAGCAACATGTTATGGTTGAATTATATGGTTATATATATAAAAATAATATTGTTGTCGTTGGAACATATTATTGTCTTACATAAAAATAACATTGTAAAATACAACCATAGTTATGTTTGTAATATAAACATACTATAATATAATTTGAAACATGTAAATGGTTATATGTGACAACGTATGAATATATTTATAAATAACAAAAACAAATACACGAATATTTCCATTTAGACTTACATAAATACATATTTTGATATTCTCTTCTTACCTCTTTATAAGTTTGATATTTTTAATTCAAAACTATCATTTATAATAAAACACAAATTTTCTTATTGGAATATTTGGCCAGTGTTACTTGGTTTCTTTATTTAATAAATAAGCTAATAAGGCCTGACTTCTTTAATAAAATAAAACAATTTATTTTACATTTTTCCCGACGTTTCGTCAATTATTTGTTGACTTTTTCAAGGGATATAGTAAAAATTTTTTTTGTTTTTACATTTCTGGTTTTAAAAACGAAATACAAGGAACATATAACACAAAATTGAATAATAACATTAATTAATTTCAAACGAAACAACACAACTTAAATTAATATCACAGCTTGTTTAAAAGTATTGCCACTCTGTAGTTCGCGTTTATATAAAATGTAAAATAAATTGTTTTATTTACATTAAAGAAGTCAGGCCTTATTAGCTTATTTATTAAATAAAGAAAACACAAATTTATTTGTTGACAACAAATATGCATTTATTGTTTTTACGGTTTTAGATGAACCGATAGCTTACACACATATTTCTAAACTGAAAGAATGTCAAAACCAAAATATGTATTTTTGAAACCAAACATTATTTGTTTATTTTTAGTCAAACTTAACATACTATGTTTAATAATAATATATTATGGTTATAATTTTTAAATATTAAAAATAATTTGGTTGTGGTTTGACTTTTAATATGTTTCAAATCAACCATGTTGCTTTTTTGGTGCGTATAACCATTGAATGATTAACTGTTAACAAAAAACTTGTTTATCGTTACCAAAGTATTGTTTTAAATAACTATAATTTGTTCACAGCAAACATCTATTGTTACAGAGAACATTGTGTGGTTGCTGTGACCATACAATAACCATGTTTTTTCTTTGCGTGTAGTTGTAAGTTATTTTAACAATTAAGTAACCAACCAATATTAAAATGAATGTTATCAATAAACCTTATATTAATAATCAGCCTCATATTTCAAACAATAGTTTAAATAAATCTCAAAAAAACTGTTGTAAAAGTAATTGTACAAGTGCAATTCCGTAGCTTAAAGTCCCAACAAGAATCTCTTTTATTCTCGTTACATTTTTATTTTTATGCCTTCGAAATAATAAGATTTTTTTTTAACCGGTATTTTTCGTTGCTGTCGTAGAATCCTCATAGTATCTATTTCGTTTCGGTGAAGTTTTTTACTTTACCGTACGTAGTATAAGGTAAAGTATAGTAATCGAAAGAAAAAAATCGAGGTCAGAATTTCGGCGGATTAATACGTTTTGAGGTCTCCTGAATCCATTTTGGCTATTTTCGCCATGATGTCTGTGGGTGGGTGGTTGGTTGTGTATGTCACTATTTTTGTGGAGTTTTTACAGTTCATACCGTTTGACATATCAAAATAAAGGGGTAGTTTCCTTACCCTCAAATTTTGTAAACGTTCTAAAGGCCATACCGTAAGACATATTAAAACGAAATTCAGTATTTTCCTTTGGTATATGGAGATAAAGAACTGTATAAATTTTGGGCATAACCGGGAGGGAGCAAGGGGTAGTTTACTTACTCCCAAATTTTGTGAACGCTCTAAAGGTCATACCGTATGACATATTAAAATTAAATTCAGAATGTGCCTTTAGTTTATGGAGATGTAGAGCTGTAATAATTTTGGTCATAATTGGGAAGGGGCAATGGGTAGTTTACTTAACACTCCAAACCGAAAATAATTAATTTTTTGATTCGATAATATATCCAAAAATAACTGAGTATTGTAAAGTTGAGTGTAGGCCACTCCAGTTATTTTTACGTACAAAAGTAAAGTCTATCTGATACGATATTCATTTTTTTAATTTTCTTTAAGGTTCTTTCAATGGCTGTAAAAAAAAACTTTCAAACTTACCTTACACAAAACGGTACGGAATTATCAGACTGACTTCTTGATATTGTAAAAAAACGAAGTCTTAGTAACAAAAAGTCTTTTTAAAACTTGCATAAAATTAACAGACTCACCTATGTATATTTTGACAAAATATTAAGTCTGAAGGAACGTACATATTCACATGATACACAATATTCAATAAAAAACCTACTTTGTCATTTTTGTTACTTACATGGCTTTACGTTTCATATGACGATATTCTGAAAACCATGTTTAGTTTTGTCGATGATTCAAATTTCAAGAAATCTATTTAAAAACTTTTAGGTTATATATTTATCACCATTATTTTTCAATAATTTTAACTAAAATAAGACACAAACCTTATAATTGTTTCTTAGTTATTTTTAATTTAAACTTATAATTTATTTAATTTAACTTTCAGTGATATAATACAATCCTTAAGATTTTAATTCTTTTTAATTAATAGGACTAACTTTTAAATACCAATTGTAGTGGTTTATATTGCAAAAAGGAATCAATAGGAATTTACAACAAAACTCAGTGCTCATAATTGTGCATGTCTAGTAACCAAATATTAATGTAAAACTGTGCATGCAGAACATAATACACTTGTCAACAAAATAAGCTTTAAATAAATTAAAAATTCGTACACAATTGAATCCATTACATATGTACTTATATATAATCTTCACCCACACGTTATGTGTATTTGAGTAAGTAAGTGTACAAGACTGTGCATGCTTGATCGGGATTCCTATTTAGGCTTAGTAACAACACAAGCAAACAGGTTGTTAACAAAATTCAAAATTGAACATGCAGATTTACTGTTAATTTCATGTTCATTTAAGCTTGTATGTATACATACATACATACATACATACATACATACATACATACATACATACATACATACATACATACATACATACATACATACATACATACATACATACATACATACATACATACATACATACATACATACATACATACATACATACATACATACATACATATGTATGTACGTAAGAAAGCATGTATTACCATACATGCTTGAACATGATTGGTGTTACTTGCGTAGTAACAAACATAAAATAATGATATATACTTATAAAAAAGTCATACAAGAGATTTATGTGTGTAACTACTAGCTATCTCAGGTGCTCTTCGCTAAACACATCCACAAAAAATAAAAAAACACTTGGAAGAAAAGTATGGCCAACATTTAACTCGAAAATTCACGCTATTCTCATGACGCAACGGTTTTAATTTATATGTAGGGTACGACACGACGCCCACTGTTTTTAGATTATCCGTATTAACACGATAATAATGTTTTACTTTGTATGGGAGGTACCACCCCAGTCTATATTTTGATAGATTATGTACATTAGTATGGGTGTTACTTGTGCAAAGTTTCAAGACTCTACCTCATGCAGATCTATCGGTAGACGACAATAATTGTTTACTTTGTATAGGGGATACAACGCCCACTATTCCAATCCAGCTTGTGTTTTGCTAAACAATGTATATTAATTTTTCTTTTCGTAAAAACTTTAGTTGGGTTAAGATGAAGATTTAAAAGAATTGGCCAAATCGCTGCAGTCGTCCTTAAGTGTTGCAATTACCAAGAAGGGCATTTGATTTTATTCATATAGATGTATTTATTACCGCTTAAGTTAAATTTATAGCAAATAAGGATAAGTATATGTTACAGTTTATCACGGCTGCAGAAAATTAAGGCTGTTAACTGTCGTTCGTTTTTATAAGAAAGTTCGCCAATTACACAATTAATTTGTTTTTTTTTTGGAATAAAAGCGGTAAAAATCGGATTTTTAGAATGAAAAAGTAATGTGAAAAAAGTAGTTTAAAAAAAAACTGCAAAAATCAAATCTTACAGTATCTACTATGACTACTAATAAATTGATTTTAGACAAAACGGAACATATTTGCTATTAATAGCACATATGAAACTGTTTCTATTATTACGTTTTATACTGTAACTGAGTGCGATATAAGAAAATAAAATATTTCTTACATGTTGTTCACCACAAACAAGTAAGAAATATAGAAAAATAAATGATGCAAATGTAGATTCCTAAATCTTAGAGGAAATGCTCTCTTTAGTATACTTAATGCAAAATAAAAACGAATATCATTTGGAAGATTTTTAATAAAAAATCGTAAATATTTTTTGTTTTATTTCCATATCATGCAAATCACATATAATCCCTACCACTACCCTCAACAATACTTAAAAGCAAAAAATTGCTTTTACATGAAATAGAAATGGAATAAATTTCAGCAAAAATTTAGTCTAGCACATCATCATTTACAAATGCTAAAATCCCCAATGCAGCAAATGTGGTAAGACACTTTTAAAAGCCGCCTGCCACAAATCGACTTTTTGTTAAAAAAAAAACATTAATTCACACACATACATATGTACACATATGTATATGTATGTATTTATTAATAGGAAAATTGAATTACAAATAAAAATGAACAAATGTTCTGAGGGATTTATGTAATATACGCTTGGGGGCTGGCTATAACTAATATATAAGTTTTTTAGCTTTAGGGTAAGGAAAGTTATACAGAAGGGTTTTTTTTAAATTCAGAGTCCTTTTTAAGTTGGGAAAAATATACTTGACCTTAAAGTAGTAAAAAAGTCAGAATTAATTAAATTATTTTTTATTTCTTTTTAAAAAATTTATTCTATTAAATAAACTTTAAATTTGTTTACTTTAATTTATTTAATTTTTCTATATAATAGAAATGCCTGTTTAAATTTTTTTTAATAATAAAAACTGTTAATAAAAGGTATTCCAAAATTCATACCATATTTGATATGCGGCCGTTTGTGTTGGCCATAAAGAAAAGAATTGGGCAGCTAACAGTTTAGAGTTAGTAAAAATGGAGGACAATACGGTTTTATTGCTGAACAATATTTAAAAAATTATTAAAGTTTGGATTGACCTAATCGCATATTTCGTAGAAAATCTTAATTAAACTTCTTCAACTTTCAACTCCTTCAGCGAGATCAGTTTTCAATAATAAAATACTTCATTGCTCAAAAGATTAAAAAACAGTTTTTAGGAACCCCAAAATCTATAACATTTGATAAAAATGACTTTTGTTCTGTTGTATAGCAGACTCTTTAGGCTTCAACTATGTTAATGTAGGGGGGATATCGAAGCAGACAGCAGACCGCTAAACATAGTCTTAAAGGTAGCCTTAATACCCATAAAATTATGGTTAAATCTGTAAATTAAGTTTTAAAATGAGCGAGTTAAAAACATTTTATAAATTCAAATTTTTGATTTTTCGATATCCTGGTCCAGTTGTGTCAAAATATTTTAAACAATTTTTAGCAAATTTTTTTTAATTTGTTCCCATAGCTAGTGACCGAAATTTAAAATATGTAGTGTGGAAAAATTTTAAGTTTTTATCTTGATTTTATCTGAGTTAAAAACTCGACGATATTTCATTTCAACATTCCAAATTTATTGAATTTTTGTGCATTTCAGCCTAAAAATGGCCCTCAATCGTATTTTTTTTTAAAGGAAAAAAAAATTTCTTAAGGAATATATATAAAAATTATATATCTTTGTATAAGCTAACAATATGTAACATAATTTCGTGTAAAATTGGTCGACCTTGTAGTCGATGGAGGTTTTTCAATTTTATATATATTGACTTTAGAACACTGCCGTAATAAAGCTGTATATACTCGCAACTATTGCTGAAGCTATTTCATGACCCCTAGTCTATATTTGGATTTTATGGGCAAAACATTAAAAAATTCCAATTTTGGTCTTTATTTTGAGAATTGTGTGATTTCCTTTGCCTTGGAAAAATGCTCTTAAAGTTTTCAAAATGGTATATTTCTGAAAGTCATTTCAGTTCCATTACATATTATGGTTCTAACATTACAATATTGTTATTATGTTTAATATTAATATGGTTTGACTACAATCGTATAAACTAATTGCTGTTACATTATGGTTACCTCAACCATATCTTTGTTTCTCTGAATGTTTAACTCGAGAATGATTTTTCCGGTAAATACTTAAACCATCTATAGCTGCAAATTGTTACAAAATTCAGATTTATAAATAAACTTTTTATGACTTTTCAAAATAAATGTTACCCAACTTTGGGAGCTTACTTCCAAGCTACCGAATTATTTTCAAAAAAAATGTTTTTAAATCACTGTTAAACGACTTATTAAGAGAAATGTTTAATTAATAAATACCCTGCTTCAATGTTGCTCTGAGTTATTATTTTCCACACCTTGTGAAACCCAGAGTAGATGAATTTTTATTTTATAGATGAAAAACAAATTTTTATCTTATAAAAATGAAAAACACGCTCTTCTATAATCATTGGCAAGTTTAAATTTGTAGTTGAGTCCTTTCTACTTAAATTTTGGCATATTTGAGTATGTTTAAGTGGTATTAAATACAATAAACAAATTTCTCCCTTGTGTTAATATTTAGATTTCCCTCACAGTTACAAGATGTTAGAAAGGGTTCTGTTTTTTCCCTAAGATACCCGTTAGCTTGACCTGGCAAACTACCACTAAAGTAAAATCTTTTTTTAAATGTATTTTTTGCTTCTCTTTCAAATTGGTTACAAAGGGGGAATAGTTGGAAATCTTTAACATTGCCATGAAACTAAATTTAAGTAAATGTTTCAGAATTTTCCTTATCATCATTTTCTAATCAGTGCGAAGAGAAAAAGGTACAAAACACACACAACAGGATTTTCTATTAATTTCGTAAACGTTTTTGTTAAATTGCAAATAATAGAAAAAATGACAAACAAAGCCTAGCTGTTTCAATGTATGTAGATACCAGGCATGGAAAATTGAATTTTTGAAATATTTCCTTTTACTAACAGAAAGAGAACTTAATGAGATGAAGTATAATAAATAAACCAATTATATGTGAAATGAGTTTATTTCGATTTAAAAAAATTACTTTTTAAACTATGAAGTTTTTTTTTTTTCAAAAAAATTTAGTAAAAGATTCTTTAACAGGTAACTCTAATGTGCGGCGGAATAGCATAGGTCAAAGCGTACATGGAAAAGAAGAGTTTATTTCTCAGACTCTGCTTACCAATCTACCTCAAGTTCAAGTATAGACCTTTTTTTCTTTACTGTCGCTTAGAGGGAAATGAATGTCATGGACAATAAAAATTCAAATAATTTTATATCTCTGAACTAAATCTTGTGGAAAATATATAAAAGGAATGGACGTATGTATTTAGCCTGGAAGGTGTTGAAATATCAGTATGTACAAAAAAAACTTTTATTAGTATCAGATGAGAGAGGAGTCGACTTGGCTGTCAACGCGAACCTATTACCACCACGATCGGGGAAAACTTTTACGTATGGAAGCGAAGCAACAGAAGATCTGTTGCTGGCATGAACCCAAAATTTCATTAAGTTTTAAGAAGGCAGGGAAAGCTTGGCTTGGAATTGTGTTTAAGAAAGCTGTAAGGTACAGTTGCATCTATATATATAAGGCACAAAATATGTTTGTTTGTCGGAAAGCTATAGCTGCCTACACCAGTGAACCAACCGGTCTTTCTAAAATTTTCACAGTTTGTTATTGAATGCACGGATGGTAAAATAGGATACTTATTTTTTGATATTCGACGTTGGCGTGGCACTTTCCATATAATCTAAATATTTATCATCGTGTTGCTTGGTAACAGTAATAGGTAGCCCCTTGAACTTTTGCACCAGTTACCTCTATATTAACAAGCATAGTTTAGAAAAAACATGGACTGAATTGGAATAGAAGGCGCGGTGCCTCCCATACAAAGTGAAAAATTATTATCGCGTATCTAGAGAACTACAATAGACAGAGCCTTGAGTCTTTGTATGAGTAACCCCTGTGCAAATGCACATAGTCTAACAATATATAAACTGGATTAGGGCAGTCGGCGTGGTAACTGCTTTATAAAGTGAAACATTACTATCGTGTACCTAGAGAACTAGATTAGCCTAGATTAGGACAGTGGAAGTGGTACCTCTCATATTAAGTGAAAAATTATTATCGTGTGCCTAGAGAGCTACAAAAGCTTAAGTCTTGAATCTTTGCACAAGTAACCCTCATATTAATGTGCATAGTCTAGCAAAAACAGACAATATTAGGATAGTGGGAGTGGTACCTCCCATAAAAAGTAAAAAATTAATATCGTGTTAATATGTATAGTCAAGCAAAAAACAGATTGGTTGGGAACAGTAGGCGTCATACCTTGCGTATAAACTAAAACATTTTTGATGTGAGAATAGCGTGCGTTTTCGAGTTAAAGTTTGGCCATACTTTTTTTCCAAGTGTTTTTTGGATTTTTGTGTATGGGTGTAGCGAAGAGCACCGGGGATAGCTAGTGCTATATTAAAAATATCAGGTAACCGAGAAACAAACAGAGGCTGCAGGCTATGGTAGGTATGTACATATAAATATTATAGTGTCCTTCATTAGCTGACTGTGCAACGAGCGGCACGGGCAGCTAGTTACCGAAGAAAACGCAGACTCAGTTATGGGATAAAATATGAAGAATTATGTAGTAGTAGTTAAGCAAAAGTTACTAAAGCAGGAATAATGATTGTGCAGGAATCAATGATAATGGGTATCGAAGAGGGGAGTCGCCTATTGCGCAATTATTATAATAATTATTAATATTAATGTTAATACTACTTTCTTAGTCACTTCGGCGAGAATAAATATTTTTATCAGATGTTCAACAATATTTTCTTCATGCAGAAAAACATACTGAAGAAGTACAATGCACACAGTTTTCCAACCTTGGTTGTTAAATATATTTTGTAACCCTCTCAACATTCTAGCAAGCCATAAAGTTTCCCAAACCATTTCTATGCATACCCAAGTCCTTTTCTCTCCATGTATTAAGAGCACGAGCAAGTTTTGTATCAAAAAAGTTGTTTTTATATTCACTAACACACCTTTCCGTAAGCCACAAATATAAATCTTCAATGATTTATTAAAAGTAAAAAAAAAACTTTTTGTTTCTCCAGCAGTAAACGAACAATATATAAAAATAAAGAAATAGGGATTTTTCAAGTCCAAATGGGACAACAACACGTTCTGTATTGTTAAAACTTTATTTAAGTGTCTTTAAGTTTTTTTGTTCAGTAACTTATTTTACTTTGAAATTATTGATAAAATTACGGTACAAGTAACAGTTAAAGGCAACAGTAGTTTTTTAAATAAAATAAATTTTCAGTTGCTTGTAATATTCTACTAAAAAGTATTTGATTTTTTTAAATTAATTTTTAATAGCTGAATGGTTTTCTCCATTAACAAAATGTTATTTAATTCGAGTATGTTTAAATAATACTCAAATTTCATTTCAAAGTAAAGGATGTAATGTACAGTGCCAAGAAACAAAATCATACTAGGTTCGATCCCGTAATATTTGGGAAAAGTTCGGTAAAATGAGAGAAAACAAAGATAAACTCTCTTAGAGACAAAAGTGCCCAAAAGTACGGGAACACAAAAATCCAACTTTGTATTCCAAAACGTGATGTCAATGTGTTGCATGCATGTGCATGCATTCGAACATAATAAAAATTAAAAACACAAATATTTTGTATACATGACATTTTTTCTAATCTTTTATGAAAAAACTTTTAAATAATAGTTTTTGTGAGCATAAAAACATACACACATATATTTTTTTAATTTTGTTTATTTTCAAATATTTGATTAATTTGTATTTTCACAATCCACCCAAAGAAAAACTTTGGGCTGTTTCGTGCAAGAAGATGAATACATTCTCTCAAAATTACTCTCTTTTACACAATCTTGCAGTACGGGAACAGTTTTCGGTATAATTGGGATCCCGAAGGCTCCCAATGTTGAGTACGGGATCGCACCTACTATTTATGAAATAATTCAGATTTTTTTTAATGTCACAACACAATTACAAATTAAATTTTAACTTAATTATCGACTGGAGAAAGACCTTCAGTCGTTGTAATGAAATACTTTTTGGGAATCGAACTCACAACCCCTAGACTCATAGACTGGCATACTAGCCAATGCGGCATCTAATTTATATTTTATATTACCGAAAAGCTATGAAAACAATTCATATTATTTATACGTATTGGAGGAAGAAATTAAAATATTAAATGAAAATAATTTTCTAAGTGAAATAAACAAATCAATAAAATCAAGTTATTCGAATAATTCAAAAATCCTTAATCGATTAATCGACGAATTAACTGTTTGCAATTAAATATCTTGGGGCCTGCTTGGATATTTCCTAATTTTAATAATAAGAGAATTTAAGTTTTTTGGTAACTTAGTTTGTAACATATGTAAGTATTTATATTTATTTTGGTCGTTTAAAATAAAACATTTAAGGTGAAACATTTACCAACCAATAGCTGCTCTCCATCTTACCCGGTTTTTGCAATAGACCTAAGTTCATTCCAAGATACATATATCCAGTTGGTTAATTTCGGATTCCGTTGAATGTCTCCATGTTGGTAGTGGCCTGTCACTTTCTGTACCATCTTATTGAAATGGGTTCCACCTTAGAGATTGTTTAGATGTATTCTTGTCGTTTCGACGGCGGATGTGTCTTATCCCCTGCCACTTTCGTTTACGTATCTCGGTGGCTACTTGTATTTAGTGGGTCTTTGCTAGTAAACCGGCATTTGATATCGTTTGCTGTTTATTAAGCGTTTCATTAGCAAGTTGTATTTTAGAAAAGTGGGTTGCTGGCCCTGCTGGTAACGTATTGCTATATATGTGTCGAATCCCACGTTGCAGTCATGCTTCAGCAAATACTCATGTAGATTACCTACTTGCTTGAGACGTTAAGTTGTGCTGTAACCATTCAGGCTACATGACTGGGCTCCTTATCACTCTAGCTAGCTTCCAGAGGAAACTGAAAAGCCATTGACCGGGTAATACTTGGTCTAGGACCGGAAGTAGTGAGCTGCTTGGACATTTATACGGAGAAATCGTAACTAATCACGAACAAGTGAATGACAGTCAGAAAACTTTCCGCACTACGTGCACCTCCGGTGAAAGTCTCAAAATACAAATAATTTTTGAGCCAACATACACAGAGCGAAACGTTGACATTTTTTTGACACCATTCGTTCACAAATTTATAACAAAACATTGTGAAATTAAGAACGAAAAAATAAAAAATACTAGACGTTGTCATATCAAAACCAAGGCGAATTAATACTAGGTGATTGCACGGGCGAATTCAGGTTTTTCGCCTCCTTTACAGTTGTCAAATTTCATATAGAAAAAATTTGTTTATATTTTTTTTTATATGGAGTTTGACTTTTGCCTTTCGTGCATATGATGAGCTTTTTCGCCACTGCAATCACCTGTTATGGATTCGCCTGGATCAAAACCAAAGAAATTTTGTAAATTAAAAATTTTTGTCAATTTCGGTATTTTTATACTGATTTGATTATCATTTTAATTTTTATTAAAAAAAAAAACAAAAAAATAAAAAAAGGACTTAATTGCGGAGCTATTTAGTAATACGATCACAATTGAATTTGTTTTATTTATTTCGTGATAGACTTCGTTCTATCCTACTTACGATAGATTATTGGAATAAGATTTTTCGTATTCTATTATCTGAGTAATAGCCAGAAAGTTTGGGCAAGCTATACTTATAATTTATTAAAAGCATTTTTGGCTAAACTTTAATTTAAAAAATCAAATAAAATATATAAAATTATTTTTTTTATCTTTCGTCTAAATAAAGAAATGTTTTCTTACTGTATCATTCAAGCATATTTATAATAAAAATACATTTGTGCATAACAATCATTTTATCAACTTTAAATGGATGTGAAAACATTTATAATGAAATCTTGTCACAATATTTTTATATTGTATTGTTTGGCAAGCAAAAACTAATATACACAACAAAAATATAATTCTTATGTATGTATGTGTATTTTATACTTAATGTTATGCCTCCAGATGGCCAACTCCTTGAGAGACATAAAAAATTATGACAAAAAGTTGGGGAAAAAGTGTGGAAAGGAATAAATGTCCGATTCCAATAGTTATTTGGTACAGCATTTGATTTTCATCCGATTTTTATTATCGAAGTAACTTCAAGTAATTGCACTGTGGTTTATAAATATTTTTTTTTATTACACCGCGTCGCAAAAATGAGCTTTTGTTCTATCCTATGAACCAAATACACCTTTTCGAAAAGGGGAGAAAAAATAAAAATACACCATGTATCGGCGATTTTCATGTACACGTCAGAATTTTTTTTATGTATAACGTATAAAGCTCGTAGTGTCCATCTGTCCGCCTGTGTGAAAGACTTTGGATCGATTTTTAACCCTTTTTTCGTGATCCAATTGAGCTGAATTTTTGCAGGCAGACTCGTGGAAATGTCTGTATCACGTCAAATTTAAAAAAATAGATTTTTATCAATTCTCAGATTTTCCTGAATTTTTTTTTTTTTGAAGAAGGTAATCTATATATATATAGCTGTCGATATCGGTGCTGCAGCCTCCCTAAAATTTAAATTTCGTAAAATTCATAGAGCAATAACTAATAAAACCCCTCTCTTTCTTACTTAAGTTGGCTCTACAACCTGTTGGTGGTCTTGGCCTGCGTAATGAATGATTTTCAAGCACTTTTTTTTCAGTTCATTATACCAAGGATTTGCATGTCTTCTTCTACTTAGTCCATCCACCAGAGTCTCGGTCTTCCCTGCCTGCGTTTTCTATGGTAGTAATCATCCAAAGCCTTTTCGACTAGAGCAGCTGTGTTCATTCGACCGACATGGCCCAGCACAAACGCTGTATTTTGATGCACTTAACAACACTCATGTCGGTATACAGATCAAACAGCTCACGGTTCGTTCGACATCTATACACCTATTTAACACAGATCGGGCCATCGATTTAGCAAAGGATTTTTTTCTAAACAACACCCAGTACCGATTAATCTGCTTTCCCTAACACCGACGCACAGAGGGGTATTTTGCCAATCTAGGCGGACATTAGGCCAAAAATTAATTTAGAGAAATGTAAAAATTTAAGTACGCAGCTCGACAGACAACAAAATTCTGCATCGTATAGTGAATTTTCAAGGCTTTTCCTTGAGATTTGTGGTTTCGGGACACTGTTAAAATCAGGAAAGTTGAGTAAATCGTATACGTTTTTATTGACTAAACGAATAAAGATTTTGTATTGATTTTTTTTCTGCGAAAGGGTTTATTAGTAGCTACTAATGTTAATTTTTAGAATTTTTTTTTTAATTTTTAATGATAAAAAATTTCGTTCAAAAGTAAATAAAGGTTTTTTTTTGGTAAAATTTTTTGTCAAAAAAAAAGTGAAAAGCTTTTTAAGAGTAATCTCCATCGCGATCCTAAAAATGTTATATATCACTAACAAAATTTACGATCTCTAATTTTATACTGTAAAAAACAACGTTGCGCGTTTTTGCGCCATTTTTTTTGCGATTTTTTGAAAATTTTACCTTTTTATGTTTTTTCTTATCTTGGATAGGTAAATACGAGTAAGAAAATGTTTTGGTTTTTAATAACTGATGGTAGATGCTTTTTATTTAAATCATTACATCTAACACTGTTATTACCTGTACAAAAAAAAAAACAATTTAAATATCAAAAGAGATATAGACGTAGATGCCCTTTCTTTCGGACTATCTACTTTGCACGCCAGAATTCGGCTATTTGAGGGAATATTACACCTGTCATATAAACTGACAATGAAAAAATGGCAAATAAAATCTGATGCGGACAAAGCCATTGTTAACGCGAGGACAAAAAATATTCAAGAAAAATTTAGTAGTGAATTAGGGCTAATAGTGGGTGTACCGAAAGTTGGATTTGAAAACACCAACGATGGTAACACTAGAGAAGATTTTTTTCCAATCCTGAATTAGCTGCAGAAAAAACTGGAATTAAGTTTGATTTCATATACCGAATCAAGGTTATTATTGAAGTAATATATAGTGGTCACAAAATCCAAATGCACGAGTTTGCCGATTATTGCTTAGATACTGCAAAACTTAACTTTTCTCTATATGAGTGACATCCTATGACACCTACAATGCACAAGATTTTAGTACATGGTGCAACTCTTATGAATGAGGCATTGTTGCCTATTGGGCAGTTATCAGAAGAAGCGGCTGAGGCACGAAACAAACATTTCCGGCTTTACAGGCAGAATATTGCTAGAGAGTTTTCAAGGGTTCAGTGTAACATAGATATTATTCATAGGCTTTTGCTAAGTTCTGACCCACTCTTTACTAGACCCACTCCAAAAAAAGTCATTACCTTTTACGAAAGAAGAAATTTCTTTCATTAAGTAACAAATTACAAAAATATCTATTATATTTGGTTAGGCATTGGAAAGCTTAATAATTAATATCTTTAGGAAATTGGCAAAAAAATAAACTGCCCAAAAAAATAAATTTGTATGGTTTTAAAAAATATGTAATCTATTTCTTTTAATAATTGCATTATTTTTTCAAATAATTTTTTATTTCACCGCCCACAAAAGGGGGCGGGGCTAAAAATGGCATTTAAGAATCTCTTGAGTACAACTTTAAGTTTTTAAACATTCTTTGACCTAAACCAAATGACGGGATAATCAAAAAAACTTGTATTTTTCAGAGGTATGATTAGTTCTTCCAAGGGGAATTTTTTTCTCTTTGATCCGATTATATATATAAAATAGGAAATATTTTATAGCTTTGACAGCCTATGACCATAACAGATTTTTAATTAACCTAGGGGCACTCAGTACATTTTTAGAGCCAATATAAGCTAAAAAAAATAATATCCGGCTAGATTGGCAAAATACCCCTATGTGCGACGTTTCTGCGCCTTTTTAATGTTTTTAATGTAGAAGGTTTCTTTGATAACTATGATCCCTAAGCCAGGAAAATACAAAAAAAAATTCTTTAAGGAAAGAAAATATATTGCCGTCTGTTTTAGATCTGTCGCAAGCCTTTTGTAAATTATGACATAAATAAAACTTATTCAAAATGTAGTTTAGAACAAATTTTGTATGAACAACTTGTTTTAAAATAGATTTCAAATATATTTTCTTTATTATAAATATATAAATTAATGCCGAAATTGCCGAAAAAAATCTATAGGTTGTTAGAAAGTTTTTAAACTTAAAGAAAGTTTATTCTGAAAGCATGAGATTTTTATAGCTCACCTTTTTGTGATCCACTTTATACTTGTTGTATACTGCTGGTAGCTAAATATCAATCTAATCCACATATCGAGGTACAGCTTTCTTAAGCATTTATGTGAGCCCCCAACAAGTATCCCGATTTTTACTGAACGCTTCTCAATTTGTCATTTGTTTCCACTGTGCTTTTAGTCTGTTTAATTTATTTCTGGTATTTGGTAGTATTGCTATTCTTTATTGTCATCTATTTTATATTTATTGTTCTTGCTGTTTACTATAGAATTTTATTTTCATCAGTATATTTTTTTCAAGTTTTGATGCTGCCTCGACATTCGAACATTATTAAACTCAAATGGATTTTCTAAGGAGTTTTTCATTTGTTCATTTTCTTAAGACTTGTTGTTTAAGATTGTATTTTTGTTATTTTTATTGTCCAAGTAGATTTTATATATTGTACTGGAGATTAATATAAGTTCGTAAAACGTTTTGCTTCATTCGATTTTTTCTATAATTTATTTAGGCTTTTAAAAAAGCTGGTCTAAGGGAAACTTTTTTCATTTGGCTCGCTGACAAACATTTATTTACACTCTCTCAGAAATATTTATATGAACGATGTGTTAAGAGAAAGTGTGAATGTAGAAATGTCAAACAAATTTATGCTTCTTGTAATGACATTAAATCATATTTGTTTTGTGTTAAATATGAATTATAGCATAAGAATGGTTTGAGCTTTAGAAAAATGTATTAAACATTTTTTTCTTAAATTAAAACATGTTTAAATTGTTAGAAATAAAACAATAAAGAATTAGAAAGAAGAAATAAGAAATAAAAATATATGTATGTATGTATGTATGTATGTATGTATGTATGTATGTATGTATGTATGTATGTATGTATGTATGTATGTATGTATGTACATATTTTTTTTTAAAGACATTTTGTCTTTATTTGTTTCATGTCATTACTTTAAGTCTGCAATATTAGAACGAAGTAGCAAATGACGATGTTAGCAAATGATTTGAAAAATGGTAAAATACGGAACGCCCTATAAGTCTTAAACTATTGCATCGGCCTTGCCTTAAATAACCGAAACCCATCGAAATTGCCATATTTTAAAAAAGCTGACTTGTTCCCTTTCCTTATTAACCGATTCATTTATTGCCGATCTTGAATAAAATAAATAGTTATGCCAGAAAATCGTCAAACTGTAGGTATCTTGGAAGTAAAAATCGTCAATCTGTACAATTTATGGAAAAAAATCTTCAAAATTACGTAAAATCATCACATCTATTTATTTATTTATTTATTTACACATTTGTGTTTTTGTGAGGATACAACAAGATTACTGCCCAAAGCGTGTAGCTAGGAAAAAACAAGTATATACCAGCTTAATCTGTGTTTATGTGTTCCTTGAACAATATCAAGGACCTGTCTCAACAGACAACAATCTGTACTACTCACAGACTGATGGTGAATTAAGGGGTGGCATGGCGTACAAGCAGTACCCAGCAACATCTCTGCTCACTGGATTTTACTGTGGTAATGATTGGCAGGGTAGCAAGATCATTTCTTACTGCGTCAGCATATCTCCAGTATGAGATGTAAGGTACACATCCGTCACAGCAGGTAGAAAACCTGGTCAGTTTCTGCAGGAAGATAGGTATGGCGTCAGTCATGGGCTGTGATTCTAACTCGCACAGTAAAGATGCGATTTGCTGCTACTAAACATGAGCTCAGTCAATATACTAAAAGACTTAAGGACTGAAAGGTCGCAGACATACTGACCATTTCTAATAACAGAGCTATCCAGTACGAGATTCTGCACAGCAGAAGAGAAAAGAAGGTTTGGAGAGGTATAAAAATACTAAAGAATACTGATCATATCAGTTATGAGAAGTATCTTTCGGAACATATGGGTAGTGCTCCATTCCGTGCACCTCGTAACACGTGCGAAATTGAGCGAACTGTGGAGCTTTTAAACTCCACGGTTAAGATAGCTATCGAATATGCTTGCAGCTTGACAGTAGTAGATAAGGAAGATCCGATACCCTGGTGGAACGGAGAACTTCAATCCCTGAAAAAGGACACAAGAAAGGTCGTTGCATGACGGAAAAAGATTTAAATTCATGGGACATACAAGGAAGAGAAAAAAGCTGAAGGGAACGATACGTCTTTGGAAACGGAGTACGTGGATGGGATTCTGCTATAATATCCCTAAGACTAAGACAGTGGAGCAAACATATCAGTCGCTTATCGATGTTCACTTTCCCGGAAGCTTCAGTTCGAATGGACTCATGGACTGCTATTAGTAGGGGGCTAGTGAGAGAGTTCGGTCTGAGGCTCAAAGGATAATAATAACTAAATGGTGTCAGAACTGTGATACTATCTTCTGCATTGGGAAGTTAGAAGTAAATTATTTGAAATACGAATAACTTATGTCAAATTAACGGCTTTTCATCAAAACAAGCAGCTGTACATTTTTCCTCCCATAGAATTAGCACTCGCACATATTTTATTTAATAGTAAAAAATGAAACAATCTTATTAAGGCATAAAAACTTCAACTGCTGTAATTTTACGCCGCAAAGGATTTCGTATTAAAGTTAACGGAAGAGTTAACGAAAATTTATAACTTTAATAACAACTGCAGTAAGCGCTATGTTTTTTGATGTTTTGTATGAATTTATTGTTTTTATTGGCTGGTGCTGCTGTTGATTCTGAAGTGTTAAAAAGTTTAAAGGAAAAAGTTTAAATTGAATTTATTCACATTTATTTCCAGTTTTGTTTTTACTTTTTTTTTGGTTTTTCCTTTCTCTTTAAATGAGTTAACTTATAATTTAGTATTAAGAAAAATACAAATATGTTGTTTGTATATAGAGAGCACAAACAACAACAAAATTATATTAACGTATACAGTGCGTGTCGTATAAGATGTATAGTTTTAGGATAAATAAATAAAACAAGACTGGTGGACTTTTACGAATTAATAATTATTGGTGACTTTGGACCTATATATGGACATATCATTTATTTTTAAAAGATTATCCACTGCTTTCTCTCTGATAAAATATTTGTTGTAGAAGTTGTGAATTATACATCCCGAAAAAAAAAAAAAAATATTTTAGCAGGAGCATCTCAAGGCTCAGCTTTGTCACAACTATTTGAATATGATTTCCTTGGCTGGTCTACTCTATAACACTAAATTGTCGGTGAAGTAAATATTGATAAAACGGCTATAAAGTTTCAAAACTAATGTGCCTACTTGAGACAATGGGCGCTGCAAAACTGTTCCAAAAATAATTATGGCGTGCAATTATAAATTGGCCAAAAGTAAAGCTTTATACCTTTATTTCACCACCTGTTTTATATCCATCCTATCCTTTTTTCAAAGAAAGTAACACTGATAATTGGTAGGCATAATTGCCTAAGCGTTTCTTTTACTAAAAAAATATATTCGCCGCGGCTGCAAGTTACATAGTCCATTCTATCAGTCGTATTTTTGATTATATTTTCTCATAAATCTGGCTTCAAATGCTTCAAGAGTTAGTGGTTGGTCGGCATAAACCAATGACTTAACATAGCCCCATAATAGGTAATTCAAAGATCTTAAATAGAATGAACGGTGGAACAGGGCCACATTTGGAAAAAAAATATGACCAAATTTATTTTATGTTGGTCGTAAAAGTGACGAAGTAATGCTGGAAATTTAGATTTAGCTTTCTTTCTAGACTGATTGAACTTCTCTTTTAGTCTATTAAGTTTAAAGCATATGAATCTGAGTTTTTATTTGGAAAATTTATGAAGAATCCACTGATGACTTAGTTGAGCACTAGCGATATAGCTATCTGGATATGTTTTCCCCATAGTAATAATTTCGATTATTATATTTTTGGGACTAAAAATTTTATTATTCTTTCATGAAATATTTCATGATTCTTTTATGAAATTATTATTTTATAAATGTCATTTGCAGGAATAGTTAAAGATAAATAATGTGAAAGCATTTTTTTTTACGCAGACTGTATTTGAAGTGTCCAACAGTGTTACCATATTTTTTTTTCAAAAATCTTCAAGTCGATCGAAAAAAATCTTTTTTGTATTAAACAACTTTTTTTAGTAATTTATTGATATCAAATTTAGCTAAGTAAGCTAAGTAATAGACTAAAAGTACTAAATATAAAATTTTTATAATTCTTTTATATAGCTAAAAAATTGTTTTTCAAAAAACTTAAAAAATAAGACAAATATTCACAAATGGTTACACTGGTGTCCAATTAAGTATAATTCGTTTGTAAATATTTCTAAAAATAGTTATCACAATTTTTTTTTTTAAAAAAATCATAAAAACACAGATATTAACTTTTTTTTAATGCCTTTAATATGTGGCCCACAATTGATACTTATTTTCTTGTACATACGGAAAACATAAACGTTTTTAAATATTTACTACACAGATATGTACGTAGATATAAATTATATACATAAGTATACACATTTATAGAATATAATAAATATTGTCGTGGTGATTCATCTTTACCCAGCATAATGGCATAATGAACAAATTAAAAAGTTTTTTTGTCCTACTTCAAACACTCTATCAATCCCACAATACTATTTCTTCTTGTTCGCAAGTTTTCACTTTTGGATGCTGTTATATCTTAGTTTCCTTTAACTTTACTTTTGGGAGTTAGAGGAATGTTATGTCAAAAATACAAAAGAATTAAACAAGAAAATATTTAACTGTCTGAAAGGCAAGGCAAGACTTTTCTGTCTTAGACTTACTGTTCTACTAATGTGTTTTTATAGAGATATGCAACAAAAATAAAGGGTAATTATTATTACCAAATCGCTCATTAACACAGTTGGTGCCTTAAGCATGATACTCTGCTCTGTTAGAATTTGCGAAATGTTTTGAACAACGTTTATTATTTCTGGTTAGTGATAACAATATTGTAGCTTAATATAAAACTGTCGTTTTTATTCCCTTAAAGTATGCAACATTGTTTCAATTATGTGAACAATAAATATTTGTATGTATCTGGTGTGTGGAAAAAATATTATTTATAAGATTCGTGACAAAAAATAATAAATATTTTAAACCATTGGAAACTACATTAATATTAACAGAATTGTGAAAAATTTTACTAAATTTTTATTTTCATAATACTATTTTCCAATAAAAATGGTTTTCACCCCTCTAGAATATATGTCCTCCTACGCCAATGCATTATACTTAAAACCACACATAATCAGTTAAAATTTCATGGAAAAAAGTGCTGTTCATATTGTTTCGAAGTTGCATAAAAATGTTGCCAGCAACATTTTTTAGTTAAAAACATGCTGCCAGAAACATTTCATGACTGTTTAATAAATGAAATGAAGAGTACTACATTAGCAACTTTATATCTTATTTATTTTACACTTAGCTTTTTATATGGGCTTATGACAGCATTTCGCGTGAAATCATGAACGTAGCACCATGCTTTAGCAGGATTTCGCTAAAGTTACTTCTGTTCACAGGTTAAAAAGTTATGATCAGAAATAAACATTTCAATTTTTATTTTTGAATCAGTTCTTGAATTTAAAAAAGATCGTGGATTAATAAATAATACGATTATTATTAATGCAAGGTGTATCAGTTTGGCTTATATTATATAATTACAAAAAATATATAATATAATTACTAAAAATTAAAGGGTGTTCCATCAGTGACATGTTTTTACGTATATGCCCGTATTCTTTGAACCGTAACAGATAGACTCTTTATATATTCATGGAAAGTGTATTACTATGGCCGCTAGGGTGCCTCGGTGAGCTAGCAGGTAGTGTGCTAGTCCATCAGTCTGGGGTTGTGGGTTCGTTTCCCACTAAAGACTATGGAATTTTTCACTACAAGTTGGCAGGAAGACCAAGAAGGAGCTTGGATATAATATGGGTGCCTACAGATAGTTAACTGCGTTAGTGACAGGTCACGGGCTCTCAAGTATTATCTGGCCAAGTTAAAAATCGAGGTAAGACGACACTTGCAGACTGTGCCCTGAAAAAGACTAACATAAAAAGATTTTAGACCACAGGCAGACACATATTTTATGGAGATGCTATTTAGACCTTAGCCTTAAGCAGATGTTAACAATTACCATAGACTCTGTGATGAGGAAGAATGTCGATAAGGTATCAGTCGACAGTCTGAAGTCACTACACTGTCGAAAGAAAAAGGCTAGTGACAGCACGAGACTCAATGAAAGCAAGGTATTCGCAAATTTCCAGTGATACCAGAAATCATTGAGCAACCAATCGATTAAAAAAGGGACCCATGAAGTTAGTCGTCTACTTCGGTATGCTCCTACAAAAAATAATAATCGCTATAACAACAATTACTAAATTCTTAAAAGGTGTTCCGATAGTTACGTGATTTTAGCGAATATGACTTTTTAACCGTAAATTCATGCAGAGTGTGTAAAACTATGTCCACTATACCAAGAAATATAACAATTTTTAATTAAAGGGTATTCCGAAAGTGACACCAAGCCTTATTTTTTGCACCGGAATTGGTAGATACTTTAAACCTAAAAGTAGATACTTTAAACCTAAAGTACAAAAAATAAATCCAAAAATTAAAGGGTGTTTCGATTGTGATAGTAATATTCTTACACTAAGAGCTTACACAGATTAAATTTTATAATACATATCTACTTAATAACAAGTAAAGAAAATTAATAAAAATGAAAGGGTGTTTCCGAGATGTAGCGAATTTGAGGAATTTGTCTTCTAAAAGGTATTAAAGACACTTAATATTTATAAAGGGTATTTTTTTACTATGCTCTAGTAAAAAAAATAATTACAAAGTAAAGGGTGCGCCATAAAACGTGATAAAATTTATAGCTTGTACTCTTAAAATTATGTATTAAAGGTAGTACGGAACCCTACATGTGTGAGTCTGACTCGCCGATGACTGATACATTTGTTTGATTCACGTGAACGTTAGCATAAGTGGAATTTTTTCGTGATTGGTTATAACTATTTTCTGAGCACAAGTAATTTTGTTTTTATAAGCGTGCATTATACATCTCAATCATAAAATTAGCATATTATTTTCTTTCTATATTATTCTGATTGGTAAAAAGTTAAAAAACCGTATGAGATATTTTTTCTGTAGGGGGATACTGAAGCAGACGAGTAACTTTGTTGGTCCCTATTTGGCCGCTTGGCATTCTTTCATTAGCTTAATGCTCTCGGCTTTATTGATTTTATTCTGTTGACCTTTGCCCTCATCACAGTGTCACCGTAATTATCCACCCCCATAGACTGCACCCCCATATCACTCACATTGAATATGTGTCTGCTTATTATTGTTTATTTTTTTTTTTGATAATTATTATTGATTTTTGTTTTAATTATTTAGAGATTCCTTTTCCATTTCCATTTTCGCTTAAATTTATTTTTAAGATTACTAGTTGGTAACCCTTAATAATTTTGTGAATGATTGAGTCCCAAGTTGTAAATTCTTGTCATAGTAAATAACAAATAAAATAAATTTAGATTATATAAAATATATAAAAGCTTTTATGTAAAGTATTTATCTTTTATGTTTTTTTTAAAGATGATGGTTAGTTGAATAAACTCTCATAATAATCCACAACACAATAAAACAACTAAAATAAAAAATACCAATTTGAAAAGAAATATTTTTTATACTTTTATTGAATGATATTTTTGTGTTAGTTTTGTAGTCAATAAATTGTTAAGAATTGTTATGAATACACAAAATACAAAATAAATAAATAAACATATAAAATCTTTTTATTATGACACAACCCAGTAAACGCCAGTAGTGCAATACGACAATCGCTATATTAGTCAACAGATTTTGTTGTTTGCAGTAACCACCGTAGGTTGTACTAACTATATTACTGTGGCATCGCTGTCCAAAAAAGCGAAAATCACAAAGAGGTATAGAATACAAATGGTTATTATTAAATTGTGTCTGCCTGAAGTTATTATGTGGACTTTTATATATTTAAATCAGAGATTGTAATGATTATGAGTTTTATTTTAAAAATTGGGTTATAATGATTATTTCTTGATTTTTATTTTCTACTCAAAGAATAAAAATTATGCTCTGAGCTTTATTTCTTAGAATATAACGATTATGATATATGAAAAATATAACTCAACAAGTAATCATTGATGTCTGAGGAAAAAATAGAACTCGAAAAATAATTTTTATTTTTGATTTTTTTCAATAAAAAAATAAAAATCATTGGCGGAACGGACAGTCCCCTTAAAGACGATTGCAATGGTGTACTCCTTGTACATGTAGCATATCCCTAACATAATGATTTTTTTCTTTTAAAATGTGATGGATAATCATTATTTGCGATCCCTGATTTAAATTAATAACTGAAATACTAAAACAACTATTTGCGTGCTGTGTGCAAAGAAATTATTTAAGTTGATAAAAATTCCAATAAAATAGAAAAATTTTATTTGTATTAACTTATAGTAAATATTATGTATTATGTATATCATTTTAACTATTACAGTATGAGCACCAGACTCATTTGCAAAAATTAATTTTATAAATATTCAAGAGCAACTATAATGAAAAATAAAAACGCTCTTGGCGATAAAACAAACATCTCAAAAATGATTGCCGTGCTTTTAGATGGAGAATGACTTCAAAGCCTTAGAAATTAATTTGAATTTACATAATTTAAAATGAAGAAATGTATTCGGTAACAGCTTATTCTTAAACTTTAATTTTAAAATTCAAGTTTACCAAATATGGTTTAGAAGTTAATGAGGAACATGGTTTTTATATATTTATATATAATTTATCTTGAGTGTTTTTGAACTAGTACTCATATCCTAAGCCTAGTACTCTGTTCGAATTTGTGAAAAATGTTGAGCAACATTTATTATTTCACAAGGAAAAATTTTACATTTAAAATGTAGTGTCAATCTCGCGATTTGAAAGAGTTTTACGATTTTATTGCTTTCAAATATACCACATTGTTTTACAAAATTTTCCGCATAAAAAATTACAAAAAATTCCACATAAAAATATGCCCATTTGCTTTATTTCACAGCATTGATAAAATGTTGACAGAAACATTTCAATGTTTTTCCACAGTAAAAAACAAGGCATATTAATCAGGTAGCCTCACTAAGGAGGGGAAATATCAATTTTTTTATAAGGATTTTGACAGTAGAACTTATAATTTTGCCCCTTAAATGGAGTTGAACTATCAAACTCCATATAAAAAAAAAAATTTTTTTAAATTTTCGTCCTAATATTTCCCCTTACCTAATGAATGTGCCTTGGTAAAAAAGAGTACTAATTCCGCAACATTTTTTCATGACTTTTTTCCGCATGAAAAATTATACAGAGTACCAGGACTTAAGTATAAAGCAAAAAATAAATATTCTTAAATAAAAACAATGTTAGACAAAAAATTACATATATGTTTCCCAGCTGTTGTTATGATTTACGGGACATTCAATATCAGAATATTTGGACAAGAGATTTCATATCCCTCCTCGTTAGTCGAATGTAATTACGATCATTTAGGATACAAAAAAATATATTTTGTTTTTATCAAACCCATTGGCTTTCATGGGGCTAACTTACTTACCTAATTCGGACCTCTGTCTACCTTGCAGTGTAGAGGTTTTTGCAAAGACTTTTCCACTGTTTTCGCAGTTCTAAGCCCGATTCTTTGCTCTGTAAGATTATTGTTGATAGTTTCCTGCGTCTCGTACCACGCGGTCTTACTTCTGATTCTTGTTTCGGCAGATGGTTCTCTGGTATTCTAGTCACATGTGGAAATCATCTTAGCTTATTGCGTTTGATTTTGTTGTTCAGTGATTCTGTATTTAAACTGGCTCATATAGTGTCATTTCGTATTCTCTCTCGTCTTGTTCTACCGGCCCTACGACTTAAGTATTTTATTTCTGATGCCTGAATTCTGCTTTGATTTTTTGCTGTTAGCGCCCATGATTCGCAGTCACATGTAGGGGTTGGTATATACGTGGAGCTGTATACAGCAAGTTTTGTACCTGTTGAAACTTCTCTCTTGCCAATGACGTTTTTGTTTACGGCTAAGTATAAATTGGCAGTTGTAGCCATTCTGCGATTTAAATCCCTGTACACTTTTCCTTCTTCGCTAATTGTACTTTAATGCTACGGATCCAATGTAAATTTGATGGTGATTTCTATCTCGGATTATTATCATGGTTTCTGTTTTTCTTTATTTATACGGAGGTCTCTTTTGGTCACTTCATTTACAAACATATTAGGGTTTTGTTGTACAGATTCCACGGATTTTGCTACAATGTTCACGTCATCTACGTATGCTAACGTTGAAAATTTTACTGGTTTCCAATTTCTTACCATTATGGGAATGGACTTAGTATATCGCTTAGTCGCACACCTTGTGTTGTCATAAATTCTTCGGTTGAGGTGTTCCGTTTTCGAAGCCACTTCCATATTCACCATATCGAAAGCTTTCTCCAGGTCTATAAATTAGCAATGAGGTCTTCTTTTAAATTCTATGGGTGTTTCCGAAATTTGTCTCATGATGAATATTAAACCTTGAGTTCCACCATTTTGGATAAAACCACAGTGTTCCATTCCATTTGATGCTCTATATTGCTCTTCATTCTTTTAGTAAGTATTCTCGGGTATATTTTGTCCGCTACAAACAGAACTGATATATAATAATTCTTGCAAAAAAAAAACCGACTACAAAACAAATATATGTGCATCAATTCTAAACTAAAAATATAAAAGGAAGTAATCTGTAAGAACTAGTACCCAAATCAAATACTTTTATACTTGTTGCTCTAATAACGGACATAGTTTTATACGTTCCGTATATTCAAATGTCTATCAATAACGGTTCAGCAGATAAAGCCATATACGACAAATTACATCAGATATGAGGACACCCTTTATTTTTTACACTTATTATTACTGACACAATAATAAAAAGTAACGGTTCCAAAGATATGGCCATATAGGTTAAACAATATCACCTAGGGGACACCCTTTAATGTACAATTTTAAATTAAACACTTATTTTAAAGGACAGATTCTTTGTAAATTTCAAATGTCTGTTTAAAACGGTTGAAAAGTTTAGCCATATGCATCAATTTACATCAACTATTAAGACACCCTTTATAATTTTAAATATTTATAAATGTTATTATACGGGACATAGTAGTGGAGATTCTGTCTAATTTTGAAGTGTTTGTCTATAACGGTTCAAAAGATAGGGCTAGATAGGTAAAATTATATCAATTATGGGGACACCCTTTAGTTTCCAAATTTAAATTATATACTTGATGTTATAAAGGGCTTAGAATTACAGGTTCTTTGTAAATTTCAACCGTCTCTCTGTTACGGTTCAAAAGTTTTGCAATATACATCAAATTACATCAACTATTGGGACACCCTTTAACTTTTAATTTTAAATATTTAATTTCGGATTATAAATATTGGATATTCTGTCGAATTTTCAAGTGATTGTCTACAATGGTTCAAATGGTTCATATATTTAAATTGACGTCACATATGGGGACACCCTTTAATTTTTAGGTTTATTTTTTTTATTAATTTCTGTTATTGGCAGCTATAGTGATATGCCGTTTTTTTAAAATTTTAAAAGGGTGCCCTTTACGGTTCATAATACACGTAAAAAACACGTATGTTGTATGGGGACACCCTTTAATTTTCAAAATTCTTTTAAAATGGGACCAATCTGTAAGCATTTCCTTTCTAATGAAGAAAAAATTTTTAAAATCGGTTCAGAAATGACTGAGTTCTGCGGGCACAAATATAAAAAAAAAGCAACATTCAGACGAATTGATAACCTCCTTCTTTTTTTGAAGTCGGTTAAAAATAGAGTTAATTATGACTACTGTCAATCGATTGTTGCCTGTCTCCATGCTGCATTGATTACGTTGTGTAGCAGAATATGTCCATCATCACCCATATATTTCAAAAGTTATAGAGATATACCACCATGTCCAGCAACTTTATCTAACTTCATTTTGTGAAGTTCATTGAGGAGTTCATCCATTGTGATTTGGCCAAGATTTTTTCATCCTCCGAAAGTACCTAGTTTTCTGATAAAACTGAGTTGCTTTCGCCATTCATAGATAAAAAAAAACCTCACACTATCGCTCCACTATCTTAGTATCATCTCTCAAGAGCTCTACTGGCTTCATACAAATTTGAATGGACAATTTTTGGGTCTCCTTAGGTTTTCAAAAAGAAAAACGTCCAAATTCATCCTATGCTTCTGCCTTTGACAACCCGACTTAATCTTTAAGTTTTATACGTTGTTCTTAAATAATACTTCCATCTCATTTTTCTTTCGTTTACTTGCTCTTTACACACACAGATTCACACACACATATTTTTTTGTAAAATCTGCTTCACAAAACTGTAGGAATTTTGTGTCTTTTTCCGTTTGATTGCCTGCTGTGATGAGTATAGGTCACACATACGATTATAAGCGAATTAAAAAAACATTAGTAAGAAACATTAATCTTGAAACGAATTTATTTGAATTGAGAATGTAGCAATGTTAAATATCTAAATGAAATCATAATTGAATAGATAAGATGCTAAAGTGTACATTGTACTTTGCCACTTCTGCTTTTCTCGCAAACGGATATATAAGTACGTGAAGCATGTCCGTATAACTAGCTTAGGAAAAGGAAAAAAAGTTTTCATCACAAGGACATGCTTATGTAGTTTCATATACTTATATATGTATATGTACATATGTATCAGATAATTACTGATAAACGATTAGTTCTTAATCATTCATTTGGCTTTGAAGACAGTTTTATTGGCAAGAGTTAACAATACTAGGCAACATTGATGGATGGGTTGTTGAAGTTCATCACAAATCATCTACGTGCCGTTGGTTGCAGCAGAAATCACAAAATATACAGTACGAGTATTTAAAGAATATTGAAATACATCGAAATCCGCTGCCCCATGACATTATAAACGAAAGTGATTACATTCAACTAAAAAGGAGGAATATTGCCTTTGTTGATCGAACACCAGAGAGATGAATTCAAAATGAGAACATCAATCATGGATCTAGTTTTTTTTTGCTGAACTTGGTGCACAGAAAAATGTATTTCCAGGTTGGTAATTACATTAAGAGTTATTGAGTTTACATTACCTTACCTTATTAAGTGATTGACCAATTATATATCAAATTCATTCAATATTAGTTTTCTATATTTTAAGCATACTCGCTTAAAATGTTAAAATTAAAGTTAATGCCACGTCTAAATTAAGCTGTGTTGTCCCAAAATATTTAGGTCTAAAAATATTAGATAGCTGACAGATACATATAAAGTGCACAGTGTTTTCGTCGACATTTATATTGCGGCGACAGGTTTGACCATTCTTCTGCCCAGCAGATGTTGAGATCAAAAATTTTTTCCGCCAAGATACGGGGTAATTTTTGTTGCCTTATTTTCAAGATCTCGTTGGTACAGATGTATTGTAACTTTAGGGAAGAAATATACAAAGAGTTATATCCCGGGTTTGAATGTAACATGTAGTTAGGGGCGGTCAGGGGTAAACGAAGCGTCTTCTTAATAATGAATCTAAGCAGTTTTTCTACGTCCTCATAGCGTGCATAGCCCCAAATTTGGGCCGCGTAACGAATGTATTTAAACCATGATGACTTAATCGCTAATTTTGCAGCCGAGAGTTTTTTTGTATATATGTTTCTTAAATGATAAGTTAAACGTAATGTCAACTCCCAGGTATTTGTAAAAACTTACTATTATTTGCGATATTATTTTCGCCATAAAACCAATAATGAGTTGATGAAATTCTGATACCAGATGGGAAGACCATTATTTTTGATTTGTCTAGGTTGACACTTAAACACCACTTCGTACATTAAGAGTATAGGGCATCAATTATAGCTTGCAGATTGGACTATGTATCAAATAAAATGACAATGTCATCCGCGTATAACAGCACTTTTACATTTGTGTCAGCAACATTAATACCTCCTGGTAACTCATCAGCAAGATCATTTATATACAAAAAAAAAAACCAATAACATAGAAGCGGGCTTAAAATGTATGTATGTTAACACCAAGCTTAACAGTGGAAGGTTTGGAGGAATTGCTACCATCCAGAATTTTGGCTTCTATATTTTCATACTCGCACTGCAATATCCTGATTATTTTAGACGATAATCCTAGTCTAGAGAGTTTGTAAAACAGTGAATTTCTGGGTTTCAGATTAAAATTTAATTTAACTAATTGTTTAATTAAGAATTTTTTTGTTCTCTTTTAAACATATTAAACAATAACAAATTAATTGAACTTTAATTTAAAACTAACTAAAACATTTAATTGATGAAAACATTTTTCTGTGTGAATATAAATAAATTTGTGCAGCAAATTTGAGCGAGATTCTATATCAGTTTGAAGAAGAGGTACCCGTTTTTGAAATTGGGTTTTAATCTTCAATGTATGTTGTTGCCATTAACAGCTTATACAGTCGTAACATTAATTTCAATTCGGTACTAATAAAATAAAAAATTATTTTATTTTTATTTGAACTATTTTATAAATTGAATTAAAATTTTTGTGTGCTTAGTTCATTATTATAATGAGACAATGACAGCTTACTAGCAGAATATAATGCATTTCGCTACATCTTTCTGCAGTATTTTTTGTATAATTTTTCTACTTAACCAACTTTTATTGAGAAATAGAATACGAGAAATTGTTTATTATATTTTATAGGTGGTGAGCTGGGACAAAAATTATTTGACGTAAACAAGTTTACTTTATTTAGGGCAAGGAGTGATACCGAAAAAGGCAATTTATTTGCTGGACATCAGAAAAGTGTTTTTACCCCAAATATATCAACTGATATAGTTGAGTTGCCAATTGTCGAGGCTACAGTACCGATAAGATTTAAATTTGGTGATATTGAAAAGGCAATGACGGATTTAAACACCAAAAAAGCCCCTGGTGTTGATAATACCAGTAACAAGATGTTATATCGTTCTTTTTTTTTTAATGCCATTTTACGTCTTGAGTACTTCCTCACAGAGTGGAAGGTGTCCTTGGTTACCATGATTCCTAAACCAGGAAAAGACCATACAAAAATTGAATCATACAGACCTATAAGCCTTTTATCAAATATGTCAAAGCTGTTTGAGAGAATGTTAATAACTAAGCTTAACCCTATTCTAAGCGACAAAGGATGTATTCCAAACCATCAATTCGGATTCAGAAAAAAACATAATACAATCGAACAAACTCACAGGTTAGTCAATGTTATTAAGAAGACTTTTGAAGAGAGAAAATACTGCTCTGCGCTTTTATCGACGTTTCTCAAGCATTCGATAAGGTATGGCATGAAGCCCTAATATATAAGCTAAAACTGAATTTGCCCGTAAACCTATATAAGCTGCTAGATAGTTATTTAACCGAACGAAAATTTATTGTGAAAGAAGGAGATTTTTTGAGCTCACCCCAGCCAATCGAAGCCGGAATTCCCCAAGGTAGTATATTGGGGCCATTTTTATACTTATTGAATACGTCAGACATGCCAACTAGTAACCGAGTCCACACATCGACATTTGCTGATGACACTGCTTTTTTAAGCATTCACGAAAGAAAGACCCGAAGTAGCATCACGATATTTACAAGACCACATATCCAATTTAGAAAAATGGTTGAAGAAATGGAGAATAAAAGTTAATGAACAAAAATGTACTCACATAACTTTCACACTGCGTAGAGAATCTTGCCCCCTATTCGGATAAATAACCAAATGAAACCTCAGCTTTCAGACGTCAAATATCTCGGCATACATATTGACCGGCGCCTTACATGGAAACGCCACATAGAAACAAAGTTAACACAAATGAAGTTGAAAGCATTCCAACTAAACTGGCTTATTGGCAGAAATTCTACTCTAGCTTTAGATTGCAAATTTTTATTATACAAGTCAATTCTTAAACCAATATGGTGTTATGGCATTCAAGTATGGGGCACTGCCTCATCTACCAACGTAGAAAAAATTCAAAGGCGCCAAAATAAGATTCTTCGTATAATTACATCTGCTCCTTGGTATATAAAAAACTCGAACATTCATAAAGATTTAAACGTGCCATCAGTTAAAGCAGAAATAGCGAAACTTGCCATAAGATATTTAAAGAAGCTTGAAACTCATCCGAATCTACTGGTCCATAACATACTAAATGAACCTGGTTACATTCGACTAAGAAGGAGGGACACTGCTTCTCTCATCCGTACATCAGAGGGATAACCCGCAAATTACAGTAACCGTGAAACATACATTTTGGTTGGACTTAACAAGTATATTTTTATTTTTAGACTTAAGATATGAGTAATTATTGATAGTTCAATTATATCGAAGATACAATAAATAAAAATTGCTAAAAAAGAAATATTTTCTTTACTTGTTACTATGAGAAATTCTCTTAAATGACTCTGTTTCAAGATGTCCACCCACATTTTGTTTTTATGCTATCTGCATCAATCTATTTACCCAGCGCTTCATGAAGGTACTTATATTTGACACTCTGAAAACAGTTAAAAAAGCACTTCAAATCCATAAAATTTACAAAAAAACATTCATATTAAAAAAAAACATGAATTTAATTTCTAATTTACATAAAGAATGTTTAGTCTCCGAATCAAGAAAACGAAAAAATAAATAACAATTCTTGCAAAAAAAAAAAAACGACTTCAAAACTGATAGAAGGGCACCAATTCTAAACTAAAAATGTAAGAAGTAATCTGTAAGATTTAGATTTAAACCAAATAAAATATGCGCCAAAATTAGAGGGAAAAAATAAAGACTATTGAATGTCAAGCCTCTCCCTATTACTGTTCAAAAGTTAAGCTATTTTCACCAGCATCCGTCTTTTATGGGGACACCATTCAAGCCTCTGTGTATAATGGTTTCAAAGATAGGGTCACACAGATCAAATAACATCTCATATTGGGGCACCCTTTAATTTACAATTTTAAATTAAAAACCTGTTGTTATAAAGGACGTGGTCACAAATATTCTTTGTAAATTTTAACTGTCTGTCTATTACGGTTCAAAAGTTTGGCCATATATATCAAATTACATGAACTATTGGGACACCCTTTACATTATAATTCCAAATATTTATACTTGTAATTATACCAGAGAAAGTAGTGGACATTCTGCCTAATTTTCAAGTGTTTGTGTTTTATGGTTCAAGCGATAGGGCCATATAGTTCAAATTACATAATTTATGGGGACACCCTTTAATTTCTGAATTCAAATTGTATATTTGCTATAGTGGACTTTGGAACACAGGTTACATGAAAATTTCAGCTGTCTGTCTATAACAGTTAAAAAGTTTAGCCACATACATAGAATTACATTAACTATTGGGACACCCTTTTATTTCCAAATTCAAATTTTATACTTTTTGTTATAGCTGACTTAGCAATACTGGCTCTTTGTAAATTTCAGCGGTCTGTGTACAATTGTTCAAAAGTATGGCCATATACATCAAATTAAATGAACTATTGGAGCACCCTTTAATTTAAAATTTTGAATATTTATACATTTTATTATAACGGTCATAGTAATCGACATTCTGTAAAATTTTCAAGGTTTTGTCTATAACGGTTCAAAAGATAGGTATATATAGGTCAAATTACAGCACCTATAGGGACACCCATTAAATTTTAAATTTATTTTTTTTTATTAATTTCTCTGCTGTTGGGAGCTATAGCGACACGCAATTTTTTAAAATTTTAATTTGGTGCCCTTTACGGTTCTTAATACACGTAAAAAACATGTATGTTGTATGGGGACACCCTTTAATTTTTAATATAATGAACTGTTTTTAAAATGGGACCAACCTGAAAGCATAACCTTTCAAATAAAGAAAAATATTTTAAATTCGGTTCAGAAATGACTGAGTTCTTCGGTTACATACATAAAAAAAGCAACATTCAGACGAATTGATAACCTCCTTCTTTTTTGAAGTCGGTTAAAAATGTAATAAGTAAAACAGCACCACATAAATACTTCTACATAGAAACCCCACATAGTTAACAAAGCAAGTGTTTAAGAAGATACTTCTAATTTTATATAATCATTTTCTGTTGTACAGAAATTCTTTATATTTTGCCTTTAAATGTTAAAGAAAACGTTTAGGCGGAAGGATGAAACAAGCGGAAGTTCTTTTCAAATGACTAGATAAACTCGCTGCGGGAAATTAAAATCGAAAAATAAATAACAAGTAAATCTTTAAATAAAATAATATTATTGGATATCTTTTTAACTAGTAATATCACAAAAGAAAAAACACAGCTGAATTAAAAAAGCAGGAAGGAATTCAAACAAATGTATTATACGTTTATATTAGGAAACTAACAACACATTTGATGTTGGTAAATATACTATTTCTGGCGTTTTGTCAGAGTTTTAAATTTTATATTAAATATTAGAAATTCTCATTACGGTAAAAAGGTTTAAGAAAAAAAATTTTTTTTTAATATATGAAATTAAATAATTGTAACGAAAATATCCAGCAAAAAGGAGAAATACAGAAATTTTGCGTTATCTTAGCAATAACACAAGGAATTGGCTCTTCAACCTTCGATATGTATAATAAACCAAACACGACGGATACTACCATCCACATTACCTCAAAATACCATGCCCAACATAAACACTCTGAAGAACTCGACACAATTTACACGGCTGCAAACGAACATCTATCTACAACTCGGCGACAACGACCAGAAATATATAGATTAACTAACCTATTTCACAAAGAAGTTCTAAATGCAGCACTAAAACCCAATATATCTAAAACAATAAATGAACATTAAAAACAAGATTCACAGAATACATGCGCTCATACAAACGGAAAAGAGAGGATCTCAACTTTACATTAAAAAACATTGAACTCTACAAAACATGAGATTTTCACTGACATTATTAACACAATCTTATGAGCAAATTTTACATCTCTGAAAATACTGAAATACTCTAACAGACGAAAAACCCACATAGACGAACACACAGGCAGAAAGGTATTAACACCGACATCACCCTAATGAACGAATTACCTGAACCCACCACTATTTATACCAAAACACGTAAGACTATTTCTCCAGTACTATTTAAATCATGGCTTGATAATGATGTTCTCACATCGATAGTGTTTGCCAACCGTACCAAACAAACATGATCGTGACTACGGATGCAGGTAATTAGAGAAAATAATTAATGCGACTAGTAAGATTAAAATATAAATAAAATCATACTAAAATCTCTGTTCCATCAAAAGTGGGTTCGCTTTTATCCAGTTGGGTCTTTTTCTACAAAATGGTTATTTTTCTCCGCTGAAATAATATAAAATTGGTCTGAATTGTCTGATAAAAAATTTGTCTAGTCAAAAGTCAAACTTCATATAAAAATTTGACTTTTGTCAATACAAGTTTTTGTCAGGGTTATACACTACATTACCTACATCCTTGTCGTATTTGATTTTGACTATTTTAATTTTTGCCGACCTCTCTCCAGTACGAATATCTGCAATTTAGTTGCTATTAGTCATTAAATTTTATCTTTTAGCCATACTAAGCAAAAGAATAAATATAATATTGAATTTAAAATTTAGTTAGTTCTTTTTCTACTTAGATATTTTAAGTGGACATGAAATTGACAGGTATTCACGAGATATTTTCATGTGCGTACATAAAATTGGTCAATTGAGTTTTTTAAGCAGAACACTATTTTTATTAAAAAAAAGCAATTTTGTATGAAAGAAAATGTTAAGTTTTTATTATACAACGATTTTTTTCAGGGATCGCAAATAATGATTATCCATCACATTTTAAAAGAAAAAAATCATTATGTTAGGGATATGCTACATGTACAAGGAGTACACCATTGCAATCGTCTTTAAGGGGACTGTCCGTTCCGCCAATGATTTTTATTTTTTAAGTTTTATTGAAAAAAATCAAAAATAAAAATTATTTTTCGAGTTCTATTTATTCCTCAGACATCAATGATTACTTGTTGAGTTATATTTTTCGCTTGGAAAATAAAAATTATTCTCCGAGTTTTATTTTCTGCTCAGAGAATAAAAATTATTGTCTGAGTTTTATTCTTTGCTCGCCATTTAATGATTGATGTTTAAGTTTTATTTTCTGATTGAAGAATAAAAATTACTTTCTGAGTTTTATATTTCACTTAGAAAATAAGGATTATTTTTCAAGTTTTATATTTCGCTTAGAAAATAAAAATTATTTCTTGAGTTTTAAATTTTACTTAAAAATAAAAATTAATGCTTTTGTTAATTTGGACATATGTAAGTATATAAATAGTACTTTTTGAAACTTTTTAACTAAAAATCATAGAAATTAGTTTAGTTGACATTCTTTTGATATAGTAAAAGTATCAAACTAGTGTTTGGTACTTTTTCTTCACTTCAATATTTGGGGGATAAAACGTGTACTTTGGTACTTTTTTGGAACTTTTTTAGTGAAACACATAGAAATAATATTAGTATCGTTATTTGAGATAGGGTTTCAGTGAGATATGTGTTTCAGTAAAAAAGTTCCAAAAAGTACTATTTATATACTTACATATGTCCAAATTAACAAAAGAAAGAAATAATTTTTATTTTTAAGTAAAAAATAAAACTCAAGAAATAATTTTTATTTTCTAAGCGAAATATAAAACTTGGAAAATAATCCTTATTTTCTAAGTGAAATATAAAACTCAGAAAGTAATTTTTATTCTTCAATCAGAAAATAAAACTTAAACATAAATCATTAAATGGCGAGCAAAGAATAAAACTCAGACAATAATTTTTATTCTCTGAGCAGAAAATAAAACTCGGAGAATAATTTTTATTCCCAAAGCAGAAAATAAAACTTAATACATAATCGTTATGTTCTAAGCATTAAATAAAGCTCAGAGAATAATTTTTATTCTTTAAGTAGAAAATAAAAATCAAGAAATAATCATTAAAACCCAATTTTTAAAATAAAACTCATAATCATTGCAATCTCTGATTTTTTTTGCATTTCCCCTTACATTAGTGCATACCAAAAACCATAACTGTAAGGCAGAGATTACAAAAATTTAAATTTACGAGGAGTGACGACTAATTACGAACATAATACGGTATGATTTTGGGACATCTACACTGTGTAGAAATAATTAGTTAAATGGAAATGTTACTAAGTGGGACAAATATCATGTCATACGTAAACATGTTTGTAAGCAATAACAACTCGTCATTCCCTTACAAACCTACATACGACGAAGCAGTATTTTTTGCTGGGTCTGATCCAATCGATGGCTTGGTAAGGGTAAGACGAAGTGTAACGTATTGAAAGTAACATGTATGTTGTATGCGTTTGAAAAAAAAAAAAAACTTTACTATTTTAGGACAACTTCAAACTGTAATTAGTATGTCAACTTAAAGCTATCGCAGCAAATATGTGGTGGCATATGCTGCCGATGTAGAGCTATTGGTAAGAGGAAATTTTCCAAATACCGTGACTGAAGTAATGGAAATCCTTAAACCTCTGGACTATATATTGGGGCCTTGGTATTAACCCTGAAAAAGCGAAGACAGTACTTTTTACAAGAAGAAGAGAATTTTTTTTCAATCCCCTTCAAACCTCCTTGGGGGAAGTACTCTTTCGTTGTCAAAAGTAGCGATATTTTTGGGTGTAATTGGGTGCTGGGTACCCGGTCATTACAATATCGTAGAAAATGAGCCAAGTTAGTGCGTGCTGCAGCCAATTTGGACATAAATGTCAGTTTTGTGGACGTATATCCTGGTCTCGATTCAATGCATGGGATGATAAGAGAACAATTTAGACGTGGAATAATTCATTGAGATGCACGCAGAGGAAATCCTTGCTGGAGAAAACAGGTATTGGAGAAAGGAATATGCTGTATTATAACAGGTCATAATGATCTCAGATATTTCTTGAAAAAGATTCGGCGATGATGATAACTGTAGATGGTGTGGCGAAGAAGGGGAAAACATATTCCACTATCTTTGTCAATGCCTTGCACTATCATACAGACGTAATAAATATTTTGGCGCTTTTTTCTTTCAGAATATGGAGGACATGAGGGGTATTGAAGCTATGCTAATTTACGAAGCTCAACGGACTTCTTTGAGGGTATGATTAGAACAGAGCTATGGAGAGCTACGGAGAATATCAGAGGAGTCACTATGAATCAGTAATGTCTTGAAAATATCCACACAAGCACTCATGTGTGATCCTCTCTAACCTAACCTAACCTTGATCAAAATATGATAAAATTTCATTATATTATGGCCATGGTATATAATACGTTAATATTTAAACATAATTTTGCTTAAATTTTTCAAAATTATTAAGTTTGACAATAGTGTGGTGCTAACAATATTATTGTAATGTTTAATTAAAATAAAAAAATATAGTTTGACTTGCCATCTTGCTCTTTTGTGTCGTTGTATATTGTATTCTGCATTCGGTATGATATTCTGTGTCATCTTCGTAAACTTACTTGTCATTCAGGTTTAGCTTCAGCATTTGGACCAAACGCAAATAATAATGCAATTTGCGAAATAAGTGTACAACCTCGTAAAAATCGTATCGGCCTAGCCAATGAGCTTAGACTTAGTTATTTCATAAAATAAAATGTTTTGTAAAAAATCAATAATGTTACTACAGCACTTTTAAGCACATTTAAGTTCAATGCAATAATATTTTATTTTGTAATAATTTCCTGAATTGTTGTTTCAATATGGGATTTATGTAAGCAAGAAATGCTTCCAAAAACCAAATGTTAAAGAGTGTGCTGTTTCACTTTTTGCAAGTCATATTTTATGGAACATTTTATTTTATTCAAGTTACATTTTATGGAAAATTCAAATTCTGTTCGTTACACGTAAGTCTAGGCAATTATATCAGACATATCACGCAATAAGCTTTTGTTAAGTTTTCTTCTTAAAATCCATATTAAAGACGTTTAATATAAATTTATAATTATAGTTTCAGTTTTTTGAATAAAAACTTCCTAAATTTTAATAATATTCTCTACATAAATATTGCAAAAATATGTATTTTAATATTTTTGTATGTAAAATTATATTTTTATAAAAAATTCTCTAAAGGTTTCACAAAGTAACCGAGATAAATTTTAACCAAAAATTGTTTAAATGCCCTAGAGAAATAAATCTTTTTAAACGGTATAGAATTTGTGTTACATATAAAATCCTTTTTAACCAAAAATTTCACCCTCTTACTTTTGCATGCAGCTGCAGGAAAGCAGACTAAAAGAGTTTTTCCTAACAACAAAAAAAAAAAAAAAATAAATAACCGCAACAGGACAAAGGATATAAAGTAACACAAACTAAACTTAAAGTACAATTAGTTGTTGTTACGTAAAATCTAAGCAATATAACATTTTTAATTTAAATTGTGTGAAATGTTAAGAGGTCAAGGCTTTGTTAAGAATGCTGTGTATCGGTTTTAATTTGGTTTTGGAAAGAGAATAAATATAAAGTGTGTAAACAGATGCCGTCGATGCTCCTCTTTTGGGAGCATAAGGCTTCCACAAAGCATCTCCATCTTACACGATTGGTTGCAGCTGTTTTCGGCTCTTCCTTTTTGTGTGCCATAGAAGTTGCCGTAAGATTGTTGTTTTGCCTTGTGATAGTTGTTTCATTAAACAATTGTTGTTCTAGCTAAGTTCATGATTGGTCTGCTGTAGTGGGTCCAAGCCACCTGTCGTTGTCTTTTATATGCCCTCCGTGAATTGGCTTTCTACTTTTTTTTCTTATTTCTTTTGCCATGATGTTATGTTATTTTCTATTTTTACGGGAGGTAGCTTCTTTGCTGGAGGGGGCTTAAGCCACCTAATTTTAATTGGCTTAAAACCCCGAACATGGGTTGTTTGGTTTGGTAGGCAAGTATTTAACCACTTTACCAAGCCGCCACAGTATTTAATCAATAGTCACCTGTAACTCTCTAGGGCTTGAACCCATTAAGAGCACTTGTAGTGTCTTTTACTTCTACCTTTTTTAATATTCTCAAGTGTTTATTTTTTGAATTATACAAGAGCTCTTAGAATATAAAATGTAAAGTAAATGACGATAACTACAATAATATTTAACTAAAGTTGCAGTAATTTATATTCAAATGAAAATTAAAGCTAAACAGATTGCAAATGTATATATGTATGTCTTGAGTTAATATTTGAAGCTTTGCAAGCTTCTTTTTCCCTTTAAAATTTGCCTGCTAAAATGATTTAAGGATGAGTTGCTTTGTTGGCTGCCATTGCGTGTCTCGTGTTTTGTGTGTCTTCATAGCAATTTTATTATATTATCTGGTACATGAGATTTAGAAGCAAGAGCACAAAATCAGGATATTTATTTCCATAGGCCTTTAGGCTAGTACTGTAACATATTATTTATATTAAAATTTATTTAGCTATTTTTATGATATATTTTTTCAATTCATACAATCTAAATATTAACACTTGATAAATTAAAAATCATTGTGCAGAAAATTGCTATAAATAAGAAAATATGCAGAAAGAGGGAAATATTTATATAATTTAAAATTTAGAAGTTAAGTATTTTGTCTTTGCTAAACGTAGAAAAAACACATTTTGGTTTTGAGTTGTTTCTTTTATTAATTTTTGTTTTTTAGCAAACGAATATTTAGATTTAGAAAATTTTTTAAAATAGGTTCTGTATACAATCTTTCTACTTAAAGATTCAAGCGAATCATTTCGTTAAATTTGGGAACAAACGAAAAAAATAAAACAATCACTGGTAGGTGCATCTGGAGAGTAAAAAGTATACGGCATACACGAACTTTCCATCTCTTAATCCTTTATTTTAATTTAGCGAGTATTTTTTTTTTATTGATTTCTGTTTTCAATGGTCAAAAAGTAATTTTTGTAGTTTATTAAATTGGAACTGCGTTCATGGAATTTCAAAAAACGAAACAACCATATTATTGAATGTTGTTTCTTTCAGGTATACGAGGGTAGTTTAAAAACTCTGTTTATTTTTGTACTTTCCTTATAGTCAATTTAGGTATATCCTACTTGGCTGCATGCAAAATGACCCTATGAAAAATCGCACAAAAACAAAAATGAAAGATTGCCCAAAAATGAAAAATGGAAATTTGACCCAAAAATTGTGAAAAAATATCCAAATATAAATGAATTATCGCCCAAATTTATTTTTAGTTTTCTTATTAAATAAAAAATATCAAAATGTCAATACATTTAGCAAGGACATTGATATTGTTTAATTCATCGAGCAAGCTTTCAGCAACTTCTGTGTGTAATCTTTCATCAAAATACATACAAGAAAACGGTATCACCAGCTACTCGTGATTGAGCTGCTAAAGAAACGCTGCGTCACCGTTGTTGTTGTAAAGCTCTGCTGTTGTCGGATGTTCTTTCCCGAGGAAAAAACTTTCGGTTGGTACAGCTGTTGCTGAGTTGACAATCTTTGGCCGAGTGATACTCGGGTCGTTACGGAACGAAGATCCAAATGTCGTGGGAACACTGCGTCACCGTAGTCACGGCCGCTGCAACCGTTGCTAAATTAAACTGTTGATTTAATTCATCGAGCAAGCTTTGAGAAGAAGTTGTATGTAATCTGTAATCACAGTCTGTTTATGCATTCATTAAAAATAAATATGAAAAGAAATATATGGCCAGCTAGCAAAATTATTCGACATCCATATATCTGATAGAAACGTCTACAAAAAAGTCAGAATCGTATACGAATAGATGTCTAGTAGAATGTCGGATGTAATTCTAAGCCACTATTCGTATAGATTACTTACAAAAGTCGGACAGTGTCTAGTATAATTCGTACAGAATTCTTGCAGAAATCTGATGAAAATTAAATTTTGCATATTGATTTTTTATTGATTTTTTTTATTAAACACATAAATATGTATATATGTATGTATGTATATATATGAAGGCTTATTATACTATTATTTAATTTTCTTTTTTGCGTTTCTCCGCTTTACAAATTCTGTTCTTAGGCAGCACTATAGAAAATTTTACCCCTTTTTTGGCCAAAATTATTTACAGGCAAACGGCAGGACCAATTTGAATGATTTTTTTTGCCCTGACTTTTAGAAGACTATTAAGAGGGAGGGAGGGATCTTTAAAGTTTTGCATACACTCAAAAAAAAAACCTTTAGTAAAGTTATCTAAAAAATTAACTAAGAATTAGTTCCAAAGGGGTTTCCAGGGCTATAGGTTTCCGTATCCAAGATTTTTTAGATCTTTGATAGATTCTCTGGTGTTCTAAAATGTTTTTTTACAATTTTTTTCGAGTGTACTCTTACTTTTAAAGATAGCAGTAGAAATTTAGCTTACCAATTTAAATAAGTAACAAACAAAGTTATGCTTTAAAAGGATTTTATTCAGAAATTTGATTTTCGAGTTCCAATTCGTTAATTATGTTGTGTTTCTCTCGCTATGTATTGAATAACTCTGAATTTAACACGCAGTAGTCACCTTGAAACATTCGTTTTTTATAAAATTTTGCAGATATTCGCAGTTGAAATTTATAAAATCCGGAAGGTAAGTGATTGTCCTAGAGAAATATTATGGTTTTATGGCTAGCATGTGCTAGCATTTTTTGGAAGTCTATTAAAATTCCAATTCATAATTCCATAAGTTCATCTTAAGGTCACTTTAATTTTACCAATTTAATCGATCTAATAGATGAGTTTACCAACATTTCACTATATATTATTAAAGTACTCACCTTCGACATTGTTTTCCATTATTTAGTTTTTGCAAATTATAAATTATTATTATGAAAACTTTTATTACAAACTATCACAAAGTTCACTGCACTCGTTATCAATCGTTTTTTGATAACTAATTTACAAATCGCAAGCAAAACATGTGATAAAGTAACAGTCAGTCAATTCTTTCGAAAAATTTAAAAGGAGATGATTACTTTGTTATTGTTTTTATATTAAAGCAAAAAAAAAAAAAAAAAAATACACTTAACAAAATTTTTGATTTTAACTTTTGGCCAAAAAATGGGTAAAATTTCCTATAGTGGACAGGTTAAAAAATCTTTTAATGAGGTCATCCACCGAGCAGCTTGTAGTTCTTGAAATATTCTCCATCCCAAGATCTACCAGATAATTCTGAAAGAAATCCGTAAGAAATATCTGACAACATAATCAGAATTTTGTCAGAATTGTCGGTTTCAGACAACGTCGGTATGTTTTGCTGGCTGGGTGTGAATAAAAAAATATTAAAGGTACAAATAGTTTGCTAATATGAGTTGAAATTAATTATTTAAATTAATAAATTAATTAGTGATTATTGTAAAATTTTAGAATTAGGCGACGCAGGCAAAAAATTTTTATATTATATAAAAAATCGCGCGATTTTTTAAAGTTTTTCCGTAATATAAAAAATCGAGCGATTTTTATATTTTATAAAAATTTTTTGTCTGCGGCCCTAATTCTAAAATTTTATTTTTTAATTTATAGGAATAATTTAAATAAATAATTGTATTTTTACTCATATTATTTACTTATTTATAACATTATAACTAGAAATATTTACTAAGCAACAATACATTTTCTACTTAATCGCCAAAAAAACTTACGTAAATTATCAGAAGCATTTTAAAGACTGTCTGCAAATTCAGCATTTTTTTTTTTTGAAGAGCAAAGACAAAAACTAAATTTCCTATTTTTCCAGTTTATATCGTTATAAATTTTAAATATGTTTAAGGTAAACTTTATAATAAGTAGTTATTAGTGATAATTTTTTATTAAAAATATATCGTTGTTAAGACAAACCATTATTTTTACACTCTTATTGAAAAATTTCTTCATCATATAAAATCCCTAAACAATGGGTGATCTCTCATTAAAACATTTGGGTTATAAAAAACTGCTTTCGGGCGATTTTTCATAGGGTCATCTTGCATGAAGCCCCAAAAAATAAAAACATTGCTGCGGTAACCATAATCAAACCATTGTAAATTTTAACCATAATAACGTTAAAGTGTAAATTTATTATGATAGAAAATGATCATAATATCATAAAAGTTTATTATATTATGATCAAATGTAGGGACTATATAGTTAAATTTAATGATCGCGCTATTTTAATATTTTTTTATTTTTACCTATTGTATCTTTAATAAATTTAAACTAACAATAAGTACTCATATATTAAGTTTAAAAGAAAAAATCAACAAATATACTTGTTAAGTCCAGCCAGTGCTAGAATATATATAGTTTGTTTCGCTGTTATCGTTTGCCTTTGACGTTCGACCAATAAAAGGAATATCCTTTTTTCTAAATTGAATAAAAGCACGACCATTTAGGATCTTACAAGGTAACGAATTCAAGGTTTAGATCGTTGTGAATATTTTTGATCATAATATGATTAAAAATTATGTAATATCATACGGTATAATCACGTTTGTTTTAACTTACTTTATAAGAAGAGATACTATTATTTGATTTACTAAAGATTCAATATAACAAATTGCTAGATACATAAAAAATTCGAAAATATAATAATTACCTTATATTAGAACTAAAAATTTACAAATAAATATTTCACATATTTTTTTACATATTTTTTGAATCACATACCAGTAAAATCATATTCTAATGAACTTAAGAGAGGCCTACACTCAACTTTACCATAACCAATGGAAACAGATTTTTTATAGATTTATTACATAAAGAATATAAGTTCAACATATATTCGAATCGAAAAATTAATTATTTTCGGTTTGGGTTTTAAGTAAACTACCCCTTGGCTTTTCCCGATTATGCCTAAAATTTTTACAGTTCTTCATCTCCATAAATGAAAGGCAGATTTTGATATTTCATACAGTATGACCTGTAGAGCGTTTACAAAATTTGGGAGTAAGTAAACTACCCCTTGCCCCTTCCCGATTATGCCCAAAACTTACACAACTCTTCATCTCCATATACAAAAGGCACATACTAGATTTCGTTTTAATATGCCATACGATATGACCTGTAGAGCGTTCAAGTGTAAAGAAACTACCCCTTGCTCCCTCCTAATTATGCTCAAAAGCTATACAGCTCTTCATCTCCATATACCAAAGGCACATACTAAACTTCGTTTTGATATTTTAAACGGTATGACCTGTAAAAACTCCACAAAAATAGTGTGATACACACCCACCCACCCGCAGACATCATCGCGAAAATAGCCAAAATGGTTTCAGGAGACCTCAGAACGTATAAATCCGTCGAAATCCCGATCTGGATTTTTTTCTTGATTACTATACTTTACCTTATACTACGTATGGTAAAGTAAAAACTAAACTCAAAAAATCAAAAATATTTTGTTTTCACCAAAAAAATTTTTTTTGTTTTTAACCATAGTTTGGTTATATATAAACCAAATAGCATTATGGTTATTAATTATGTTAAATGTTCCATTTAATAATCAAATTTTAAAAATGTTTTTCATTTTGACCAAAATTACTTTAGAAACAACTTAAAAGTTGTTATTGGCAACAACATACTGTTACAGAGAACAAAACTTGTTTTTTATGATCATACCACAGCCATGTTTTTTATCTGCCAGATTGATCAAAAGAGGTCGTTCCCCTAAAAATTCTCAATAAAATCAATTCTATGATTTTGAACAATTGAGGGTCTAGGCCTGAAGCGCAACCTAGTGATAATTTTTAAGAAGAGTTTAGAGATGTGTAACCTACAATCTAAAGGAGATATAGCGACGTCTCGTAACGAAACATAGATCAAGCAGAGCACAGAATAGCAAAATTCTTCGGATGATCTTAACCGAAAGAGGCATTAGAGTGCCTGTCAGGCAATAGGTTCATTGCGCCAGTTTTTTGAGATAGACACGTTGTCATTTAGTTTGAACATTTTGCAAAGAGTTATATTATTACCGGCAAATTTTATTCACCGCTGTTAGATGGTTTCGACACTAATCGCATTTGGCAAAGTGAATTTCTAATCTGATAATCCACCGCTCAATTGAGCATACTCTGCTAATTAAAACTTTTTTATTTTATTTTCAGAGCATAAACCTTGAAAGCTTTATTAATCGTGAAAATTAGCCTATTGGTCCATACGTCTTCGAAAATAAAGCTGCTCTAGATCTATGATATTGATGTGGGCGACATGTGGTTTTAACAAAATAGTGCCACATACCATATAGCCTATGAAACAACAAGAGAGGCTACTGCATATTTCGATTCGAAAGAATATTATTTTCGAAACACAATGTTAAAGTCATACAAATTCGAATGATTTCCTTTTCGAATCGAAATACACAGTAACCCCCAAGGTTTCTGTATTAGAAATTCCTTTATTTTTTTTAGTTGTTTAAAAACAAAGCTTGAACAATCTGAAAATCAATAGTGGATTGAAGAGGGAAATTTAATGCTGCCTCAGCGAAATGCAAAATTCTAATGGGAAACCTAACCAAAATTCTATATTCTTTTCAAAATCAAGTTTCAAGAAACTAATGCAAAAAAGCTTTTTATTTTTTATATATATTTTCTTCTTAATATTTCCCTTTCTCTCTATATTAAATATGTCTTGTGAAGGTATATACCTTGCACCTAGTTAAATATATCTTGACTTCGTTTTAAGATTTCGTATCGAAATTGATAGAAAAAGATATATTTTTTAGATAATGAATATGGTGTGAAAGAATTTATTTTATTTCGAAAAATTTTTTAATCCAGACTATTTATCCCTTTGCAAGCATGTTTAAAAATATATCAAGCTAAACTTTTTATTTAACATTCACTTGGAGAAATAATATTATTTTCCACCAACCAATACAGTATGAGAGTTTAATGGCACTTGTTCTATTTTAAAAACAGGACTCTCCTCATCGTTTATTTCTGCGCAAATATCAATTTCTATAGGTTCGTGTTCTGCAGGACATTTGTAAATTATATGTTCCTTCATAAATGTATCTTCCGCTATTTGTTCTTTATTATAGAAATCTTTAGATTTGCAACGTTTTTCACAGCGTATGGATAAACTCAGTAAGGCTACTGTTATTACGGAAACCAGTAGAAGAGTTGCAAAAATAATGCGAATTTTTAATCGGGCTTGAGTTTTTAACAATCGCTTAAGATGACGGAAACCCAAAATATCTAATTTCAATTTAAAGAAGCAGTAGATGCTAAAAGCAGTAACAAATGCCACTCCAAGTTTAAAATCCTCAAACTTATCTGGTACTTTCGGTTCTACTCCATACTTAATTTCAGATAAATGTCCAAAATCACTGTCATTGTTGTAGTACAGGAAGATGGCAATCAAAACTACTAGAGTAATTATGGTGGAGGAAAACATTTCTTTTATAGTTAAGTTTTAGGACCAATTTGTCTGGATAATTTAGAATTCAAATTTCAAAATTTGTACGTTATACTTTTGATTTATATAATTTTTTTGTTTGTTTGTTTGAAATGTAAATATAAATTATAGAATTCAAAACAGTTGTTTGTAAGGGAAGTACGCTATTGTTAAGACAATAGCTGGCACAAGGAGAGTGCATATCGCTGGTCTCAAATAGAAAGGGCCTATTGGAAAACCTTGAAGGAAATTTGAAAAATTTCTACAGAACTCTAAAAGTGGTTCAGTGAGTCTAAATTTCATTTAAATCGAAACAAAATTGAAAAAGTTATTAAAGAAATAAAACCGAAAATGTCACACGGGTGGGTATTGGTAAAGCGAAGGTTAAATTTTGTTGATTGATTTAAAAATTAAAAAGTGAGTTGTTTTTTAAACAATAATAGGCTTGCTTACAACAACAGCTAAATATAAAAAACAGCGAATATCGTTAAAACTGAAACTGAATAGCAAAATCGACAATTTTTATACCCTTCACTACAGGTGGAAAGGGTATATCTAAATTTGTCATTCCGTGTGTAATTTCTACAATATTCATTTCCGACCCCATAAAATATATATATTCTGGATCCTTATAAATAGAGAAGTTGATTAAGCGATGTCCGTCTGTCCTTCTGTCCTTCTGTCCTTCTGTCCGTCTGTTCGTGTTCGGGTTGAAATTTCATTTGACAAGGTACCAGAAGAGATACCAAAAATGTAAGCACACCAATCTGTCAGGCATAGTTTCGAAAATTTTGGTATTGCAATTCAGCAACATTAATTTGGGGGCTGCGGGAGACTGCGAAAGATAGATCGCAAGGAGTACATACAGATATCGGGGGATCAATAACACCCTGCGAGGGTCGATTTTAGTTTGTTTTTAGATTGGTAGGGGTTTTCCACTTTGATTTGTATTAGAGACCTTTATAGAAAGCAATACACATAGAGCTGGCCAATAGACCCACAGGGTAACCACAGGGTACCCACTGGTAAATAGGAGCAGTTAAAAGGCACATGTGGGGTCATTATGAGGAAAATTTTTTTTTGTAAGGATTTCTTTTTGCTTTAGTCTGACCATTCTAACTAAATATAGATTGCAGAAAGGTCCTAAATTTAACAAAAAAAAATTCAATAAAATTTTTAAAAAAACTTTTTTTTAAATTTAAAAAAAAAAAAAAATTACAAAACATTTTCAAAAAGATATTTTACAGAAAAATATTCGAAAAAAAAATTTTCAAAAATTTCCCAAAAAACTTTCGAATAAAATTTAAAAAAAAATTAAAAAAAAAAATATTTTTGCAACAAATTTATACAATCAATTTTCGAAAAATTAAAACAAAAATTTCAATATTTCTTTGAAAATGAAAATCATGACTGTAACATAACATATATTTAATATTAAGAATATATATATGTATGTATGTATGAATGTATATAGAGTAACTATTTTTTTAAATGGGTTTGATTTTTAAATAGATGAAATCTCTGTTTTTAAACCTAGGTGCAGATGTGTTCAAGATTAACGTGGGCTCCTGCCACGATGGCTTTATCCCACGGTGCTCTTAACACCGAGTGAAATAAAGACGTAGACTAGCGCCCCCATTGTGTAGTATAACAACACTACGATTGCCACCAATCGCAATTTGTGTGTATACAGTCACAATGAGTAGCAATTTATACAATATGGCAAGCCCTTCCAAGGCAAGCCTAGATCCATATTATAACCTCTTGCTTAGCGGTTTGGAGACTATCCAAACTCCGTCTGTTGAGAGTGCAACAGCACACTTGATCGATCTTGCACCACATCTGCATTAATCGATCTTAAACCACAACCACCACGTGTACCCCCGAAGGGGACATCACCAATAACCGGTCACAGAGAGGATAGGCTCTCTGTGGGGCCACTGATTCCCGTGGTACCAGTCCTTTGGGCACTGGTCAGGCCTCGAAGAGGACCCGTGTTAAAACAACAGACCATTTCTTCCAGATTTAGGCTCTAGGAACCCTAGCGTCTGGTGCCCCTATTTTCCCCGAGTGAACCGCGTCAAAGCATTTGCCATTACTGCAGTGACAATTGGAACCCTCGGGGGTACCTAGGTGCATTAAACACATAGATATCATCAGGATACCGACTACATACTGTCAAAAATAAAATACATACAATTATAGGTAAAGGATTATTTTGAAGCCAGCAAAGCTACATGGCTACACGACCACCGTTGTGGCTGTCGTCAACTTAGGCTAATTTCTATTTTATTCAACAAAAGAAAATGTCACAAAATTGTAAATTACAAATTCATATACAAACAAAAAGTTTTGGAGGAAATATTTATAAAATTTTGAAAAAGTTATTTAATTTTATAAAAGCAAAATAAGTATTTCTACAACAATATCAGAGTTTACGATGTAGCTGTCGTCTTCAATTTCATTAAGTAGCTGACAACACGGTGACAATTGTAGCCAACGGAACTTGTTTTCATTTGTCTTCTATTTAATTTCTACTTAATTTAAGTAAAGAGTCAACAATATGGATAATGCTGTACATGTCTGTATAAATAAAATCACCATTGTGAAGGGTATAGAAGATTCGGCACAGCCGAATATAGCACTTTTACTTGTTATGTACAATTTTATTAACCATTCGACAATCGTATTAACAGAATAGTGAATTGCACTACACGAAAAGGCACACATTGCTATTTATGCAAAATTTATTTATGTTTTTTTTTGTATTTTTTGTTTAAATGTGGTAACAATCTTTATTAACTTTACATTACCATATTCAACTTAGCCCTAAAATACAATTTCCTCATGTGTCTTGTTAGTTTATTATTTCACTATTATTTCGCAATTCTCAGTGTCTTTATCATTTGTAACTTAGGCATGTAAAAAACGCAAAACGTGAGGAAATTACCGCAAAAAATTAGAAAACTTTTGGACTGGGGATAAACAAATTTGTTCCGAAGACAGTTAAATACTTGACATTTTCCCCCATTAATTCCGAAAGAAGCTGTTGTGCATATTAAAATGTGTCGCCCCAAAAACAAAACGTCAAGAAAAACAGGATATCTTTGTTTGAAAGAAAATATAAAAACAAATATTTTTGTTATTTTGGTTGCGATATTACGTATTCAAAGGATTTTGTATTGTTTTTGTCATAATCTATAAAAAAAAGATAATATATTATAAAATTTACGTTTGATTAAAAAACATATGTTTTGGCTGAAAAGTAAATAGCGCTATATTGCTGCTACTATTTCACTAGCTATTTCAGAACAAAAATCTAAAACTGTAAGACGAACATGTACATGAAATATATGTATGAATGTATTTTGAAATTTTTTTTCTGATGCTGATAGCAACTGATATGGAATGCAAAACACCAACTTTTTGAATTTTTATCGATATGCTTGTCTGTGTCCGCATCACGTAAAAAGTTCTGGAGGAATTTAAATAAAATGTTTTTTGGAACTGGTACCTCAGTTCAAATATTGTTTTTCAGATTATTTATTGTAGCTTCAATGTACATACATATGCACAAGGCAAATTCTTGAGTGTCAAAATTATATTCGCCTTATTCCTAATTTGTTTTGTGTTTTGTGTTTTATGTTTATTTTTATATTGTTTACATTTTTTAAAGAAATAAACAAAACAAAAAATAAAAAAAAAATTAATTTAAATTATGTATTTTATTGTATTCTCCTTGTTTCATTTAGGGCCATTATTATAACTTCCCAATAACTAAAATTAGGATTTTGTTGAGGGTAAGGCTCGTTATTATAACTTGCCTTTAATGTACGTGATATTGAAAAGTTAATTATAGCTTAATTATAATAACGAAAACGTACTTATCGCTCCGACAACATCCCGAATTTAACTATTGGGAAGTTATAATAATTGGTCTTAATGTTCTAAAAAATTTTCAAATGTTCGAAAATAAATAAAAAAAATTGTGTTTTTTGTTATGCTTTAACCTCTTCACGGATGAATTTTTTAAAGTGATAAAAAGCATTGATTTTATTTTTCATTTTATTATTAGTTGTGTTCGTTATATTTATAGCAATTCAGTAATCTATATACATATGTATATAAAGCACAAAATGTGCTTGTTTGTATGTTTGTTTGTCGGAAAGCTATAGCTGCCTACACCAGTGAACCTTCTAAAATGTTCACAGTTTGTTATTATAAAGGGTGTTTTTTTAAGCCCGATAGAACTTGAAATTGTAAAAAATAACACAAAAAATTAAATTGTAATCAACATTTTTTTTTATTCGAAAGATCAATACGTGACATTAACATTTGAAAATGATTTCGGGCATATGGGCACCGCGGCTGTTCTTGACGAAGCGCATTCTGGACGTCCAATTTTGGGCCACTTTTTCGAGCACTGCTGGACGTATGTCACGAATAACACGAACAATGCTGTCCTCCAAGGCGTCAATTGTTGCTGGTTTATCAGCATAAACCAGTGACTTCACGTAGCCCCACAGGAAATAATCGAGAGGTGTCAAATCGCACGACCTTGGAGGCCAATTGACAGGTCCATTTCTCGAAATCAACTTATCGCCAAATTTTGATTTCAATAAGTCGATGGTTGCGTTCGCCGTATGGCACGTAGCGCCATCCTGTTGAAACCACATCTCCTCCGGATCAATGTCATCCATATTTTCAAACAAAAAATCATTGATCATGGTGCGGTAACGATCTCCATTGACCGTAACGCGAGCTCCGGCCTCATTTTTGAAGAAATAAGGTCCGATGATGCCACCAGCGTGAAATCCGCACCAAACGGTGCATTTTTCTGGATGTAATGGAGTCTGTAGGGTCTCTTGTGGATTGGTCTCACTCCATATGCGGCAATTTTGCTTATTAACAAACCCGTTAAGCCAAAAATGCGCCTCATCGCTGAACACAATTTTTCGATAAAACAACGGGTCAGTTGCCAACTGCTCTAGAGCCCAATCGGCGAAAGAACGACGCATATAATGGTCTCGTGGCTTCAATTCCTGCACCAGCTGGATCTTATACGGGTGTAGGCCGAGATCTTTGCGCAAAATTTTCCACGTAGTGGACGGACAGAGCCCCAATTCCTGCGACCGACGACGAATCGATAAATTTGGATCTTCTTCCACACTTTCGTTTACAGCGGCGATATTCTCTTCAGTACGCACATTCCTTCGACGTGTTGGTGTTATTGCATCCTCTAGAGAGTATGTGGTACGAAATCTATCCACAGTTCGACGAATGGCTTGTTCAGATGGACGATTATGTAAGCCATAAAAATGACGAAGTCGTCTATAAGTTGCGCGAATCGACGTCTGATTTTCAAAGTAAATTTGAGTCTATTCATGATGATTTGTCAGAGTATACTGAAACAAATAAAAAAAATGTTTCATCAAAATTTAATTTTTTGTGTTACTTTTTACAATTTAAAGTTCTATCTAGCTTAAAAAAAAACCTTTTATATCCGGTTGGTAATTATTTTTTTCATATTTGACGTGGGCGTGACACCTCCCATACATAGGAATTATGTATCACCGTGTTGCTTGGTACCAGTAATAGGTAGCACCTTGAAATTTTGCACCAGTAACCTCTATAATAACATACATAGTTTAGAGAAACACATACTGTATTGGAATAGTGGTCGTGGTACCTCCTATATAAAGTGAAAAATTATTATCGAGTTCCAGGCGAACTGCAATAGATAGAGCATTGAAGCTTTACACGAGTAACCCCAGTGCTATTGCGCATAGTGTGCAAAATTACAGAATGAATTGGGAAACTGGGCGTGGTACTTCCCATACAAAGTAAAAAATTATTTTCGTGTACATAGAGAACTATAATAGCTATGGTTTTGAAAGTGGGTACAACTAACCTCCATACCTATGCGTATACTCTAGCAAAATATAGACTGAATTGGAACAGAGTGCATGGTACCTGCTATACAAAGTGAAAAAATATTATCGTGTACCTAGAGAACTACAATAAGTAGGGTCGTAAAACTTTGCACAAGTAACCCTCATACTAATGTGCATAGTCTAGCAAAATACAGACTGGATTAGGATATTGGGAGTGGTACCTCCCATAAAAAGTAAAAAATGAATAGTGCTAATACGCAAAAAACAGATTGGATGGGAACAGCGGGCGTCATAGTTAAAAAGAATGCAAGAGTTCGAAATTGATATATTTCAAAATTGGAATGCAATCGTCTGATAAAACTTTTTGCTCATTTCTCTTAAAATAATTTGTAATAATTCGAAGGCCTCAGTTGCTCGTACTCTCTTTCTTTCATTATATAATATAATTCACTGTATTATATAATTCTAATAAAATAAAATAAAAATAAAAAAATTTTAATTATTTAATATTATGCTAAATACCCATAACGTTTTATAATAAAAATGCAATTTATTTGTTGGGGGAAAAGAGCTAGTCCTTATACGTATTTCACTGGTTGCTCAGGCCAGATCATCAGGAAACCTTTTCCTTATTTTAGAGAAGCGAAAAATTCTCTATAAGTAATAAAATTCTACAAAACAGAATGAGAATTATGCATGTTAGTATTTAGAATAATATTACAGAATATTAAAGCTTCAACAAAAAAATTTAATTTTAAAAAATGTACACATATGTTCCAATGTCCCTGAGGAGGTTACTATTTTGTATGTATATGCAGTGTTGTTAGAAATAAAAATATGGACAATTGCTTTTTTCTCAACATGTTGTAAACTTTTTCAATGTGAACTTGTATTGTACCCGAAATGGAGTGGCATTCTTAATTGCCGGACTTGAATCTTTTCATGCACCTTTGGAATAAAATTCAAGAAGCTTGGTATTCTATTCCCCCTGATGTTTGTGCCAATCTTGTAAAATCAATGTACCGACGATGTCAAGAGGTTATGAAAATGAAGTGAGCTTCGACCAAGTATTAAAATGGTATAGGGGTTTGATGGTAATATTTTTAAAATACATTTATTTTTAACTATAATTTATCCCCTATTGTTTTTTCTATGGATTTTTTTTTTTAAGATTTAATTAAATGATAAATAATAATTTAATTTGGTGTGTCACTATTTTTTCTTCCAACACTGTACATATGTAGGTATATGAACTATCAATAAGCACTCGTATCTTAAGTCTAAAAGATAAATAAAACAAAATAAAATACCTGAGTCCAGCCAGTGCTAGATAAAAAAATTACTGCACTCTTGATATTATTATTTGTGGATTATCGCTCTGTTCGGGCAGGAGTAGTACTAAACCTTCTTTCTAGTCGATCATTTAGGATGTTGCGAGCTTGCGGATTTGGGTACGTTTCAAGCTTCTCTAAATTTGTTGCTGCATGTTTCACTATTCTGCTTTAAATAATGGCATGCTTAGATCTTTGTGAATGTTTCGTAAAATAAATGTTTATAAGTTGTAGACCTTTTTTATTATAACTGAGTTTTGGTAAGTTTAGCTTCAGGTGTTGGTATAAATATATTTGAAAAATTCTTTGGTGGGGTTGTTTAAAATTATTTATTTATTTATCATAAAATTTTATTTTTAAAGTTTTATTTTGGTGCCTTTGAATTTTTTCTAGGTTTGAAGATCAGTTATTACCCTACAATCAAATAACATAGCACCATATTGGTTTAAGGATTAAACTATAAGGTAGAAGCTTGCTATCTTAGCTTAGAGTAGAGTTTCTGCCAAAAACCCAATTTATTTGAATTATATTCAACTTCATTTGTGTCAATTTTGATTCTATATGACCTTTCAAGGCTAATCGTCGATCAAGATGTATACTAAGGCATTTAACAACCGGGTGTTCGATTATAGTTTGGTTAATTATTCGAATTGGAGGATGTGAGTGTGTTAGATGTTATGCGGGTACATTTTTGTTCGTTAATTTATATTCTGCATTTTTTGAACTACATTTTCAAAGATTATATGTATATGGTCTTGGGATGCCATTTGAGGGCTTTAGTAAATGCTTAGACAGACAGTGTCGTCAGCAAATGTTGAAGTGAGGACTCGGTTGCTAATTGGCATAGGTGATGTATACAGAAAATATAAAGTGGGTCCCAATAGGCCGTTTCAAATGTAGGACAAATTTTTCCCCTAAAAACATTGCATTTCCAAAGCAAAATATAGATAAAAAACGAATGCTCTCAATTATACCGCAGCAAATTGTTTCAAAGTAACCTGAAGCCATACTTCAAAAATTCATTTACATGTTAAGAACTAGTTCGTATTCAATATTCAAATTTTTATTAAAAATATATTTAATAACAAGAAAAATGTGCACTACTATTCTATTAGTTAATATTTTTATTATTTAAGCGAACTATGTAAAAGCTTCTTTAAAGCATGTTTTGTAATTTGTTTTATAGATAATAAATTTCACAAATTTCAATAAAAACTTACAAAGTATTTTCAATAAACCGACAAAATCCTTGTGAACAAGAAAGAAAAATTTTAAGTTTTTTCTTTTTTTTTCAAAGCAGCTAAATCCAGTCGTCATACATTAAAAAAGCTTTGCTTTTTGAAAGATTCAAAAAAGAAACCTTCTTACTCACAGAGTTATCATGCAACGGGTGTTCCAAATACAAGTACCTTTTTAAATCATATTTGATTTTGTGTTATTGATGGAGTGCTGCATTTCCCTAACGGTACTTTTGTTTGGGAAAAAAGTTCGTGAGACTGGCTGTACGATCTCAAGAACTCGCCATTTTACGCGCCAGCGTAATCAGAATTTTATATAAAGATGTAGGGATATTCGCTGACAAGGTCAACAATTGAAGGCAAAAGACCAACCTCCTTGTTACGGCTTTTCAGTTAGGGGACTTACAAAAGCTTCAATCGGACCTAGTATTTGGCCAAAAAAAAACTATCTGTCTGGTGTCAATTTCTCGAGATGTATTTAGGAGTGTTGGCATTAGTTGCCCATTTTTTTAGGAAAATACTGCTGAAAACAGCCCGCAGACAGCGGGGAGCACTAGAGTGCCATGGTTATGGACTTTTTATTGCCTGAAATGGAAGATATGAGCTTGAATAATCTTTGGTTTCAAGAGAATGGTATAGTATGGCGAACAACTTATCAAGCAAGCGTTATTTTGCACACTAAGTTCTGAAATCGTAGTATCAGCCGTAATTGCATTGCCAATTGGGCGCCTCGGAATTGCGATTTGATCCCTTTAGACTTACTCTTGTGAGCTTAAGGACCGCTAGAAATCGAATAATCCAACGTTGATCCACAAGTTTAAGTTTAACATCGTCAAAGAAATTTGTGCGATAAAACCATAAACCGTCAACAAATTCGGGAAAAATTGAACTGACGAAACAATTATTTCTGATAAAGCCAAAATATACTGAAATAAAATATGTTTAGTTAATTTTATTTAATTTTTAAAAAAGATATTTGTATTGGAGAACCACCCCGTAGTCGTAAATACACATTATAACCCATTAAGACGCAAAGGGGCATGTTTACCAGCAGTAACGAAATAAAGCAACGTACGTTCGTTCATATTTTCAAAAGAAAAGAACGACAACCTAAGTTTAACATTTTTGTGTCTCTGGGGCATTATTAAAAATATGTATGTACGTATTTGTACACTGGTTCGCATGTTCGTATACTGTTGCAGCAACGCACAATGAACAACAGCAGTAGAAATAACGAAATAAACAACATGTTCATATAAATGTATATGTATGTAGGATTAGTACATAAATAATTGTATGCATATGTGTATACACATACTCATATATAAACATATTTTTGTATCTTTTATTAAAGAATCAGTATGTTTCTTAAGTACGAGTGTGTTCCTTAAACAGTTCAAAATAAATTTTGTATGCCCATGTAGAGCAAAATAATGGAAGAAGCGTATAATTGATTGTGGTTTGGCTAAACCTTAATATTTCTACAATTTAAAGAATTTTTTTTTTGGATTCTGAAAAAGTTAAGTTGTACGTGGGACAACAGCAATTCTTGTGAAAAGAACAAAAAGTTTCCAAAAAAAAAAAAAAAATATTTCGTTAGACAGAGAATAATAACTTAAAATTTGATCTGATCTATGTTTTACGTAAATAATCGTAATAAAAAGGGCTTTCGTGAAAGGATTGTGCACAAGTGTATTAACATGGTCGCCAGTATTAGACAAGCAACAAAAAGGTCCTTAAAGTAAATAGTTACACCCAGAAAAAAAATATTATTGTGGTATGGTCACAAGAACCTCATACTGCTCTCTATTTTGGGTTAAAATTTCAGCATTAAATGGTTACTATGCCCAAAAAAATTTAACATGGTTCGTAAAATGAAGTAGGCCTATACAAAAATTGCTGTAAACAGTGTTAAGGAACAAGGCAGCATTTGGTAAAGCTTTTGGTGTAAAATATATTGCTCTAACGGCAAGTAACGTTCTTGCCCTTGGTATTCCAAGAGTGTTAATTTAACCACTAACTGGTTTAGGTCTCACTATATCTACACTTATATAGAATTTAAATTATTTTCTTTCTATTCCAAAACTATTAAGTTTGATTTATTTAATTGATTTATTATTCCTCATCCTCTACAACCTGTTTTTATATTTCGATAAATAAAAATATTTTTTCCCACCTAAATAAAATACTAAATTGTCAATATCGATTTACAGAACGGGAAAGAATGTCCAATCATTGTGTATATTACCTATAATTAATTCTAAAAAAAGTTATTTAGGAGCTTACTGTAAATCAAATATGTACTGTGGTTATTATGTATATAATTTTATTTAATATTTGTGATTTAATGCATAATATCTGCGCTTTAATGTTTTCTAAATGTTTATAAATAATTTCTTAGAATTATCTTTTCTAAGAATTTATTTACGAAAGGAATTCATAAGTTTTACTAATCCAATTTTTGCCTTTTTCTACGCTTGCCTTTGTGAAAATTGTATTTTTTTTCTTGACATTTATTATCATTTGACTTCCAAGAATAATTTCATAAAATTTACTTTGGCAAGAACCCGCTCTTTTTGCATTTTTTATGATTAGTATTTTATTAAATACGTATACGTTCAAAAAAGAAAGCGAATGTGTGAATTCTTTATTTTTGGTTCCTAAAAAATTTAGTCTTTTATCAACGCGCACGTTAAAAATTCCATGCACACATCCATTTTACCAACCCTTAACACAAGGGCAGGTTAATTTAATAACTTCTTTTGCTTTCAAAAGGTCAGTCAAAAGTACGATACACGATACACACAAAGAAAAAACATGGTTGAAGAGCAAAGTTTTAAGATTGCATTATTATATTATATTATATGATTGTAGTCAAAGAATTTGATTATTATTTAACCTTCCTGACTATTTTCATTTTTGTGCGACACATTCGCATTTCTCGGTTTCTCAGACCGATTTCAAGTATTTCTGGGTATCTCCAAACTATTCTAAAATTTTCAAAACCTGTGCAGTGGACATATTTTACAAACTAATATGAAATAACTGAAGTAAGAAAAAAAAACAAAATTAAGCTTTTTTAGCTCACAGCATCAATTTATATTTCATCACAATAATTTGGCATTTTTGATCCTAGACCTATAATAAAAATAAAAAAAAAATCATTCATAAAACACAACATTTATAAAATGTTGTTTTTCTATTAACATAGATTTTAGAAGTAAACAAAAAAATAAAATGAATTCAGGAAAAAACAGGAACATTAAAAATAAATTAATTTCAAAATGCTTAAAATATATGCCTCTTTATGAGGTTAGTCTTTGTAAATTTCAATCAGTCGTTAGAGTTTGTGGATCGATTCAGCGTCCTGTAAATCTTCAACATCACTTTCCTCGGAGTCTTCTTGTTCAGTATCAGTGTTTGCTTCATACACATCAATATTATATTCGTATTCAGTACCACTTTCCACATCAGAATCTAGATCTGTATCGATTTCATTCAGAATAGCTCTTATGCGCTCAATATCTGCCATATCTAAAGAAAATCTCACGATAATTAACTTTAAACATAATTCTTTTTTTAAATCATATAAACTGATCGCTAATTGTCCATTTTCATCTAAAAATTTCCAATTTAGCAAAACCAACTTACCTGTCGAAAATGTGACACTTAACTATAATTCGGTCTCACAGACCGTCTGATTAGCAATCACCGGTACAACACTTCAACTCAAACGCTCTTGTTACACTAAAGGTTGTATAATGAGAAATAATGAAGATACTGAGAGAATGATGGAGCTGCCATTTTTTGTTTTCGCGAAATTAACACAAAAGTGATTCATCGGTCTCACAGACCGACGAAATGGTCAGGAAGGTTAACCTATAATTGGATATTGTAACAACATTAATGTTCAATTATAAAAGTATTAAAATAAAATATATACCATAATATTATTAAAACTTATTATATTGTGATAAAAAATTAACATTTTACTTAGCCAATGCTACCACCATGTTGCAATATAAACAGCTGGTGTGAAACTGAAATAGAGGAAATGTCGAATACAAATTTAATTTCTAAGTTTTCCCTAGAAGCTTTGAAAAAACGAAAAGGAACTCTAATAATAAGTTTTATAGCCGCTTTATATATAAACGAAATCTTTTGCTTAGTGAAGATCCAGAAAGATTTCAACTGCATGTGTGTTATTTCATTGACATATTATATTTTTATTTTATATCGTTTTATTTGCTTTAAACTAATATACATATATTTTATAGACCCATCTGATAACAATCTATACATATAATAAAATAGTAACTCGTTTCCGTTTGTCTGTCTCTCTGCTTTTCTTTTACGTTCGCATCACGTAAAAACTACTGGAGGGATTCTGTATCCTGAAGTATCCTGATCCCAATATAGGATACTTTTTTCTGCAAAAATATCTTATTTCCAAGAGAAAGTCGAGAAAAAGCATTGCAAGTACGCAGTTGAATTAACGGATATGCATACTTTATGTTTTATAAAGTAAAAAATACATAAACTGATATGCAGCATGGTTTAAGGCGGAAATAAAAATGCCTTAGCCGGTATTACCATATAGCACTAGATCGCACATAATCACAACGTGCAATTGCAGTGTTGCCATAAGCGAAGCTTTACTTTCACACTAATCATCTGTCTTATCTCGTAATATCCCTTTCTAAAGGAAGTAACACAGTTAATATATGCATTAATTGTCTGAGTGTTTCTTCTCTTAAAAAAAAAAACTAAAACCGTAAGAGTCTTTGGTGTGGAACAATTGAACGTAATATTACAAGGACGCTGACAAAGTGGCGGGCACAGCTAGTATATAATAAATTGATAACAACTGGAGACATAACTGACAATCTTCTGAATAATAGCTGAATAAACCAAAGTGTGACAATATGGGAAGGAGTCGAAGATCGATACCAAATATTGAAAATGAAAGCTGCTTTAAATCTTTTAAGTGATACATTACTCTGTTACTCTGTTCAGGAATCCATTTAAAAACTACAATATGAAAAGAAATTGTTACTAGTTAAAAAATCCTAAAATCTTAAACTTTTAAATTTTTCAATTAAAATATATTTCGATTTAAAAAAAAAGAAAAGTATATAAAAAAAGTATTTTGTTTAATTTTTTCTTGCACGTAATTCTGTACTTTAAAATAAAAATCTTTTAGATTTTTATTATTTTTGTTTTTAAAGTTGTAGGAAAAATATTAAAATATTAAAGTTTTGGGTTTTCGGTTTTTAATTTCTGATGCCTGCCTAAAACTTAAAAAATATTTTGGGTGTGTTTACCAAACACTATTTTCTTTTTGTTTCATTTTTACATACATACTTTGGTTTGTGTTTGAAAGAAAATTATATTATTTTGCAATTCTTTCAGGTCATTGGTTGTGGTTGGACGGTTAGTAAATATTGTATAGATAAAGCCAATCATGGTGCATTTTGTGGCGTAGTAACCATTTTATGATAAAAATGATCAAAGTAATATTAAATATTTAAATTTATGAGTCGAACTATTTATTAACATATGAATGTATGGTTAAAGTAAGGCTTAAGTTTGATTTCATTTAACCACTTATAGCTTTGCAAGATTTTTTTTTTTACAAATTAGGTAATTAATTTTAGAGAACAATCTATCCTAGACACTTGAAGAATGTAATGCTTTTTTAGCATTCTACACTCATCTATTCACTTTGGGTATTGTTTAGTTGTAAACATCATCTAATCAACCAATCGAACTCAGATAATAGAAGATATTTGTATTTATTCAATTATCTGTAGTCAGTTGGTGAGAACGAGTTCTACCACCACCCACTGATGTTTAAAATAAATTTGTTAAAATTTATTTACCTCAACTATATATTGTTACGGAGAAAATATTTTTTTTGTTACCATACCCCTGTCATGTTTGTTTGCGTGTATATAAGAATTTTTTATCAACCATTTTTATTTATAAATTCATCTGTATGTTTAAGTGAGTGCGTGGTATTTCCAACACATATAAACAAGAACACATTCACTGGGTAATAAAATATAAATCTGATTTAATGTTCATAAATAAGTACACATCCGTTTACCGGTCAACTATTTTTTTATTATTATTTATTTTTGCTGCTGTTTCCTTTAAATTTTTAATACATATTTTTATTGTGATTGAAAACATAAAAAATATTTAATGTATTTTCTCTTGAAAATACACTACATATAATAAGTATCTACTTAGATGTCCCCCAAAAAACCCGAGTTTAATAAATTAATTAAAAATAATTCTAACTTAATCCTGAGTGTATTTGCACAGACACTAACCTCTTACTGTATTATTACTGGTATAGATCAGTTGTTTACAGAACTCTTGGAAATTCCAAAGGTTTTAAAGCACCCCGTAATTTTATTTTTCTTCCAATTATAGTATTATAGAGTTCGGTAGAATGAAAAATATTTATTTCATAAAATGTTCGTCTTCATTAAAATAAGAGTGAATATATTTTTTGCTGTAGAAAGCGAATTTGCTTTAGCAAATAACAAAATAAATTGAAATAATTTAAGGGCTTGTTAAATTAACCCAGCAAAAAGTATGCCAAAAAGTTACCCCAAATACGTTACCTCAAAAAAGTATCTCTGTTAGAAAAAAGTGTAAATTGTTCACACGCATCATTTTTCACTTCTGTTTTACCAGATCAACTAACCTTCTTTGCTCAGTAATTTGCGCATGTCGTTTGGTAGATCTCCATATTAATCACTGTATCATTCGCTACAACAATAATTTAGACTGATACTCATTCTCCTTTGGCATTCATGCTTACTGTGAAACCACACTCTTATGTCAGGAAGTTTTATTATCTTTTTCGATTTCCATCTTGATCGGTATATATTTTATGTTGTTGTTCTTGTTACTACCATAAATATTTGGCATTAGGGCATTCAGCATCCTGTATAAGATCTTCTGAAATACTACCCGAGCTAGCTGAACCCTAGTAGATTATTACGAGTAAGGAGTACTACTACTACCAAGACCTTAACCATACTATTAATCAATCTGACTCTATTCTTAGGTCCGAAGAAAGCTAGGGATTATCTGCTGATTCGACTCTATATGCAAGCGCTGACTTAGAGTTTCTCGAGTTACCATCCTTAAATATCTTAATAGATCCTTCTACTCTAGAAGTTGTCTCGTGACCTAATGCTTGTTGGTGGTAATTGTGGTACAGGCTGACAAGGGCAAGTTCCTCCAGTTCGTTAGCCCTTGTAGGTTTATATTCTTTAGCCTGTATAGACTTTTTAGTCCGTCTCCTTAGTCCCTACAAAAAGGTGATGACTATACGCAAGGAAAACACTTACAATAGTTTAATGGGATTCACTGAATGAAAAAAATTTACACATGAAACAGTGACGTTCTAAATATATCACAAAAACATTTCATGTAAACACAAACAAGGCGAACATTTAGCTTTTAAAACGTTTAAATAATATTTTTCAATTTAAATTCTAATATAATGTTGCAATAAAAACGCATTCACTAAAGTAAAACTTAAAAGCTGCATATTAATTATTCAACGCAAGTAAAGCAAGTAAAATAAACAGGCAACAAAAAACTAAATCTCCACATCAAAAGCATTAAATTTCGATTCAAATAAAAAAAGAAAAAAGAAAACACTATCAAATCTGACCAAGAAACCCAACCGACAAACCAGCCGACCATCCATCCATTAATCTGGTCTTTCATCTCTGCAGAAAATTGTTTATAATTGTTTAAATTTATAGTTTGTTTGCGAATGTGCGCCCTTAGTTTTTCTCTTTTTTCATACGGATTTTCAACTGAACACAGCACATTTTCCAAAATAAAAACAATTTCGCCTTTAATATTCATGAATGGCTTAAATTTTCAGGGCAAAAAAAAGTTTTTTTGTTAGCTTTTTAGGAAGCTTCAAAGTTTCTGTTTTTTGTTTCATAATATTTTTAAAAGGAGAGGAAGGCAAATAAATCATTCAAGGGCGAGTCAAAATCACACACGTAGGGTTCAATATATAATTTTAAAAGAATAAGTTTACATTTTTTCACGTTTTATGGAGCACCCATTAATTTTTAATTATTTTCTTTACTAGAGCTTAGTACAAAAAACCCTGTGTAAATAGAAAGTGCTAAAATTCGCGACATCTAAGAAATGCCTTTTCATTACTTTTCCTAACTTGCAGTATATATTGTAAAATATAATCTGCGTAAATTTTAAGTGTCAGCCTATTAATGTTTAAATATGTATAAGATCAAAAACTATGTATGTATAAGATCGTGTGTGTTCCTATTAAAACATTCTTTAATTTTTGGATTTATTTTTTGTACTTGTTATAGAAGACTTTGTGTAGACTCCATTCCAAATTTACTTGTTTAAATATATTGAAGACTAGTTGTGTCTACACACGTTGTATGCGTCCTGACAATATTTTGTTAGATTTTGCTTTGGAGGCAATCCACACCAAATTTTAAGACTCTGATGTATTTACTTTATATAAAGGTACCCATCCCTGGATAAAATTCTAAAAATTATTGTAAAGCTCTGTAAAAGGCAGACAGGAAATGAGTTACATATTATCTGTTGCGCAACATTGCTTAAAATATACTGTTTTCAAAACTAAAAGATGCCTTAAAATATGCAGTATCTTTAATTCGATAAATCGATTGGCGTATTTTCACTGCCTTTTCTCCACTTTCTCTTGGAAATAAGATACTTTTGCGGAAAAAGAAGTATTCTATATTAGAATCAGGACACTAAGGTAACTTCTCACAAAATTTTGTTAAAATCTGTCCAGTAGTTTTTACGTGATGCGAATACAAATAAAGCATGACAGACAGGAAATAATATTTTTATAATATTTTATTATATGTATAGATACAATAAATAAAATATGAAAACAAAATATCAAGCAAGAAAAAACTAGTTTTTTTGAATTAAAAATCTTACTTTTTTGATGGATTTTTTAGGTTCAAACAATAAAATCTTTAGTTTAATGATGTGCTCGCAAAAATTTTCGAAAGCCACCAATGAATTCTTGAAAACTGAGTTTTTGTGGGCCGCCTAAAATGCTTGTAATGTATCCAAACTTTATTGGATCAGTTTTCCTCTCAAGGAGAGGGTAATCTCGAAGACAATTCAATGCCGAAACTAAGTTTAACATTTTACATTTGTTAAATAATTTTTTACTTATATTATTATAGCTGTTATTGTAGTTGTTTATTATGTATTATGTTATACATAGTGGTTCAAAAAGAGCGAATTAATTAAAAATTTTAATTTTTATGTATACTAAAAACAAATTTAAAATTATCCTGTCTTCTTTAAAACAGGAGTCAAAATAATGGCATATTTTTATAGGAAATAGTAATAAATATTGCTCGTGGATTTTTGCATAAAGTGAAAATACAAATACACTGTGGCTGCTCAAGTGTGTTATGTAGTGTTTAAATAAAAAGAAAGAATATTATAAGATACAAAATCGCTATGTCGGAGGATATATAAAATTCGGCTCTTTTAAATTTAGAAAATATGTACAACTATTTACATAGATTGAATTTACCTGTTGCTTGAAGTAGTAAATTTCAATGGTGATAATTCTTTTTTGTAAAAACCCATACGTCGCTACTGAAAATTCCTTTAAATTTTTTACTCTTATAATCACTTTAAAACTAAATCATTAAATGAAAACTTACAGCCAAAAGATCAACATGTAATTTAACACTATATTTTCTAAATTCTTTTTGCACAGATTTTCCTAATGGCTTGATGCTGTTGTTTTCAGGATATTCAAAAAACTTAATATATTTTCAAGGATATAAAATAAACTTTTTATGTGTATTTTGGCTTTGTGCCAAATAAAAATTTAAAATCAATTTTTTTTGCTTCAACAAAGTAAATTGGATTAAATTGAAATCTAAATTAAATTTAAAAGAGAAACAAGCAACTATTGAAGAAAAAAAAAATAAAATAAAAATGGGGAATAAAAATTTATGGATAAATTAATACTTGCCTTTTATGAGAACGTAAAACTGGTTGGCACTTCACGAATTGTATCGTAAACTTAAGTCAACCGCCATGTTTTCTATATTTTTTGAGCAGATATAAGAAGAGTTCATTTAAAAAGAAAAATCATGATATCTGACTTTATCGCGATTTTTATTTTGATATTTAATTAATTTCTTTTGCCAAGATATACCTACACCATCAGACCACCATCATCATGTAAAAGCTGTCGAGAAATTATTCCAGTATTTGCTCAAAAAACACAGTGCAAAAAAAAAGCTTTTTAAAAACCACACTAACTTCACAATATACGTTCAATTCTACTATCAAAGGGTAGTAAGGCCCTATACTTAGTTTGGCGAAATTGGTTAACAATTTTTATAAGGGTGTCATCAGTTTTTGTTTAATATCTGATTCAAGCTAAGTGATAGTGCTTAACTTTGTTCAACAGTAATATAGCTGAGGATATGTTGAAAAAAATCTATTAACATTTTCTGTCAAAAAAATAATTTATTCCTGTAATTTTTTTGAATAAAAAAATATATGTTTTGTTTTACTTTTTTCAGCATAACTTACAGGGACTCTTTAAATTTGCACTACCATTTGATAGTAAAAAGGAACATATACTGTCACTTCATTGTATTTTCTTCACTGTTGCACTGTGTACTAAAGGTGAGCGCAAGATGTTAAAAAGTGGACAGTATTGCATGTTTTTGAAACGCAAATATTGATTGTATGTGTAGTCGAATATTACAAAACAGTAAATACAGAGAACAAGAGAGCAAACAGTGCAAACAGTGCAAAAATCAGTGCATCTGATTTGACCGGACAGTTTTATCAAGTGCAATAAATATGCTGAGCATTTCATATTGTTCACTAGTTTATTACTTAAGTTCTCGAGAGTAAAATCTCTGATTTTTGAGAGAAAAAATTAAATTAGAATTTTTTATTCATGAATAAAAGTTAAAAGTTTCTATTTTCAACCACTCAACGCGCAAATTAATATAAAATGACTAAAATACAAAGTACATTTCATATCAAGAGACACTTTTGAAACGAAATATTAACTACTGAAATTTAATTTCAAACAACAACAAATATTGCATTGGTTGGAAGAAGAGCAAATGCAATTATATGTTTTATTTAAGAGCACAACAATATTTGTATACACATGAAATCAGGTGCAAGAAAAAAGAGACCAATTCACTATTGTACATTATGAAGTTAGTCTAACAAGACGTTTTATGCTCACGTTTAGTGTGTACTTAACAAAAAAAAGAAATGAGCAGGCCTTTTTTCGCACACAAAAATATTGTTGTGATCAGATAAACAGCCCAAACGCATAATATCTTGAGAAAGAGTTTGATACCATAAATACTTCTGAGAGAAGCAGGCGACATTTCTGAACGGATCACACGTGGGGACGAAATATTGAAAAGAAAGAATCCGCACAAGTTGGAATTAAATGAAAGCTCTGGCATAAGAAAAATCTAAATTATAGAATTTATAATAATACTGCGATCCGTATGGGATTTAATAGTTAATATTGCTGACACCGTTGATTTACCTAAGACCACAAATTTCATTAAAAAGTTTTTGTAAAAATTCTAATTAAGTTTTTTTTTGAAAAATTTTATAGAAAATTTTTAGAAAAAATTTAATTGAAAATTTTTTGTAAAAATTTAATCGAATTTTTTTTATAAATATTCTATAAACTTTTTCTATATTGTTTTTCATCCGTTACTGTGTCGATCGATTTGTATTTGATTAATTTGTTTCAATTGAATTTGCTCATTGAGCTTGTTGACATCATCATTTTTTGGTGCCAAAATTGCACGTTCGGACAGCCAATCCGGATTTTTGTAGGAGGTTGTTAGACTTGGGAATACCTTGTCGACAACGGCTTGAATATTCATTTGCATTTGGCAGAAGTTAGGCGGGAACGAAATCTCGTTCGTGGCGCGATTAATTGGAATTTTTCCATTTCCCATGTCCACAAGTTGTTTTGAGAATGTTTCCGCAGACGGGTCTTGCAACAAACGCACACGCATGTTCGTTGATAGCGTGATTTTCTCGACTCGGTTTCAAAGATATGAAGCTGTCAAGCATGCGTTTAGCTCATCTGCGGGCATTGATCTTGGAATAACTGGCAAAATTTAACGGAAATCACAAGCAAGAAGAATAAGAGCGCCTCCCATCGGTTGGTTGTTTCCTCGAAAATCACGTAGAGTCCGGTCAAGCGCTTCGAGAAATTTTTTATGGGTCATTGTGCATTCGTCCCAAATGATAATTTTACACCTTTTAAGGATTGTGGAAATGCCGGAGTTTTTGCTGATGTTGCAAGTTGGTGTTTCTGCGCGTTTGAAAAAAACTCAAAAATGTGCACAAAATGTAGTTATCTTAAATACAGGAGTATACAAAGTTGTTTATTATCGATTGACAATATAATATTATTTTTAAATTATTGTACAATGTTGCACCTTAGTAAGCGCGGAATATCTTGTGTTATTGAATGACGTAAATATTTTGTAAATAAACCGAAAACTCCGATTTTTTTCGAAAGTTTTAGAATTTTGATATTGGATCATTATTAACAAACATATGTAGGTTTTTTGTAAATATCTTCGGAACTACATAACCGATTTAAGAGTTTGATATCTCGCTTTGAAAAACATGATAACGGCTTTCAAAAACAAAAAAATAAAATAAAAAAAGCAAAAAAAAAAAATAAATATATCTATGTACATATATGTATGTCATTGGTGGTGCAATATGAATATTGGATGTTGCCACGCCCTTTCGCCCTCAGACCGAAAATCAAAAATCAGACTTCAGAAGATTCCCTGAAAATTTCATCAAAATCGGCCTAGCCGTTTTGGAGTCCATACGTTACATACATACATATACACATCCTGTTTTATATAAATAGATGTAGATATATGTAGATATATATATGTATGCGTTTGTAAATATATGAACTGTAACGTTCAATTTGGTTTATCCATTTTCTCACTGAAGCGTTGTTTTATTCCTAAAATTTAATTATCACGCAAAAATATATTAAAAATACTAAAAAATTTGTTGTGGTTGCTATTAATGCCTAACAGCTGATCCCGGCTTGAATGTAAAGTAAATTATTAAATTTGCAGAGCACAGCGATTAGATCTTAATAAAGATTGTTTTGATACTAAAAATATTAAATTAACTACAAATGATGGTAGAAAAACAAAAATTTCATATCAAACAAAATAAATGTAAGGCCTTATTGTAAAGTTTTGTGGACAAAGGAGTAAGTAATATTTCTCACTTCTTAACAACCAACCTCATACTTTGCACTGTTTAGAAATCTGTAATACATTTTTTTTTAAATAAAAGTAAAGAAACTGAATTCAAATCACGTATTTAGAACTCTATTATAGCTTTACTTCAATTCTAACCTAAAATGTTTTTATTTGTCTGCTCACCAGATAACCTTCAGCAACATCGCAAATTTGTAATACATTTGATGGGACTTAATTTTTTATTTTTTATGACACATTTAAGATGTGTTTTAATCGATTTTACAAATTTCGCATACAGGGTGGTAGATTCTGGACAAAAGTAAAAAAAAGATATTGTATTACAAAAATTCTTACACTTTAAAATTTTCATTAACAAAGTTTCAATGGAAAACTACGAATATCTATCTTCTCCACTACTACTAAAAAAATTGTGTTCTATACTATATTTTATATCCTTTTGGTCTTATCAGATTTTAAAAATTTATCAAAAAATTAAAAAACTACTGAAGTTTTGAGGTTATTCTGAATAGATAGCATAATCAAAACCTGTCAACATTCACATTGTATTCAAAAAATATTTTTTTCCCATTTACTTTAAACACTATTCACCCAATGTGGAAAATAAAATATTCTTTCAACTCTGTAGATTGGTTAGAATGGAAACTCCAGCTTACTAAAAAATAAATAATGTGTCCTTATTTTATAAAATTGAGGTAGGCTTAAGTTCGTTTTATTCTCTCTAAGTTAAAAGAATATTGTTTACAAATTAGTTGATTGCTTTTAAAGAACTGAAGCTTACTTCAAAAATTCATTTGCATGTTAATAAATAGTTCAATTAAAAAAAAAATTTAATATCCATTATTTAAAAAATTTAAATTGAATTACTTTTTTCTGAAAAAAAAAAAAAAAAAAACAATTACTTTTATTTTATTTAAATGTTTGTTGACTGACATATTACGATACTTTCTTTGAGTTAACGTGTAACTAAAAGTGAAATTTGTAATTTTGTATTTATAATGGGTGATTTTTTTGAGGTTAGGATTTTCATGCATTAGTATTTGACAGATCACGTGAGATTTCAGACATGGTGCCAAAGAGAAAGATGCTCAGTATGCTTTGACATTTCATCATGAATAGACTTACTAACGAGCAACGCTTGCAAATCATTGAATTTTATTACCAAAATCAGTGTTCGGTTCGAAATGTGTTTTATCGACAAATTTTGTTCAGCGATGAGGCTCATTTCTGGTTGAATGGCTACGTAAATAAGCAAAATTGCCGCATTTGGAGTGAAGAGCAACCAGAAGCCGTTCAAGAACTGCCCATGCATCCCGAAAAATGCACTGTTTGGTGTGGTTTGTACGCTGGTGGAATCATTGGACCGTATTTTTTCAAAGATGCTGTTGGACGCAACGTTACGGTGAATGGCGATCGCTATCGTTCGATGCTAACAAACTTTTTGTTGCCAAAAATGGAACAACTGAACTTGGTTGACATGTGGTTTCAACAAGATGGCGCTACATGCCACACAGCTCGCGATTCTACGGCCATTTTGAGGGAAAACTTCGGAGAACAATTCATCTCAAGAAATGGACCGGTAAGTTGGCCACCAAGATCATGCGATTTGACGCCTTTAGACTATTTTTTGTGGGGCTACGTCAAGTCTAAAGTCTACAGAAATAAGCCAGCAACTATTCCAGCTTTGGAAGACAACATTTCCGAAGAAATTCGGGCTATTCCGGCCGAAATGCTCGAAAAAGTTGCCCAAAATTGGACTTTCCGAATGGACCACCTAAGACGCAGCCGCGGTCAACATTTAAATGAAATTATCTTCAAAAAGTAAATGTCATGGACCAATCTAACGTTTCAAATAAAGAACCGATGAGATTTTGCAAATTTTATGCGTTTTTTTAAAAAAAAAAGTTCTCAAGCTCTTAAAAAATCACTCGTTACATAGACCTTTTAATTTTTCTTCTTTTATATAAAGTTCAAACAAGATGGAAGTGATTTTTTTTTAATAAAAAAAGGCAGTAAGTTATTTTAAGGCTTTTGGCCAAAAGTTTAATTTGTAAAAAAAGACAACAAAGTTTTGGCCTTGTCAAAACTGTCTGCATTACAATTTACACATACAAATGATATCTTGTGAGACAGACCAAACAATATGAATTTTAGGGATTTTAATCTTCGAATTTAAATAAATTAGTAAGGCGGGTAGAAAGAGATAAGGACGATAAGAAGTTAAAAAGGTTTGATACTAAAATTATAGAATCAGCTAAAAATTATGAGAGAAAAAAAAAATTTTAAGAAAATTAAAGCCATTTCTTTATATATTTTAAAAACCATTATATGTCCGTGTGAGGGAAATTTATATGGAATTATAGACTAATTCCTTTTTAATATGATTGGTCTTGCCTAGGACCAGAGGAGTGAGACTTTATGAATCGGTATTGGTGAGATTAAGAAATAAAAAACACCAACAAGTTCTACACGAGGACAATGTTGCCATTAACCCTTGGGTTAAGGGACTTTAGGAGTTTGGCTTTCTTCTTTCGTCACATAGATTTATATAGTTATAGTCCAACCATGCCTATAACTATGCATGGTATTTTTGTAACCATTTATAAGTGAGTGGATGAACAGAGATATCGACCGACCTAGATTGTTTTTAAAGGGTGAAAATTTTTACCCTAGTCGTTCGAATGTTAGCAACTAAAAGGAACCGACTAACCGTTTTTACTGCTTTGTAATTTTAGGTTGTTATCAAAAGTTGAATAGAATGTTGTGGGTGGTGGTAGTTTGCAAAAACTTGTGGCAACACTGCCAATTGTTTGCAAATGTTAAAACTTTTACCTTTCGAATTTTTTCAATTTCTAATTGAAAGTCTCAATTTCATTTCAAATTTTCTTAATTTAAAATTAAATTTTCTCAACTTTCTTTAGCATTTTCTCAGTTTCAATAAAAAATGATGTAGTGTATGTACAAAAATGGGTTCGGGGTTTAAAAACGTTAATTTGAAAAACATATTTATTCTAAGTAATTTTCTTTTTTTTTGCCTTAATATTTTAAAGCTTTATGTTACCAAACATTTTCTAGACTTTTGTGTTTTTATTTCATACTTCTACATTTACATTTATTTTAACAAGTCACAGTTTTGATTGATTTGTAATTTTACTGCATCTATGGCTATCAAAAGCCGAAGGCATTCTTTGTCAGGAGTGTCCATAAACACACAACATCATAAAGAGAAATTAATAATAAAAAAAAAAAATGCCAATTAAAGCAACCAACCACTTTACGGTTCATGTCAAATACAATAATTGAGTTCAACTTGAATGTCAGACTAAATGTAAAAATACAGCAGCAAAAGTAAATGAAATGAACAGCAACAAATTAAACAAAAAATCCATTAGAAACCGTCCAGTCGTCCAAGGTATTCAGAGTGAATAAACCAAAATGTTAAAAAAATATATATAAACATGCAGTTGGAGTGAATAATGTTTTTTAAGCTTCCTAGCAGTTGAAATTGGTTGAAGCTTTATTTACCTAATAAAAAAGTCTTTTCGTACGACTGTTTTCATGGTCCTTTGTCTGCCAGGTATATTAATATAAAATACATGCAGACGTGTAGTTTTATTTCTTATTGAAAAACAAACTGTTTTATTGTACGAAAACAATTAAATTCACTGCGTTTTTGTAGCTGTTGTTCAGTTTTTTATTTGAAATTTTTTTTATAAAGTAACAACATATGAACGCAGTATGTTGGCAAATATAGAGAACGATATTAAACGGTGTTTTATAGTGCATTTCAAAAGTTTACGCACAATAAATTTCCTGTTTTAAATGAACAATGGTTAAATAGAGTAAAAATCTTCTAAGTTAGATTAAATAGGATTTTTTTCATATCATTTATTGTATCTTCAAAACATATGAACTAACAATACGTGCTAAAAACTTAGGACTAAAAGTTAAAGTAAAAAAAAAAAAATTAAAAATACGTGTACTTAAATCTAGCCAGTGGTAAACAATAATTGTATGGTAACATGGTTGTTGTTATCATTTATTGGTGAAGCAATGTTCTTCCTTCTTATTCGAACGTAACCACCAACTGGAATACCAGTGTACAGTATAGACAGAAGGTGTTCTACCGTTTTCTCATCTTCCTTATCTTGGCAACATCTATAAAAGATGTTGTATAGGAGGCCCATCCTTCTCGCATGGCAAAATAAACAATGCCCAGTGACGTTGCTATTATGTCTCGTAGCTGCATTTTTGGCATTCGAAGTAGCGAAGCCGTTTTCTTCTGATCCAGTGAGGGTCAGATCGTCCTTGCCGTTAAACAAGCCGACTCGTTAGACAATCTGGCCTGAGCCAGATCATACAGAACACAGATTATTTGATGCCCGTAGGCCGAGGGGAATGCCACACCCGCTGTCAATGACCCAATTATGAAGCAAAGTCTGCTTCTTTGCCAGTTCATCCGAAATATAATTGGCTGGGTCGACACACCTTTAAGCGGTATAATATCGACTTTACTGTCAGTACAAAACTAGATGTCCCTATTCGATATTCTCTGTCAAGTAAGTTTTTCGATTTTTGAATACCTTGGCACGTGTTTTTAAATATGAGTCATAATATTTTATTACTAAACACAATTTTTGATTAAAAATGCTCATCTTCGGCCATTTTCAAATCAGTCCAAACAGCAAACATACGTTGCAAACAATGAATGTTTCGCTTTAATCTTGCACGAGCTGTGTTCACGTAAGCCAATATCAATCCGTAAATTTTAAATTATTCACGTAGTCGAAGGAGAAAGGCCAACAAGTTGAGAACGATGGTTTTTAAACGAGAAGAGTAAATAAAATTAATGCGAAAACTGCGAAAAGCTGTTTTGCCACTAGGCCTATTATGTTGACCGTAGAATGGACGAAGTGATCGTTGAACTTTGCTAACAGTTTTTGATTTTCAACGTAAATTTCCACTATTTGTAAGCGTTGTTTTGGCACTAAACCTAAATGAACAATTTTCCCTCATCCGGACACACTGTTCTCTTTTTAGCGTTACCAAAATTTTTTTACAAAAATGGCAGCCGATTAAAATCTTACCGTTATTTTAGGATACCCATCAAATAATAATAATAAAAGCAATAGCAATTGAAACATAATCGGGAGTTTTCCTTGTAATCGAAACTACACTACCGAACTTGACGATCAACTACTCAGACGATTTGACAGTCATTTCTTCTCGAGTCGTATTCAGCTTGTACAATATACTGATCTGACGTTTCGTCGACAGCTATGCGTCACCTAGGAATTTAATCAGAATTAGGACTTTAAGCTCTATCCAGCCTCTGTGTCAGTCGTTTATTCTCGGTTTCGAGCAAATGCTACAACCTATAGGCCAAATAAAAGGATTCCTTTTACAAATTTTTTTGCAGCGCTAGAAACACTTGCTGTCGAAGTAATCATAACTGGGGACTTTAATTCGAATCTTCTTTTAGAATCAACATTAAATGAAAATATGCTATCTTTTGGACTTACTCCCACCAATACAGTTAATCCAACCATACTACAACCAATAGAACTTTGCTTGACATTTTCTTTGTTTCCAACATATGAAACATTTTATTATATTCATGTTTTTCGAAACATGACTTAATATTTTTGACATACAACTTTAGAGTTCCTCTGACACAACATAAAATTTATTTTCGCGATTTTAAGAACATTAACTATAGTTTATTACAAGATAATATATCATATATCGATTGGGAGCAGGTGTACTATATGCCATCTGTAGATGAGCAAGTGTTATTGCTTGAAAACAGTATTCAGCGTTTGTATGAAAACACAGTTCCATTTAAATCTATAAATACATCCGCTAGTACAAAAACCTGGTTTTCTTCTCATATAAAATTCCTAATTCATCAACGGGACCTTGCCTTCTTAAAGTGGAAACGTTTCAGAACGCCAGAGTTGAAAGAAGTATTTAAAGCTGCCAGAAAGAAACTGAATATGAGCATTAGAATTTCAAAAACTGAGTATTATTCTAGACGTTTTAGCTATGCAGCTGGTTCCAAGCAAACATGGAAATACATTCGGGAAATTGGTATTGGTAGTACACAAAATGTTTTTAATGACCAAGTAGATGTTGAAGAGCTAAATAGATTCTTCATGAATATACCTTTTGCAGCAGCAGACGAAAGCTTTTATAATTTTCGCAGTTTAGATTTAAATAAATTGGTCATAATGTCTTTCAATTCTCTTGCGTAAGTTAATCTGAAGTTTATTCTTGTTTTAAATTTATTAAGTCAAATGCAGTGGGCTGCAACAATATGCTTCCAAAATTTATTCAGATATTACTTCCAGTACTCTTGCCATATATAACACATTTATTCAACACCATCATAATGACCAGCACTTTTCTGAACAGGTGAAAATGTGCAAAGGTAGTACCTATACCGAAAACAAATTCAGAATTTAGGCCAATAGCTATCTTGTGTTATTTGTCTAAGGTGCTCGAAAAAATTCTACAAATTAATATTTCGGGACATATCAAGGAAAATAAATTATTGTCTGAAAATCAGTCAGGTTTTCGATCTAACCATAGCTGTGTATCTGCCTTATTGGATGTTTCTGAAAATATACGACGTGAACTAGATGAAGGAAAATTAAATTTCTTAATTCTTCTTGACCACTCAAAAGCCTTCGACTCTGTTGACCATAGCACACTTTGCAATAGGCTTCGGCATTTCTTTAAGTTCAATTCAACACTTCTTTTGTCTTCATATATTTCGAATCGTTCGCAATTTGTATCTTCTAAAAATTTTCAATCATCTTTACAACCTTTAACAAGAGGTGTGCCACAAGGCTCGATTCTGGGACCACTACTTTTTTCAATTTATGCCAACGATTTGCCAAAACAGCTTTTGCATTGCAAAGTTCACATGTATGCAGATGATGTACAGTTATATTTAAGCAGTCCAGTACGATCTATTGATGAAAATATTGTTAGGTTTAATGATGATTTGGATAGAATTTTTCGTTGGACAACAGCGAATGGATTTTGTTTAAATCCCCATAAATCAAAGTGCCTAATAATTCGAAAGGGATCGCTCGATTCTTTTATCGATGTTAACATTCTAATAAATGGGGAAAGGATCAACATCGTTAATACTGCAAAAAACCTTGGATTAATGTTTAATAATACACTTACTTGGACAAACCATGTTAATAACCTCGTAGGCCAAATTTATGTTAAGCTAAGGTGCCTTTGGCCGACACAATATTATACTCCCTTAGGGATAAGGAAACTTCTTGCAAAATCCTATTCCTAAATCCTTCTTCCAGGTTTAATTTACGGCTGTGTGCTTTTCGCAAACTGTGACTCAATAAGTAAAAGGAAATTAAACGTTTTATATAATAACATAATTAGATATGTGTATGGCTTAAGAAGATATGACCGTGTTTCTAATTTTTCCGCTCAACTTTACGGTGTTTCGTTTGATAATCTTCCGAACATACGCGTCCTATTATTTTTGCATAAGATTATTTATTCAGAAGCTCCACAATATCTTATAGACAAGATTAGGTTTGCCAGATCACTCAGAGGAAGAAAGATTATAATTCCTTTACACCGTCTTCATGTATCTGAATGGCACTTCTTTATACACGCGGCACGCCTTTAAAATATTCTTCCCCAAACTCAACAACTCAATAGCAACGCAAATAGCTTTAAATATTTTTTCTTTGATTTCTTTGCACAACAGTGAATTGTAATTTTTTTAATTGTAATGTATTTGTTATAGTATAAACTTTTTATAGTTAATATAGCTTAAGTGTATGTACTTGTATTAAGGTGTAATCCCAAAATATAATTTATAAACACCACTTTCCTATACTTTAAATATAAGATTAAATCTTGTTGTATAGGAATTGACAAAATAAATAAATAAATAAATAAATAAAATAAATAAAGACAATAGAAAAAAATGTCGAAAGCTTTTTTATACCCAATTTGTTCAAGTAAAACAACTTATGTCAATGACCAACTTATTTTCCCTATCGCCTCAGCTAGTTTAACCAGTTTTCGGCGATATTCGGCCGATATATTTTCCCATTATTTCTTTTGTGAAAAAGTGAAAGGTTATTATTCCGTAATCAGATAACTCAGTAATTATTCTTTAAACAATACCAGGCATACTTTATTGGATTAATAGACATTCACTGTGGCGGAGTACAGCAACCAATTCCTAACATTGTAATCCTTGTGCTTGTAAAATGTGTTAAGAATTTCGGCTCATAACTAGTAGTAAATTAAACAAAAAGGGCCTATGCTCCTTATAAAAGTTTTTGGTGTTTCCTATTTTAATGTTGAGCTTTTATACATGAGTATATGTTTTTTTCATTGTTTAATACCAAATTTTGGTACAATTCATACTAGTTTGGTGCAATTCATACTAGTTTGGTACAATTGTATAATTAGGGCGGTGTAATTTAAACAATGCCAGATCCCAACAGTTGTCTAAATTACGAGTATAACGAAAGGTTTACCAGTAGCCTTTGCGGTAGCCAAGAGCTCAACCTTCTAGTTTTTTCGGGTTATAAAATTTTTGGATACAAAAACTTTGAATACAGTTTTTCTCGTATTCCTTTATTGGTTAAATAGATGATGTATACAACTAAACACTACCCAAAGTAGATGGATGCGTAGAATGCTGCTAGCGTCTGAAAAACAATTTTCTCATTTTTTTCTTTAAAATTAATCACCTAATTTGTAATTAATATTCTTTTAACTTAGACAGAATATAACGAACTTAAGATTAACCTAAAAGAACTTAATATTTAAATAATACTAAGTTTCCGATATAAAACAATTAACTTTTGCATTGCACTATGGCTGCAAAATAACAATCTAGACGAATATGCTCGTATTTTTAGTAGTGCATAATTTTATGTATTTTTAGCATTTTTATTAATTGTCTACTGAAATAAAAACAGAGTTTAAAAGGCGTTAAAATGGTTTTGAAATAAAAAGAAACCAAATAAAATTTTATTGACTTTTTGTTTTTTTATTTTTTTTTTCAAAAGCAACTAACAAGCATTTTTAGAAAGTGTAAAAAACATAGAAGAAGTACTCTTAAATACACAAGGTAAAAATGTAAAAAACATACAGAATCTTTTATATATATATTTACGTATTTCAATCTATGTACACTTCTGTACAAAAGATAAAGAAAAAATGTGTTAAATTCGTATTGATTTTTCTTGTACGCACACATACACTCACACACAAAATCATTTAATGTTTATAAATACATACACACTTTTACTTGTAAAGGACTTTTATCCTTTTTTGTTGTTTTAGTGTTGTGTTATGTGATTGACTTGGTATTTTGGGAAGAGAACAACAGCTTAAGAACGAAAATGACAAATTTTTTTTTTACAACCAAATGATTGTGTGAAAAATGTTTTTATCAACTTTTTTTTTAATTTAAAAAAATACTAAAATATTCATAGAAATTTTGTGGCAACAGTAGTAGTTGGGTCTATAAATATAAAAAGCAATGTGATATGTTCTTATCATAAATAACAACAGCTTTAGCTGGCTGAATTTAATGGCGCAATACAAACACTGTACATACGAGTATCTTCATGAAAAAATACTCTTGGCTCGAAATTATATTTTGATAAACGTCTTTGTTAGAAACAGCTTTAGTCACGTTTTGACTGTAAAATAGCGATAGAGGAAACATTTTCTGAATATTAAAGTAAGTTCATAACTTTTGTTGCACATGTTGCTTTTTTTTTGATTTTAACGATTTTTTAAACAACAGTTCCTTTTTTAATTAAACCAATTTTTTATTTTATTTTTTTTTTGAGGTAGATTTTTATGAACTCGGTTATGTGCAGTCCGAATTTGATATGGTAAAACTTGTAGGCTGCTCTAAGGCAGGAAAAAACCGAGACGAAATAGCCAGCTAATTTGCGAAATCGAATATCGAGTATCGCAGAAAAAAAGAGAGAAATAAAATATAAGCCAAAAAACCGAAATGAAAAAAATTTCCCTATATATTACAACAAAGACATTCCATTTTTGCTATTTTTGTTTTAAGTTAACCCATTAAGAGCCAAAGAGCATTTTTTCGATTTTTTAAATTACTACACTATTACAGTACAGTACTACGTCCAAGTATTTAAATATGTTGCAATAAAAGAGTGATAAAAAGATTAAATTAATTAAAATTTTATGCATAGTCGGCCTTCAAACAGGTGCAAGAATATTCTCCTCTATGGTATGACTAACGCCGGCTTTGCTTACTAAAGATTTTCTGCATAGCTGATATTCGACTGGATGCAAGGATTTTCTCCTCTATAGGATGACCACGACCGGCTTCGACTAAAGATTTTCTACGTACTATATATTTACAATATATTTACCTAAATATATACAAAAATATTAAAATATTACTTTTTTTTAATTTTTCTCAGCACCACTTTAAAGATATTTTTAAGAGCTTTTCAATGATGAAAGTTCAATATGGCATTAATGCTTAAAATTTAGCGCATAATCAAAGTTCTATAGGAAAAGTTTAGAGGCCCATAAATCGGAAAATAATAGCAACCGCCAATTTTTGTACCTAATATTTTTTTCTTCTTTTTTTTTGATTCTCTATCACTCTGGATCCTTTGTTTTTGATTGGAAAAGCTATGCTAAAGTAAATTTAAGTCGAATATTATATGTCAGAGAATCAATCCCTATGACCGGCAAAGCTTTAATAAGCGTAGTTAGATATAAACATATATCCTAAAGGAGAAATGATCGGTAACACAAAGAAACATATTGCATCTGAGTGTTTAATTTTAAGTTCCTCCGACTTGGCAGGAATAATGTCACATTCATTTTCTTCATCTTCGATATTAACATCTTCAATAATATCTTCATTCCAGCTGCTCACATCTTCTACATTAAAGGTTATCTGAAATTACGAACAAAGTCTTAAATTAACCAAAAAGTCTTAAATTGAGCACACAGAACATACATTTGGAAAAACAGCGCTTAGTAAACGCACACCACTTCTCAAGCACTCCACATCTTCCATTTGACCTAATCGCGATAAAGGAATTTCATCTTCTTAGTCAAAATTCTCGTTATCTGATGTCATAATTTTATTCCAACAATTTGCTAAGCACTCTTTTTTTATCTTTTTCCAAGCCAAATCGATCATGTAAGCTGCTTCGTACAAATTAAGATTTTTTAGAAAATCAACGACATTTTCTGTTTTTGACGAAACAATTTTGCTGAGTAAGTGATTCCTGTAATGCATTTTCAAAACGCGGGTGGCATTTTGGTCCATCGGTTGTATTAAAGGTGTTGCGTTAGGTGGTAAATAAAGCGTCCATATTTTTCCATCTTTGGTGGTTTTGACCAGCTCCTCTGCGGGCGGATGACTTGGTGCATTATCAAGGATAAGTAGTGCTTTTATGGGCAGATTGTTGCTTTCCAAAAATTGTTTAACCTTGGAAAAAATTGAAAACAGAAATAAAACACTGTCATAAAAATACATCTGAGTATAAAACTCACCTCTGGAACAAACATTTCAAAGAACCACATTTTAGAAATTGCCGAATTCATCCACGCATTTTTTGAATGGGTGTAGTTTGTTGGAATGATGCTGTTTTTAAATGAACGTGTTTTTTTTTGCTTTACCAATTAAGAGTGGTTTTAGTTTTTTTGAGCCAGATGCATTTGCACATAGAAGAACTGTTATCCTTTCTTTAGATAGTTTCCTACCAGGAGCACTGGTTTCTCCTGCATGGACAAGCGTCTTTTCAGGCAGCAATTTCCAACATAAGCCTGTGTCATCCGCATTAAAAATTGCGTCACTTGTTAAGTTGTGCTCGGTTATTAAGTTATGGAAATGGTTTTTAAAAGGTTCCACTAAATCTTGTGGAGCTGAAAATTTTTCGCCGGTTTGTTTTAGCAAACTGATTCCATGTCTTCTGGCTATCACGTCTTCTTAAAACGTGATAGCCAGCCATCACTTGCGTGGAAATCGGAGCCGTACATTTGATTATGAATTTCTAATGCCTTTGCCTTTAAAACCATTACATTGACAAGTATATGTTTGTTTCTTTGGCCTAAAAACCATTCGAAAAGAACCTTTTCCATTCTGGGAAATTCACCTTTCTTAAGAGATCGTCGATTTTTTGTACCATTGTTTGTAATTTTAAAATTTTCCACAATTTTATTTTCATTATTTTTTAAGGTACATATTGATGATTTTGCTATTCCATATTTTTGGGATATCATCGAAAGATTTACACCTTTTTTACATTCTTCTAAAATCTTTAATTTTTTATCAAAAGAAATTCTTTTTCGACTTGACAACTCGTTTTCACAATACACCAAATGAAACTGCTGAAACTTCAAGTAAAAGAGCAACGCGCGACACATGTTCCTTCAATACAAAGAAAAGAATCAAAAAGCACACACAAAATCTAACGGTTCTTTAACGAATTTTGTATTTTGCTTTGGCGTTCGTTAAATCGAGATTATTTTTTTTCACCATTCGCTATATAAGGTAGTTAATGTAAAAATTTGGCCATTCGTTATATCGGATATTCGTTAAACTGAGTATTCGTTATACCGGGCTTTGACTGTATGTCAAAATAAAGTATTCCCAATAAATTTTTTCTTTTAATTTTTTAGTTATGTTGTTATAAACTCTGTGTAAAATAACGGTTGTTACATCGGACGTATGCTTTACTATGTTCTCTGTAAAACGTAAGTATCTGGCTATAACGATTTAAAAGATAAGACTATATTCGTCAAAATTACAGCTTCTATTCTTTGTTTATTAATTTTTTATACTTGTTGCTGTAGCGAATATAGTAATATATACTCCGTGTAAATTTCGAGTATATACCCATACGCTTCTAGAGAAATGTGACCGTATAGCGAAAACAATAGCTTTTTGTTGTGATTTTTATGGTGTCTTAAGCTCTTTTATGTATTTTCTTGTTACCATTTTCTTTATCTTGCATTAGTTCATAATTCTTTTTTTTTTCTTTTGGGTATTTTTTATTTTGGGGTTTTTTCAGTTAATTAGTAATAATTTTTATTTTTTTTTTCATATCAGTTCAGTTCATTTTTATAAACAACTAACTTTTCGCGGTGCGCTTCGCTACACCCATTCACAAAAATACAATAAACTCGAAAACGCACACTATACTCATGACAAAACTGTTTCAGTTTATATGCATCATATGACAACACTCTGTTCTCACTCAATCTGATTTTGCTAGACTATGCATAATAACACGATAACAATATTTTACTTTGTCCCACGCCCATTGTACCAATCTAGTCTGTATTTTGATAGAATATGTTTCAAGGTTCCACCTATTTTAGTTCTCTAGGTACACTATAATAATTGTTCACTTTGTATGAGAGGTACCACGCCTACCATCCCAATCCAGTCTATGTTTTGTTAGGCTTTGCACATTAGTATGAGGGTTACTTGTGCAAGTTTCAAGACTCTATCTATTGCAGATTTTCAGGTAGACGATAATAATTGTTTACTTTGTATGCCCACTATTCCAAACCAACCTGTGTTTCCTGATACTATGTATATTAATAACGGGGTTACTGGTGCAAAATTTCAAAGGTCTACCTATTATAATTCTGTAGCTACTTAAAAAGTGGGCGTAAAAGCGAACGTGGTCAATGTTTCTCTCCTAAGTTGGGTTATGATGAAGAATTAAAAGAAAATTGGTCAAATCGGTGCAACCGTTCCTAAGTGACGCGATTACCAACGAATAACATTTGATTTTGTTTATATATAAAATAATATTTTTATTTAAAAATTCAAAACATGTAAATGAGAATTATATTTATATTTTTTTATGTAACTAAAAACAAATTAAAAAAACACTAATTTGAAATATATTCATGGACAGAAAAATTCCCAGCTTTAAAACAAACAGATGCAGCAGCAGCAGCAACACAAATTTTAAATCAATAACATTTTTTGTGCGCTTTACTTTCCCTTCTTTTAAATGACATTGATAAATACCAAAGGCTTTTTATGTTCTACGTACTTACCAAATATCTTTTTTTTTTTTGTAAATTAATTTTATCTTTTTGAATAGAAAATGCTTTGCATGTTACTGGCAATATTTATTTAATGGCTAAAGTAACTAATTTCTGTTAGGTCATGCTTGAATTTAAATTCCTTAATACTTCTGTTGTAAACGCACATACTTTAACATGCTTTTGTTAAATTTTACAAATTGAATTTTCCTTACCAAACGTTTTCTGTTTTTGGAAAAGGAGTTTTGTTTAAAAACATGTTTTACTAGCCAGGCAGAAAGGGTTATTTTTCATTCCTTTCCCCGTTACATGAGTTAAATTTTTGATCATTATTTTTGGAAATTTAGTTATAATTACAAATTCATGTGCTTTACGAAATGTTTTTCGTTAATCTATTCAAAGCAATTATGCAAATTTGTTGAAGCATGTTGCTGTTTAATTAATACTTTGTGCATTAAATTAAATCAATAATTTTTGTTGCTGATATTGGAATGAAATTTATAGAAACTAATTGAAATAATTTCACAAATATGTATTTTTTGATTCTGAGTGAATTAAAAAAATAAGTATTCTAAACTTTTAAAAGGTTTCCTTTATTTATTTTAATTAGTCAAAATGTCAGTCAGTATGTTGTGGCGCTGTCAAAAATTTCAAAACTATAAATACTATTCTACAAGTAGTTACGATAACGAAAAAGTGGATAAAGTTCTTACTTTCGTATAGTGAAAGTAATGTTATGAAAGAAGTCTTTAATCGCTAAAATATTTTAAACAGATTTGGGGTAAGGTATCTATACGGCTTACACAGCAAGATATTAATATGTGCTAAGATATTGTTTTTTTTTATAAATGACAAAAACGAAAATAATTCTTGCAAAAAAGAAACCGACTTCAAAACAGACAAACTTAAAATCATGTTTCTTTAAGACGGTAATTATACAATGATTATGTTATATTCGAGGAAGATTGTAGCGGGATTTTTTAAATTTCGTAGCACAAAATGTCAATTCAGATAAAAAAACTAATTTTGGAATTCAATAATCTAAACCAAATATCAGTCGATTTTCTATCGGGGGAGCAGTGCTTACGGAGAGCATAGGCCGAGGTTCTGGTTTTTTTCAGGTCAAACCAATGCCAAACAATAGTCTGTAAATAGCGGTTCAAAAGTTTCAAAATTTTAACTGTGTGTCCATTTACATCAAGTTACATCAACTATTGGGACACCCTTTAATTTTTAATATTAAATATTTATAATTGTTGTTATACCAGACATAGTAGTGAACATTCTGTCTAATTTTCAAGTGTTTGTCTATAACGGTTCCTAAGATGGGTACGTAATGGTAAAATTACATCAATAATGGGGACACCCTTTAATTTATAGATAACGTTATAACGGACTAAGCAATATAAGTTCTTTGTAAATTTCAACTGTCTATCTATAACAGTTCAAAAGTTTGACCATATATACAAATTTACATAAACTATTGGGACACCCTTTAAATTTCAAATTCATATTTTATACTTGTTATTATAGAGGTTTATATTATAGTTCTTTGTAAATTTCAGCTGTCTGTCTATAACGGTTTAAAATTTTGGCCATATACATATATATAAAATTAAACCAACTAATGGGGCACTCTTTAATTTCTAATTTTAAATATTTTTACTTATTATAACAGACATAGTAACGAAAATTCTGTGCAACTTTGAAGTGTTTGTCTCTAAGGGTTTAAAAGTTAGGATCATAAAGGTGAAATTACATCACCTATGGGTTCACCCATTAATTTTTATTTTTATATTTTATTACTTTTTGTTATTGCGAGCTATAGTGATACGAACTTTTTTTTAATTTTAAATTGGTGACCCATAAAGTTCATAATACACGTAAAAACATGTATGTTGTATGGGGACACCCTTTAATTTATAGAATTTTAAACTTATTTTAAAATGGGACCAATCTGTAATGATAATCTTTATAATAAAGGTTCAGTTCAGAAATGACCGAGTTCTGAACGCACAAACATAAAAAAGCAACACACAGACGAATTGATAACCTCCTTTTTGTTTTGAAGTCGGTTAAAAAACAAACACTTACGTGTGTGGAATATTCAATTCTTAAAATAAATTTATTATTCATTCGCTACGTAAAAAAAATAGAAGTCGTTTCTGTAGAGTGATGAAATTTGGCACATTTATTTAAACTAGAGTTCGCCCTAAGTGCGAACTTTAACCAAATTTATTTTTGTCATTTTTTGTATATTTTACAAAAGTAGACATTCATGTTTTCAACTTTTTCAATAAACAAAAGTTAATAGTAATTCAAGAAATTCATATATTTTTTTAAATTAAACTAAATGGGAAGCAAAATTGTATAAAATTTTATACCTACTCGTATTATTTAAATTTAGTTATTAAGACATTTTATAATTATATTTTTAAGCTTTAGGTGCTTTTTATAAAAATTTTGATTTATTTTTATATTCATTATTTCGCTGCACCATTGGGTAGCATTGTCAGGAAATGAAAATAGTTTTAAAATATTTAATTGAATGAAAAAATTTGAAAAAGAAAAAAAATTATAAAAAAAACCTTAAGCTTTAAAAACATAACTGTAAAATTATTAAATAGGTCAAAAATTAATAATATTTAAAACATATTATAATATTCAAGACACACGACGCGACGTCGCACTAGAAAAACAATTTTTTCAAAATTTTGACCTTGTAATTTCTTTATAATCATAGCAAATGCATAAACATTTTCAAAGAAGTTTTTTGTTTAAAAAAGATATTTTGAGACAATGGCATCAAAGAAACTGTTGTCTTGTGGCAACATTATATACAAGAAGTTAAATCACTTTGAGTTACTTCAGACAAAAACGGCACATAAACTACTCACAGTCAAATAATTATACGTGCAAAATTGCTTTTCTCTGGACCTTGTGTTATACTAACGGTGGTCTGCCTTCAGCCCAGGCCTCAATCCCTTCAAGGATCTATAGTGAATACCTTCTGTCTAAATGTGTTTTAATCTAAACATATAATAAAATAGTAACTCATTTCCGTCTGTCTGTCAAAAATTTGTAAGGAGGTACCTTAGTATCCTGGTCCCAATATTTCCAAGAGAAAGTGGAGAAAAAGCTATCAAAAACGCAATTTCCGGTTTAAAGGTACTGAAATTTTCAGTTTAAAACTGGGATATTTTCAACGCGGTTATTTTTTTCAACTTACCTTTTTATTTTTTAAAGTAGGATATTTTGAATATACCAACAGATGGCGCCAGTTGAAAAAATTTGTATTTAATTTGTATTTTTACTTTGTGGAATTACATTGTTATTAACATATTTTCAGAGGTTTACAATAATTTTTTGAATTTTAGAATTTTTTATAAATTTTAGAATTTTATCCTGAGATGGGTACCTTTATATAAAGTAAATACATAAATCATAACTAAAGCACTATAAAAGTAAGAGTCTTTCAATTGGTGCGGAATACTTTCAAAGCAAAATCAAGGAAAATATTGTCAGGACGCCCACGATGTGTCGGACACTGCTAGTACATAATAAAATAGAACAAAATTTATAAGACATCTCTATGATTTTTGTTCAAGAAGGAAATCTTATTATTTTAATAAGGAAAACCTTTTTGAAAAAATCAAGAAGAAAAATTAGGGTTTTATTAGGTATTCTTGTTTTTTTCAAAAAGGTTTTCTTCCTGATTTTTTTAGGCTACCTTGTTTTTTTATAAAATAAAAACAAAAATAATAAAAATTGTCAAAATAAAAAACTGAAAACATTTTAAAAATTTGTGCTTTAAAGTTACCCACCAAACCAAATGTTTCGATTTTTTCTGAAGTCAGACTTGTCGTAAGGAATTCGTTAAGACATTTCGGTAGTTTGTCGGAAATCAGACTTGTAACGAATTCGGTAAGACATTTCGGTAGTTTGTCTGAAAATTCAAAAAATAACGAATTTGTTAAGACATTTCGGTTGTTTGTCTGAACAAATAAAAAAATATGTATATAAAACTTTGATTTATATGTAAGAAAATAAAAATCGAATTTGTATTAAAGAAAAATAATAATAGTAAATGCGAACAAATTTCATAAATAAAACCAAGATGGACAATTGAAATTGAATTGATTACGGCAAAGTATTGTCTTCGATACCAAATCATTAACTAATCGTAATATTCACTTAACTTTCAGAGAACGATGTTCTAGCTTATACTGAGGTATTGACAGAAAACATGTCGTTGCGATTTTGTACCTACATGTCGTTGCGATTTCGTACCTACCTTTCGTTACGATTTCGTAACTATATATCGTAACGATTTCTTTACTACATATCGTTGCGAAGTCGTGTCAACCTCTTCATATAAAAATCGTTACGATTTCGGTAATATTTCGGTACCGAAATCGGAAGATTTTTTCGAACAGTCGTTACGAATTCTTTACGAAATCGGAACATTTGGTTTGGTGGGTATATACATATGTATGTACGTATGTATATGTTTATAAAGCTTTTTAGGGTTCCGTACCCAAAGGGTAAAATCGTAACCCTATTGTTTTCGCTACAATGTTTTTAGTTTTTCATATAAAAAATCGAATTTTTCAGTAAAATCCTTTCTTTTATTGATTTTTAAGTGATCACAGATGTCCTTTTGCCTGTATTACGCTAAGTTTAGCTTGAAAATGCGTTCTTTGATAGATTAAAGAAAAATTAAACGCACCCTATTTATAATCTGAAATATTTATTACACCGTAAAATAAGCGCAGAGGAACCGCGAAGGCGATCAGGACCCGTCCAGTGTCTAAATTGCCAAGAATATGGTCGTACTTACTGCAAGTTGTCTTCGGTTTGCGTTGTGTGTGGCGAGCTACATTGCTCTGCTTAATGAGACAAATCGAGGGATGACTCGAAGGTTCAAAAATGTAGCAATTGCGGTGGAAATCACACAGCTAACTATAGAGGTTGTCCAGTTTTTTCCATGGTAAGGAAAACCACAAAATTTTAATACTCCTGCTAAGCCCCGCAATATCGAGCAAATGCTCATTATCCTCAGTTAGCCCAACCAACAACCCAAACTGTGTCATACGCGGATATGTTAAAAACCAATCATGGTTCAGTACATAAAGCGACACCGACAAATAATTCTACTCCAAATTTGCACCCAGAACCTAAAGAACAACCATCACCTGGTAACTATAATCGTCTCGAAATAAGCATCGAGACATTAGTGCATTCGTTAAACAGTTTTATGAGCTCTATGAGCAGCATGATGCAAGAAATGGTATGCATGCAATCTATGATGTTGCGGGCGGTAATAAACAAACCATGAACTGTTTAAAAATATGTCTATGGAATACAAACGGCATACGCCAACACAAAAATGAACTCGAGTACTTTCTTAATAATCAACAAATTGATTTCATGCTGATTTCAGAGACTCACTTAACAACAAATAGCTTTTTTAAAATTAATAGCTATATATTATATGATACTAAGGACCCTTTCGGACGATCATGTGGTTGATCGGCAATACTTATAAAGGCCATAATTTACTGTGTGATTTTTGTGAGGATTACCTTCAAGCAACAAATATCTGCCTTGAAGAATTTCATCAAAACTTAGTATAGCGACTTTTTCAAATCACTAGGTCCTTGTTTCATAGCATCAGGCAACTACAACGCTATGCCTACATTTTGGGGATGACGCCTAATAACTCCAAAAGGTCGTGTTTTGTTTGATACAATTTCAAAAAGGCGTCTGAATGTGATATCGAGTGGACAACCCACCTATTGGCCTACTGATCGGCAAAACATACCGGATCTTATTGATTTTGGCGTGACTCAGGGTATTCCGAGAGAAATGCTTAAAGTTGGAGCATAATTTGAATTATCCTCAGATCGTTCACACACTATTGTCTATATATGGAACCAGAAAAATATTGTGTCAGTATCTTAGTACTCACTGTTCGGAAAATATACCGCTAAGAACACCAGAAGACGTGGATCAAAGTCTTATTAATTTTGATCAAATCCTTAAACATGCAACAGTAACCCGACAATCAGCTAGATACAATCATATTTATTCTGTAGATGTCGAACGGCTCTTGGCTGAAAAAGGAAAAATTCGAAGAGAGTGGCAATCACACAGATCCGCTGAACGCAAATCTAGACTTAAAGATTGCACGAAACGGCTACGACAGCTACTAGAATATCGAAGAGTAGCATCTCTGAAAAATTACTTGGAAGACCTCGACGCAACTGCACAATCTGATTATTCATTATGGCATGCATGTAGGAACCTTAAAAGACAGGTCATACGTAAGCCTCCCTTGCGAACTTCTTCTGGAGACTGGGCAAGGAATGATACCGAAAAAGGAAATTTATTTGTTGAACATTTGAAAAAAGGTTTTCACTCCAAATATGTGTACTGATATAGTTGAGTTGCCACCAGTAGAGACTAGTGCCGAAGTACCCCTAACATTTGAATTCAGATTAGTGAATGTAATTAAAAAGACATTTGAAGAAAAAATACTGTTCTGCGCTTTTTATCGACGTTTCTCAAGCATTCGATAAGGTTTGGCACGAAGGCCTATTATTTAAGCTAAAGCTGAACTTACCCGAAAACTTGTAAAAGCTTTTAAAAGATTATTTAACGAATCGCAAGTTTTTACTAAAAGAAGGTGACTTTTTAAGCTCGCCACAGCTCATTTAAGCCGGAGTTCCCCAAGGTAGTATTTTAGGACCAATTTTATATTTACTGTACACATCAGATATGCCAATTAGCACCCTAGTCCACACATCAACTTTTGCAGATGACACAGCTTTTTTAAGTATTTATGAAAGGCTGGACATAAAAAGTATATTTTATTTTAGACTTAAGATACGTGTAATTATTGTTAGTTCAAAAATATTGAAGATACAACAAATAAATTATGAAAAAAAATATAAAAAATCTAATTTTTCAATAAAAATCCTTTTCTTATGGATTTTTAAGTCATCACAGATTATTGTTATTTTGCCTGTAGGACGCTTAGTTTAGTTGGAAAATACGTTCTTAGTTTTTCATATAAAAATCGAATTTTCAATAAAAGATTCCTTTTTATGGATTTTTAACGTCATCACAGATTATTGTCCTTTTTCCTGTAGGACGCTTAGTTTAGCTGGCAAATACGTTTTAAGTTTTTCATATAAAAATTCGAATTTTTCAATAAAAGAACCTTTTTTGTTCTGGATTTTTTAAGTGACCACAGATTATTGTCCTTCTAAACGTTATAGGCAGACACTTGATATTTACACAGGGTATTTAGTACTATGTCCTAGTAGACGTGAAAAATTAATAATTTGTTTTTTATGTTGTGCTGAACATAGTACGGAACCCTAAGTGCGTGAATCTGACTTACATGTTTTGCTATTTCTGCTTTAATTGATGGGCACGTTTAAAAGATCTAAACGAAGATCTAAACATAATCGCGTGAGTATTTTTTGAGTCGCGATCATGGCGTAAGCTTAAATCAGGTGTGATGCAAAAAATCATGACATGTGCAATCGGCTGGATTTTTTTTGTATTACCCATTCATATAGTGATTAAAATTTGTCTTTTTATATGAGAAGTTATTCTATAAAGTTTTATTGTGATAGAACCACATCTTGAGGCGCCGAAGAAGCCTTGAACATAAGTTTTTGTTTTTAAATCTATAGAGTAGAGTTATATTTGTTATTTTATTGATGGTTTTTTATGTTGACTATTTCAATTTCATTAAAACAACGACAAAAATAATGCTAAACACAAACATTTGACTATTGACTACAACCATATAATTTAATCACAATATGTTGTTCTTAGATTATGGTTACCTCAACCATGTTTTCTCATTGCGTGTTCTTGAAAAATTTTAATTTTATTAAATTCTTTTTATATTTATTTTTATTTAATTGAAAACAATTTTTATTTACTTGTAGGAAAAAAATTTAAATTTTACAACCGCATTAAAAATGTCACTTAAGAGAGAATAAATACAAGGGCAATCAAGCATGATACCGTTGTTAAGATAGAATAACACAATTTCTGCAATTTTCCACAAGATTTAAATACTAAGAAAAATTATTTTGAAATGGCAAATATTCTTTACACTGTGTAAAGTAACAGAGGCAATGTGTCAGCGATAAAAAAAATCAATTTTTAAGCTTAAGTAAACACAAAAGGAAAAGTTTTGCTTCAAATGAAGCAAAATAATTGTAAATTAAAACAAAAAAATACTTTAAAAAGCTTTATATTTATATTAAGTTTATATAAGGATTGTAAACATTTATAAACAATAAAACAGTGTTATAAGCTTTTTAAGCGAATAGTAAGTGAAGTTTAATCGAATCTACATCATAAGGGTGGCCTAAAGACAGAATAAGTAAACATAGCGTCACGTTTATTCTTAAACCACGTAAGCGCCAAAAAGTCGTTTTTCAGAAAACGAAAAAAACTTAATAACTTCGTTAATATGGGTTTGAAAACAATTTTTTTTGCAAAACATGGCTGTGCGACTTTCTGAAGAGTACAGAAACTTTTTTTTTGTAAATTTGTTACTTACAATTAATTGTAGCCAAATCTGTCGCTTACGTGGCTTTGGCGCAACCAGCAAATTGCAAATTTCTGTGTGTAAATTAACATTTATTTTTGTATTTATCAACAAAAAAAAACTTTTAACTTTACCAAAAATGCTCCAATTGCCCTGAAACTTTCCTGATTTTTTTATTCTTAAATACAAAAAACTTAGTGGTTGAGTCTTTAACATTTCCAACTTGAAATATAAAAACCATTAGATTTTGCATGCAAATGTCATTTGTATGGCTCTTATGAGGTTTTGAAAATTGATTTTTTTATTTTTCATACAAACTTGTTAAGATGAGTATGTAGTCTGGTGGCAAATGTTATTTTCTACCATAAAAACCAAAAAAGTCAATTTCGAAAAAATGACGCTTACGTGGTTTAAGGAGAAACGCATATGTTTATTAGAAAGCCAATGACAAACTCCAAAGAAAAAAATCTAGTTAACGGCCAAAAGCAGAAAATACGAATATACATATCGCTCATTTACTTGAAGACCGTCATAAGTCAAAAAAAGGAATTTTGTAAAAAACGCATTTTAAGTTTTTTATTCTGCACTGTTAAGTAAAACAACATGAACATGCCTCTATTTCGAAGTCAAATAATAAAATGATATGTTATTTGTATATTATTTAGGGAAAATCTGGCTGCGGTGTAACTAAAATATGTCGTTATTATTAATAAAAAAAATTGAAACAAATGAAATGAAATAACGGCATATTCTATTCCCACGCGAAAAGTACACAAGATAAAATCATGAAATTAATATACAACATGTAGCGGAATAAAAAGAACATTTCTGCATCACTAACTCAAAAATCACGTTTTTTGACTTATGACGGTCTTCAAGTAAATGAGCGATATATAAAGACAGGTGGTGAAATAAAGGAATAAAGCTTCCCTTTTGGCAACTCTGTAATTGCACGTCTTAATTATTTTTAGAACAATGTTGCAGCACACCTAGTGTGAAGTAGGGGCACATTCATTTTGGAGCCATTTTATTAATATTTTACTTTGTCAACGATTAAGCGATATAGGGCATACCGACAAAGGGGGGCTCTTATATTTACTAGTAGAATAGAAAAATTAATAATTAATAAAAAAAAACAAAATTATACAATTTTTGGGAATTTAAATATTAACGGCCTTATCCAAACTTAAAGCAGCTTTATGTGTCGTTGTTAAGCAAAATTTCTTAAAGTTGTATTCAAAAAAGTTTTTACCTTAACATACCTTTATTAAACCTACGTTAACTTTAAGTATTTTAAAATAGGAAAGAACCTGCTTTAAATCTGATATAAAGTAATATTTGTATTTTTTCATTTTACAAAATTTTGAGGGTGCCGCGGTAAGCTAGTGGGTAGTGTGCTGGTCTATCAGTCTGGGGGTTGTGGGTTCGATTTCCAGCAAAGACTCTGGGTGTTTCACTACAACGATAATTTAAGCTATGCTCGATAATTTAAGCTAGAATATAATTTGTAATTGCATTGTAACATTTATTAAATAAATAAATAAAATGTTGATTAAAAACAAATTGTGTTGATACTGAGGAATGGATACCTTAAATTTCATCAGGAGGATTGGTAAGTAATTTTGTTTGAATAAAAAAAAAAATTAAATGTGTAATAATTTTATGAATACATACATATGTATGTTGATAGTATTATAACAATTACAAGCTATCATCGGCCAAGAATTTGCAAAAAAACAATTGATGGCTTCGCCATTCCGGATGACCAATTAAAAAAAAAATATATATCGGTTTAAAAAAGAATACGTAAGGATAATTATTAACCTTATGAAAGAAGACACCTGAAATGCAGGTTTTAGTAACTTTACGTTGTTGGGGACGGCGAGAATTATATATATAAGTTACGTATTTTGTAACGGTAAAATTAACATTTTTTGTTTTTAATATTTTCAGGTTCAAGACGATGCTGGTGACCTTTATGGGTTGGCACAAACTATGGTTAGTCGGATTTGCTTTGGCTAAACGTGCTAAATATAAAATTAAAATGCCAACATCTCCTGAAGCTGAGGTGAAATTGGCGAACAAATTTAAAGCGATATGAAACTTTCCTGGTGTAATTGGTGTTATTGATGGAACACACATAAAGATAATATTCAAAATACGTTGTAAATTTTTCGTAAATCTTGGAGTTTTACTTAAAAATATAAAAATATATACTTAAAATATAAAAGTATGAAAATTTTACTGAAAAAAATAAAAATATTTATTACACATTTATGTCAGTACCCGGATAAAATAATATTCAAAAAGAGACAACTGAAAATAATGTCCTTGCCAGAATCAAACTACAACATTTGTTAAAGTATTTATTAGTTAAAGAACTGTTTTTGCATATATTTTTTTAAAAAAAGGTTTGCTAGGCTTAAAGAGTTTATTAACTAATGTGTACTTTAAAGCTCAAGTAAGACTTTTTTTGCATATGGACGTAATTATTTAATATTATGCTAAATACCCATAACGTTTTATAATAAAAATGCAATTTATTTGTTGAGGGAAAAACTTCTTCCTATACGTATTTCACTGGTTGCTCACGCCAGATCATCAGGAAACCTTTTTCCTAATTTTAGAGAAGCCAAAAATACTCTGTACACAGAAAAAAAATTTTGCTCCAATTAAACGTTTTAATTAGTTTCAGAAACAGTTTTAATTCACTTATTAATTGATTTAATTATATTCTTAATTAAGAAAGAACAAAATAAGTTTCTAATTAAATAAATAATTGAAGCAATAAAACATTGATTTAAATTTGTGTCTAAAACTAATTAAAACCCTTAACTGGAGCAACAAATTTTTTCTTTGTAAGTAATAAAATTCTACAAAACGAAATGAGAAGTGCATAGAATAATATTATAGAAAATTAAAGCTTTCCCCCCAACAAATAAGTTGCATTTTTATTATAAAATGTTATGGGTAATTACCATAATATTAAATAATTAAAAAAAAATATTTTATATATTTATTTATTTAGCAATCCTGCACAACAAGACTATGAGTCTTATAGTTACAGTGGAAGAAAAGTTAATTGTTAACATGTAGTATTGAGTTTTAAAATAATAAATATTTGAAAAATAATATGTTGATACGGGATACGAACTCAGGCGACCCAAGCCAAAATATTTGATTGGTAGACGATGTGCTAACTGCCTAAGCTACAGCCCTTACGGTGGTAAAGTTTCCCAATTTTTTGGGTTTTTTCTCCATATTAAGGGGCTTCAAAAATATAGAAATTTTTATATCACCGTTTTCATGTTAGGTCCTACATTTGATTGGGGTTAATTAAAACACTAACTGACTTACCTCTTGCAAGGCTTCCTGGTTTGAGTTTTTCAATAATTAAAAGTATAAAATTCCCAGAAATGGAGAAAAGATGTTCACCTACACAGAGTTCCATATGCGCACCTAAGTCGATAAAAAAAACGGAAAAGAAACTGTTGGGCGACAGGTATCCAGAGATTGCTCGACTTAATTAAGCCAGCCACCCAGCAGAGACATTATATAACAAGGAACCTCTTACCGTAAGTTTAACCACTGACAGTACTCTTGGTTTCATCAAGCCATTACCTTGCATTAGCCAATCGACGGCCAATATTAGCAGCACCAATTATCTACGTGCTATAGGTGGCATTGTTTCGCCATAAATAAGAGATAAATTTTAATAAAAAAAATATTTTCACCAATTAATGGTTTTAATTGGTTTCAGATTAAAATTTAATTAAATAATTTATTGATTTAAATAATTGTTTAATTAAGAATTTTTTATGTTCTGTTTTAAACAAATATATATTTGAATCAATTAAAAAATTAATTGAACTTTAATTTAGAACTGATTAAAACCTTTAATTGGTGAAACAAATTTTTTCTGTGTACGCAATAATACAAATTTACATTTCAAGGATTCTAAAGGAAATATGTTTAGATACTCAGCTGTTAATAAGTATCCAGCACAGCTTTAAAGCAGCCATGTCCCTCAACACTTTAAATCTATTAAAAAAGAAGGCCTTTATCTGTTGTTTGTTTGTTTGTTTGTCGGGAAGAATATAGTTATCTATACAGATCTTCCCGAAATGTTCACAGTTTATTACTGGCTATCCTCAGGGTAAATTTTGGTATATATTTTTTGATGTTTAAGTGGGTGATTTAGATTTAGATTGGATTTTTCTTTGAAAGTAATCCACACAATTTACCTCTTACTTTTATAGTGCTTTAAGTATAAATATTTTCTTTGTATAAAGGTGTAGGGATGAATTTTATATTTTTAGCTTTCAAAGCTACCCATCCATGGATAAAATTCCAAAATTTATATAAAATTCCAAAAATTATAGTAATGCTATGTAAAAGGTATATAATACACCCTGTATCCTGGTACTAAGGTACCTCCTCAAAAAATTTTATGAAAATACATCTAGTAGTTTTTACGTGAAGCAAACACAGACAGACAGGAAAGTTACTGTTTTTATATACATATATATACAGATTTCAATTGGAGTATCAGGGTGCGCTTGTTAAATAGATTTAAAGCAGCGTTCTAGCAGTTTTAGTTCAGTTAATTTAAGTACAGTTCAAACTCTTTCTGCAATTTTTTTTATGTTTAACTTTGGTTATTCATGCGAATTCTTTTTGCTCGCTTCTATTAAACACAATTTCTTAAACATGAAAAACTTCACCGCAAACAAATTATATTCGATTTGGAACAACATTTATTCTCACGTCAAGCCATGCTGTTTGGGTTTGCCAGAAACAGCAAGTGAAAAAAAAAACTCCTGAATTATTCAATAGAAAAACTCCGACCGAAACAATTTTACAAAAGGGGAATAATATTTAATGTTGCTAATTTAATAGCGAAAAACAGTAGAGCAATAAATTATAAGAAAATGAGCACAAACTCCAGTCAAGCATCAGTTTGACATGGGTAAGTTACGAGTAAAAGTTCTGCGGGATAAAAAAAAAACTTATTAAGAGAAGGGATGTTTTTGATTACTGAAGCACTTTACATACTTGCAAATTGACAAGAGGCTGTTGTTCTTTAAGCTTATAAAAGTTTTAGTTGACAGCCGTTTACCTTTTTTTATTTAAATTCTTTCTTTTCATTCCCGGGGTTTTTTTCAAACTTTCTGAAGCTTGAAAATATTTTGACAAGTAGATAACAAACAAAAATGTTTCTAAGAAGCAACTGCTTTGTAGTTCCTATATTCCCGTCGGTTTACGTTTTTATGGTAAAAAAAAAAATATAAAAAAATTGTATCAAAAAACATATATTCAGGAATTTGTTTTTTGTGCATTAAAGTGCCACTAATTAATTACTTAATTTTTAGACGACAGTTTTTCATTCTTTTCTGACTATTGAGATCAGGCTAAATGAAAACATATACAAAAAATTTACTTAACAAAGAACAAACAATATAAAAAATTAGTATTTACAACCTGTTTGTTTGTGTGTGTGTGTATGCATGTGTTTGCCTTACTAACAAGAACACAATATTCAAATATGTTTTAAATGTTCAGTTAATTATAGCTATATTAATGACTAGCTGTGCCACACACTTTGTTTGTATCCTGAAAATATTTTGTTCGATTTTGCTTTGAAAGTAATCCACACCAAATTTTTAAGACTTATTTATTTTAGATAAAGCGATGGGGACGCTGTATAAAATTCTAAAATTTATATAAAATTCTAAAATTCTAAAAATTATTGTAAAGCTCTATACAAAGTAAAAATACAAATCAAATCCAAATTTAATTCAATTGGCTATGCGGCAGTTTTGTGAATTTGTGATATTTCGTGATTATTTTAAAACAGCGCCATCTATTGCGCAACCGTGTTTAAAATATCCTGCTTTCAATTCATTTTGTCATTATTTTAAAACAGCGCGATCTCTTACGCAACCTTTTAAATTATTCCGTTTTCAAAAATAAAAGATGCCTTAAAGTATGCAGTACCTTTGAATCGATAAAAAATCGACGTACTTTCACTGACTTTTCTCCATTTTCTCTTGGAAATAAAATATTTTTGCGGAAAAAATATACTATATTGGAGTCAGGATACTACTACTCACAAAATTTTATTAAAATCCATCTAATAGTTTTTACGTGATGCGAACACAGAGAGAAAGACAGACAGACAGACAGAAAGGAAAAAAATTACTATTTTTTGTATGTATACATAAATAATCTCTGTCAATAACGTGCTTAGCTTAACTTATTCATAACTTTAAAATTTATTTTAAATAAAATTTTTAAATAAAACTGTAAGATTTTTTTTGGATTATTACCACAGAAATCTATAACTTCTGAAATAAAGGAATGAGAACCGAATGCTCAATAAGTTTTAATCATATTTTTCAAAATTACAAAACTTCAATATATTGTTCCACAATGAGTCTGTTTAGGAAAGCAATCTAAGGCCAAACCAGTTTTACACTGCACAGTGGGGCAGAATCAAAATATTTTGGAAATAACTCAGCTATTTGTAAAGGGCTAGACCGATTAATCTAAAATTTGACATGAGAATAGCAGTTAGAGGAGTATCTGAGCTTAAGTTTTGACGCTGGTCACCACCCACTTGCAAGGAGTGGCGCTAAGTGGTCTCAAATTTGGGTACCTCCCACCTGAAAATTCTTTTAAAGCTTGGCATTTCTTCACTTTTTGTTTGATTTTAAAAAATGCATTGTCTTAAAGGTCTAGTTAATACAAAGCGATAATTTAATCTACAAATTATTTTTATAGTAAGCGAGTTATAAGTATTTTAACAAAAAAATTTTTTGATACCTTTATTTTTTGATTTTTTGATACCTTTATCAGTACAATTTTTAGAAATGTTTTATTATCTCCCTTAGTGAGCGAGCAAATTTTAAAATATTGTGGCAAAATTTCATAGATATATCTTTTCTTAGTTTAAGACTAGTGTGATTTTTTTTGTATAAGCTAACTATATGTACTTAACAACTACGTTTATACCAAGTTTCGCGTAAAATCGCTCATCTTTATAAAATATGGAGATCCTTCAATTTGACCTATTTTACATCGAAATGTCGAATTTAGCCTTTATGTTTTAAAATCCCAAATCAGGGATTGAAAGAAGAAGACTGCTGTAATAAAGCTTTATATAGTCTGAATTGTTGCCGAAAGTATTTCATGGGCCCTAGTCAATATATGGACTTTAGCGGAAAAATAGTGAAAATTTTAATTTTTGGATTATTGGGCTATATTTTTATATTGGTTTTTATTGTGGGATTTCCTTCATCCTCAAATGGGTGCGGCTACATGGGACTGCCTTAGGGAAATGTTTTACTGCTGTATTGGCAGAAGCGGACTTTGCTTCATAATAGCGCCATTGAAGTATATTGTGGCATTCCCCTCTTTGCTTGAGGGCATCGAATAAGCCTTGTTCTTTATGATTTGGCTCAGGTCAGATAGTCCAATGAGTTGACTTGTCTAACGGTAAGAAAGATCTGATCCTTGCTAGATCAGAAGATAAGGGAGTTGCTACTTCGGATGCCGAAAATGTAACTACGTGACTTGATAGCATCTGTCACTAGGCATTGTTTATTTGGAACCCATGCAAGAAGAATGGGCCTCCCCTACAACGACATTGCAGAAGCTGCCAAGATCAGGAAGAGGAGGAAACGGTCGAACACCTCCTTTGCCGATGTGCTGCACTGGAATCCCTTCAGCACCGTGACTTGGCATTGTTTATTTAGAACCCATGCAAGAAGAATGGGCCTCCCCTACAACGACATTGCAGAAGCTGCCAAGATCAGCCGCTTGTCTTGGCCAATGTGCCCTCTATGGCAACCCTCTCTTTTTTTCTCGTCTGTGTGCCTAACTGTATCCGTCTTTACCCGAACTCTTCTCTATCGCTGCATCGCACCATTTTTTTCGCCTTCTTTATTTCTCTTTGTTCTTTTTTTTCCTTTTACTCTCTGTTTTGCAGGTAAACAAAGGGACCAACATATGGACCCAAGTGAGCTGCATAAGCACGGCTGCCCGCTTAACCTAACCTAACCTTTACCTTATTGTTACAGGTTCTTTGCATATCCACAAAAAAATTAATTTGAATCATTCAACTAATAAAAATCTTGTTGCATATGCTATCGATGCATCGATCAGCCTAGGGCGTTACAAATGCCTAAGTTATGTATGTCTAAAATATTTTGATTCTGTCCCACTGTACACTGTCAAATCAGATGTCGCAGAACACTTTACAAAAAAATATCCAATATTTACTATTGGTAGATAATATTTACTATTGGTAGATAATATATTATTACTTTTTTAAGTCACAATATTTCAGAATGGACTGTAGTATAACATTTATTTAAGTATGATTAAACATTCGTTATTTATTTAATTAATCTCCAGAATTAAAACTGATTTAAGAGCATTAGCCAACATTTTATACATACAGATATCTCCTTTTATTCACTCATTCAACATTACGTCATTTATATATTTTTTATCCTTTTAGAGCGGTAATATTTCGTTTCATTACCCATCCCATAAAAGAGTTCGTTGACGAAAAGAAAACTGTCACTTTAATGACCTTTCAGTATTTTCTAAATTAGTTTAAAAGGCATTTTTTAATATATAGTTAAGGTTTACCTGTCAGCACTGTGCGCTTATTACACGCTAATGTTTCAAATTTCGAAAGCATTGCGTGTTTTGCACAAAATCTAATGACTGAGGCAATAACATTAAATTATTCGTTTTATTGTTTTTATTGTTTGATTTAATGGTCAATGAAAATGTATCATATAGTCAAACAAATACTTCATAAGACTTTTTATTTATCAACAAATTTACTTAACAAAGTGAAACAACACATACAAAGTGAAATAAAACATATTTATTATTGGCAAAAATAATTGGACTAAATGTTTTAGCCCACATACTAGTTAAATACACAACATATGGTAAAAATACATCTTAAAATTATACTATCTCATTACGTCGTGTATTACACACGATCTCTGTAAATTTTAAAATCATATATGTCGATATTATGTCATTTAACATACGTATTGTTTAAGCGGGCTGCGTAAATTTTAAGTGTATGACCGTGGCCATAATAACTTCATCATCGGGACACACTTTAATTTTTAGCTTCAATTTATTACTTTTTGTTATAGTAGTAGTAATTGTAGTATTGTATTCAGCGTTGGACAGTTGGGTGGAACGAAAACATATTTCTTTAATTTAAATATGTAATAGCGATGAGAACTTGCCATTTGCTATTGTTAAGTCAATTGTAAAGTTTGAACACGATTGGAGAGGTAAAGGGTGCAGCAAATCCAAACAAAGAAAAAAAGTAAATCAAAAGAAAAAATATTTTTCATTTTCTAATACCCCACTTAGGTAATAAAACATGAAAAGAAAGGTTTGAAGATGACGGTGGACAACCAATGTTTGTGTTTTGCATTATTTTAGTCGTTGTTTTAATGAAATTAAAATAATTAACATAAAAAACCATCAATAAAATAACAAATATAACTCTATAGATTTAAAGACAAACAATTATGTTCAAGGTTTCCTCGGCGCCTCAAGATGTGTTTATACACATTTTTCATTTTTATATATAAAATGAGAAGAACAAAATCATTAAGAAGGCGAGGTTTAGGAATCTCTTTTATCACGGGTTATTTTATCAAAGCTTCTAAAAGTTGTAGAAATAACAATTGTAAATGACAACATGTTGTACATGTAATTGACAACATGTTGTACACTGAATTTACCCCCGGAGGTTCCAATTGTCACTGCAGGAATATGGCAAATGCTTTGACGCGATCCATTCGGGGAAAATAGGGGCACCAGACGCTGGGGTTCCTAGAGCCTAAATCTGGAAGAAAAGGTCTGTGAGTAAAATCACGGGTTCTCTTCGAGGCCCGACCAGTGCCCAAAGGACTGGTACCACGGGAATCGGTGGCCCCACAGAGAGCCTATCCTCTCTGTCACCGGTTATTGGTGAGGTCCCCTTCGGGGGTACACGTGGTGGTCGTGGTTTAAGATCGATTAAGTAGGTAAGGTGCAAGGTCGATCAAGTGTGCTGTTGCACTCTCAACAGACGGAGTTTGGATAGTCTCCAAACCCCTAAGCAAGAGGTTATAATGTGGATCTAGGCTTGCCTTGGAAAGGCTTGCCATATTATATAAATTGCTACTCATTGTGACTGTATCACACACAAAAAGCGATTGGTGGCAATCGTAAAGTGTTGTTGTACTACACAATGGGGGCGCTAGTCTACGCCTAAGTTTCACTCGGTGGTAAGACCTCCGTGAGGTTAGGCCGAGTAGGCAGGTACTCATCTTAATCTTGTTCCACAATTGTACACTGAATTGTTGTTCTGCTGCCTGCGAGAAGTCTTTGATGATTTGCCGAAAGATATTCCAATTGATAAGATAAGGTCAATCTTTTTTAAAAATGCTATAAGAAATGTGCTATTTGCGCAGTGATGTCTGTGTGTGAGTTGATAGGTGTTTCCCACTATTTTTGTGAACGCTCAACAGGTCATACCGTTTAACATAACAAAATAAAATTAAGTATGTGCCTTTGGTCTATAGTGGTGAAGAGCTATATAGTGTTTGGGCTTAATCGGAAAGGTGGTAGGGGTAGTTTACTTGACATCACAAACCGAAAATAATTACTTTCGATTTGAATATATTTTAAACTTTCATCCTTTATGTAAAATATCCATAAAAATATCTGTTTTCATTAGGTATGGTAAATTTGAGTGTAAGCCAGTCCAGATTTCTTTATTTTTGTAAAGAAAAATTAAATAAAATTTTGCTTTTTTTTAACTATAAGTGAATTTTTAAATTGCCCAGTTTTTTTCAAAATCCAGGTGAATTTTTTCCATTGTTCAGTTCTTTGACTTTTGGTATCTGGCAACCCTATATAAAATAATATATAAAAAATTCATTAATGATAGATAAATTATTTTAAATATAAGTTGTATGTCTGATAAGTTTTTAAATTAGTAGCTCATAAATATGCGTCAGTAAAATTATTTTCATTCTAAGTGAACCAAAAACAGCCACGAGCACCTCTCTTCTTGTAGATTCGCAGATATAACAAGTTTCATAAAATGTGGATAAGTTTTGAAAAAATTCAGCAAGTTTTTAATTTCAAGTGTCTGCCTCTTAAGAACAGATACGTTTTTACTTGGATATGGAAGCCAAAAAATTTACCGATTTCCTACTCAAATTATGATGTTGTTGTGTTGTTTGTATCCATATCATGCCTGTAACTAACTGAGTTCTAATCTGCGGCACGTAATTGACTGCACTTGGTTCTTCTCAAACTAAGACACAGCTACAAATTTTGCTGCATGGTGAAGAAAACTTAGCAAAATACAGTTTAACATTACCTAGAACTGTCAAAATACCAAATGAGTTGAGAGACACTACCAGATCTAATGTAATGCAATCGCGTGGTGTATGGCGAAATTGCCAAGTCAGAAACACCGTATTGAAGCTTTCTAGTCAAGTTACGTATTGTACTGGAAAAATTATATTTTGATTAAATCAAATCTAAATTGAAGTTTGTTAGTCGCAAAATTGTTTTGGCTTGCTTTGGAAATTTGATTTATAAAAGGGCAATAAAATTTAAACACTTTTTAATCCATTGTTTAAAACAATATTTCTTACTTTTACGTCATTTTGGAGTAGTATTTCGACACCGTTCTTATTAGTACTGGTACAGCAGTACAGTATTTAGGAAAATTGAAAATAAAAAAAGAATTTTTCAAATGGCAGATTTAAAACCACAAACCTAATTGACGTTGTTACAAAATATATATACCTTCATATGTAGAATTTAAAGAAGAAAAATTTATGATATTTTTAACATAATTACAACAGGAAATTGCATGTGCTTTATAAGAGGTAGCATTGTTTGAATATAACTACATTTATAAGGTAAATAAAAAAAAAGATGCGCAAACCGCAAACGTCAGTAACCATCAAGTTAAAATAGTGTTTTTTTCAAAGACAGGATATGAAAGTGAACAATGACTTGTGCAGCATCAACACAATGACAACGTGTGGTTATGTGTTGCTAACCTTTTTTTCTCTTCACATTTAAATTAGCAGTTCTGATGACAATAGAAGGTTGTTTGGTTGGAAACAGTTTATGCTATCTATTCATCTATACATACAATAAAACTGTGGCAAGACCGTGTAGGAATTTTCTAAATATGGAATTTTTTTGCCTGTGTCCGCATTCGAATACTACCTGAACTTTCAGAAGTTGAGGTAGTAAGGTTTACGTCATAAACAGCGCATTTTTTTAATACAAATAAAGTTAAAAACAGTCCAAACTCTAGACAGAAACTCTAGGCTCAGCTAAGATTGCGAACTTTTACTGTACTATTCGATCCTTAAACCAATATTTATGGAATTTACTTATGGGATACTACCTTAGCTAGCAATGTAGAAAAACTTCATGGTGATAAAACAACATCGCGGTTGCTCCCTGGTATATAAAAATACCGAACATTCACAAAGATCCAAACGTGCCATCAGTTAAATCAGAAATAGCGAAACATGCAATAAGGTATTTAAAGAAGCTTGATATACATCCTAATCTGATGGCCCGTAACATACTAAATGAACGTGGAAGAGAAGAAGGGATATTGCTTTTCTTGGCCGTATAGCAAAGAAATGATCCACAAAATGTTAGCAGCAACCGTGAAAATATTTTTTTTTTGGTAAAGCTTTGGCTGTACCTTTTATGTTATAGAGTTATGATATTAGTAATTATTGTTAGTTCAAACATAGTGGTGAAGACCTTTGTCACTAGCTGTTTGTTTGTGCTGGGAACGTCGTTAACAAGGCACCTCTAATTAACAAGGCACCTCCACTTTTCATATGGATTTTGTGTCATCATTAGTATGTTCATTAAAAATGTTGTTGAGTTTCAGTTAAGTTATCGCAATAATATATACCAGTTTTTTACGATATTCTCATCTAGTCGTACTGGGCGTATGATATATACTTGGTAATTGAAACAAAAAGATAATGCGAGAGGGTGCCTGAAAATATTCCAAATACAACAACAACAGCTCTGCATTTGCAATGATTAAGTTTACGTTTTCAAAATGAAACTGAACAAAATCTGCAATTCAGTGCAACCCACGAGCTAGATATGTAAAATATACCTCTTTGGAAATGGCATTTTTAATGATAATAATACAGGGACCATAAATAACAGCTATCGTTTAAAAAAAAATATTTTAGGACAGTTATTTTGAGAATTAAATAAATAAAACTGGAGTGGCCTACACTCAACTTTACCATACCCAATGGAAACAGATATTTTTGTGGATATATTACATAAAGAATAAAAGTTCAAAGTATATTCGATTCGAAAAATTAATTATTTTCGGTTTGTGGTGTTAAGTAAACTACTCCTTGCCCCTTCCCGATTGAGTCCAATTATGCAACTCTTCATCTCCATAAACCAAAGGCACACACTGAATTTTATTTTGATGTGTTATACGGTTTGACATGTAGAGGGTTTACAAAATTTGGGAGTAAGTAAACTACCCCTTGCCCCTTCCCGATTATGCCCCAAATTTATACAGCACTTCATCTCCAGAAACCAAAGGCACATACTTAATTTCTTTTTAACATGACATACGGTATGATCTGCAGATGGTTCACAAAATTTGGTGGTAAGGAAACTACCGTTTGGCCTCTCTCCATTATGCCCAAAAACTATACAGCTCTTCATTTCTATATACCAAGGGCACATACTAAATTTCATTTTGATATATCAAACGGTATGAACTGTACAAACAGGAACAGGATTCAGGAGACCTCAAAACGTATTAATCGGTCGAAATCCAGACCTCGATTTTTTTCATGATTTCTATACTACGTATAGTAAAGTAAAAATCTCCTTAAAATAGTTATTTTTTCAACGTAAAAATAAAAACTCAAATGAAAGTTTAAAAAAAAAGAATTTTATTTTGCCGTAAAAAAAACTTTTTAGGGGTTTTATTTTTTTCGTTAGAAAATAAAACTCATTTTATGAAAATTGATACCCAATACAATCACCTTGCATTTTAATTGAATAAATCGTTTTTTAAAATAATGTAGGTTTTAAGTTGTTATTGTTTGATTAACAATCTTCACTGGAGGTTTCCCATTTTCACCGCATTTTTGCGACACATCTCACGCATCGTTTTTAGAGCAGAACTAGAAAGCGAAGAAAAAGACTATGAGGTTGCAAAAAAAGTTTTCTTGGAAATTGAAATGGACTATCATACTGCACTCCCTATTTGGCATTTATAATCAATATTCTCTGGCAAGTTGTCATAAATCGATGGTCGCTTGCACAACGCGGCCAAATTATCCAGATTTGCAATAATTTATATTTTGGGTATTAACATTTCATAATTTTAATTTTTAATTAATAGCGTGCAATTAAACCAAATTATAAATTCACTGAAATTGATTAACTAGTTTCTGTGGCCATTTCGCTAAGTACTTAATTTAGCTCACCAGGAAACCTTTAATCGATTTTTACATAAGCCAAAGATACCTTTAAGGTAAAAAATTATTTTGACTTAATATTTATAATTAAATCAAAGCAATGCAGCACAAAGTATCAAAACAATAATAACCAGCAGTGAATTTACTCTTATATATTCTTACTTTATTTTCACACTGGCCGGTCTTTTTCCAACTTAATTTGATTTACTTTGAAAGTCAGTCATCAATTCGCACAGACTCCATTATATCCAGAAAAATACGTTTTCCGCGGCTTACACGCATCATCAGACCTTATTTCTTTAAAAACGAAAACGGCATTCGCGTTACTTTTAATGGAGATCGTTACTGCACTGTGATCAATGATTTTTTGTTTAAAAGTATAGATGACACAGTGCGATTATTTCCCATGCGGCTACGTGAAATCACATGATTTAAGGTGATAAACCAACAACAATTGACGCCTTGGAGGCCAACATTGCTCGTGTTATTTATGACATACGGCCAACAACGCTCGAAAAATGTCCCAAAACTAAACGTTCGGAATAAACTTCATTAAGAACAGCCGCGGTGCGGTGGCCATATAATCGAAAACATTTTCAAATATTAATGCCAGCTTTGTGGATTAATATTTAATTTTTTTTATATTTTATTTATTGTATCTTCAATATTTCTGAACTAACAATAATTACTCATACATATCTTCAGTCTAAAATACAAAAATATAATTTTTAAGTCCAGTCAGTGCTAGACAAAATAATGTTTGTTTCACAGTTTTTGCAAACATTTGCCCTCATCCCTCTAATGTACGGCCAAGAAAAGGAGTATCTCTTATTTTTAGTCGAATGTAACCAGGTTCATTCAGCATGTTACGCGCCAAAGGGTTTGGATGATATTCAAACTTCTTTAGATACGTTACTGCATGTTTCGCTATTGCTAGCTGAAGCAGTGCCCCATAATTGAATCCCATAACACCAAATTGGTTTAAGGATCGACTTGTACAGTAGAAGTTTGCAATCTGAGGTGAGGGTAGTGTTTCTGCCAATAAGCCTGTTTACTGGACTGCTTTTAACTTTATTTGTGTTAACTTGGATTCTATGTGACTTTACCAAGTAAGGCGACGATCAAGTTGTGCATTTTTGATCATTCAATGTTATTCTCCCTTTCTTCAACCATTTTTCCAAATTGATTATGTGGTCTTATAAATGTTTAATCTTTAGTTTTATTTTGACAACTTAAAGTTCTATCGGGCTTTAAGAAATTACCTTTTTTATAGTACACCTCTTAGTATGCTGCCATCACTTTTACAAAAAATGTTAGAACTAGAACCGATCCCTGTCATGTAAAATGTAGTCACGCGATAAGTCATCTTTAACTTACTTTCCCATAGGAATATCTAACCACTTTTATTTCTCATGCAACTTATAACTATATTGCCAACAGGTAACCGAAAACTTTGTATTTATAATAAATAAATATTTATTTTTTGTTCTTCCTATTTGTCACTCTTAAAAATGCTGACATGAGTAATTCGTAAAATCATGTTCGGTTAGCAGTGATTTCTATATAACGAAATTTCTTTAAAAAAGTCCCCAGAATTTTTGGGGCTCTATGATATAAGTAGATAAAAACACAAAGCAAACTCGATATTGTATGACTTAAATGCAATAGAATGTGATCGTGTAGTAGAATGCGTATAACTGTGATTTTTTACTAAAATACAAACACATGTTAAGTGCTGTTTTGTATATACAGCTTTTAAGTGCAACATTGCGGTTAAGCTATTTGTGAAAATGTGTTCGTAGACAATTAAAAACAGAAAATTCCAGTACGCAAAAGCATAATGTGGTTTTATTTTTTCAAGCACATAGTGCAGCCCAAAGAGAATTCTTTAAAAAAATTAAGTTTTAAAAGTCATACATATAAAAAAATCCAATTTTTATGTTTAGAACTGTTACTGTCTATTAAAGTTATTCTGGCCACAACAAATAGTACTTAAAAAGTTGCGGGTTGCTGTGCTGACAAGCTCATTTTTAATACAATGTCCTTAAATAAAAAATACAAGAACACTCTATTAAACGTATTCAAATTTGAATACAAGCCATGTCTTTTGCTATTTGTTGACATTTTATACATGAACATAAACCCTTTTCGACTATACTGCTGGAAAACTTCTAATAAAAAAATGTGTCATTTTTTACATCAGCCAAATTAACGGACTACAAAAATACTCTCTAAGAACTAAAGAAACAGTTGGCAGTTAACCAAGACCTTTTATATATTTTGCGTTTTATATTATGACTTTTTGTTTGGATTAAAAATATAATGGTTTTGGGTCTACAACCGCTGTAATCATTAAATATACAAATAGCCTACAATAGAATATGAAAGAATAGATTTTAAGTAAATTAACCAAATCCATTTGAGGAATGGAAATAAATTCATTTCATACTAATTTGTAATTACACATTTTAATCAAATATTTTGTTATACAAATATTTGTTGTTATTGTATTTTATAATTTGGAAATACGCTTTAGATAACTGTATCATTTTAAAAGCAGTATTTAATTTGAACCTGATTAAGTTTTGCAAGTACTGTCAAGTAAATTAATTTTTGTACTACTCTGTGTTAAGAAGAAAATTTAGGCATCTAGGCTTTTGATTTTAAACTATTAGTGCCTTTTTAATTGCCTGTAAATATGTATAATATTGTCAATTTAACCGAGAAAAATGAAAAATTATATTTGAAATTTTAATTAAAAATCAATCATACGCCGAGGTTTTATTTAACGCTGCCTCTAGAATTTTGAGTCATCTATTCAAACTTGAGAAATTATATATGTCTCAAAACAATCATTATTTCAAAATGTGAGGCCCCAATTTTTCACCCAAAAAATAATTTACATCTTTTATTACTAAATAAAATTAAAGTTTTTTTTCAAAACTTTTGCATATTTAATTACAGTACTAGCTGTCCCTATTCACGTTGGGTGCGTCCTGACAATATTTTGTTCGATTTTGCTTTGAAAGTAATTCACACCAAATTTTAAGACTCTTACTTTTATAGTGCTTCACGTATACGTATTTACTTTGTATAAAGTTACCCATCCCTGGACAAAATTCTAAAATTTATATAAAATTCTAAGGAAAAAATATTTTTAGCTTATAAAATTACATTACTCACTTATGTAGATAGGGCGTTTTGCATTTTCTATGACGATATGTGGCCATATCAAATAATCGAATTTATTTTCAGAGCATTTATTTTTTATCGGTAAAATTAATTTAAAAATTACTAATAACAGTATTACCAAAAGCTATCATTTATTTTGTGAGCAATAAATACAATTTTTTATTTATTTCAATTATTCAAAATCAATTTTTTTAATAAAACATAACTTCTCTCCAGATTAAAATAAAAATATTGCTCATACGCCTTGTGTGTATTTTTTTAAACGTGACATGACATTATCAGCAATTCGCCTCCTTTTACATGTTGGTAACGAGCACATATTTTATTTCATATTAATTTATGGTATTATATAAATTAAAGGTAGAACAATACAAAAATTATTTATGAAAATATATTATTTCATGGACACATGTAATAATTTATAATTATTAATGTGGTCGATTGAAGCACGTTATTTTGGTTGGAAATTGGATTTTGTATGGCGATTGAAAAAGCCATAGCAGGAATCATGTGGTTCGAAACAGTTGTTAGTTTGGTTTATTTTTGCTTGGTTTTTGTAGCCTTTAATATAGTGACAGGCTATTTTTATTGAAACACATTTAACAATTACACTGTTTTTTCAGTTAAGTATAGGAAAATAATAATAAAAATTAAAGCTAATTTATAGTCGTTAAATATATAACTCTCTAATTTAATTATAATAAATAGAAACGATATTGAAAATAAGTTTTAAACTTAAACCAAAAAAATGAAGACCGACAATATGGCTCCATAGACACAAGTTTCAATTTCAAAAAAATTTACACCTCAAATTAAATCACAAATATACAAAAAATCTTATAAACGAAAGATAAAGATACGTTTACAATGCTGCGTTCTCAGCTCCTTTCAACTGATTTTTTTTTGCAGAATAGTTCATGTGTCGAATAAACTCCCTGCAGAGATTTTTTCTGTCAAGTTTTAATCGAATGTCAACAAACACTATACCCCTTTTCCTCCTTCCCGTAGCATAATTTCCTAGTTCCGGCACAATATATTGCATGTGCATGGGTCTGAGTGCTGGATTTATCGTAATAGAATTTTTGCTTCAATAAAAGTTAGGTATAAGGAAAGCATTTAAGTACACCTAATGAATTCTGTAATCGACAAAACTGATAAAGAAATTAATTTCAGGGTATGAAATATTGGCTAGGAAGTAGTTGACGTGGAAAATTCGACATAAGTCTGGCAAAAGGTAATAGTTGAAAAAAAGTGTTGAATAAAAAGCACTGCGCTAGAGATATAAAGTATAAAAATGCCCCCATAAAAGAGGCACAAAATTCGACAGTACTTCAATAATAGAAAACATCAGGGTTAAAAATTACTGCACTATAAAAACGAAAAGTCCGGGAATTATAGTGATAGACGCAGCTTTTCGGCAGTAGTACATTAGGGCCCTAATTTACTACACTGAACAAGTGCACGATTTAAGCACAAAATTATCGGAAAGATTTCCGTCGAACTACAATTTGTTGACGATGTCAAACTATAACACCAAAAAGGATATCATGTATCGGGACACCCATATTTGAAAACTTCTACTAGTACAATTATAAAGTGATGTTCTGTAAATTTATAATTTTTTTCAAAAAAAAAAAAAATTCAAAAAATAACATTTTAATTAAATTTTTCCGGTTTTAATTCTGATAAATTTTTAATGTTAACACTTCTGCAGTTTAAGGTAAACTGCGTAGCTACATTCTATTAGTGTTCATATTTTTTAATGGTTGATTTTTCATAAAAACATTTGGGCAATTATTCGCAATGAAAAATTATAAAAATGAATTATTTTTAAAAACTACGAAAAGCACCCACAATTTTTGATTTACTTTTAATATAAAATATTACCAAATTTTGTATAAAAATTTCTTGAGCTATTTTGCCCCGATTTTTCATAGGGTCATTTTACATGTAAAATTTAAAATTTTTGCTTTTGGGCGATTTTTCATAGGATGTTTCATCGTTAAACACTTTTTTGAAGTGGTCACATGGTTAAGCTTCTACCAGAAAGTAAGCAATTCCCTCAACCATTGCGTATGACAAATTTTTATTGGCTAAACTGTATCCGATCGCTAAGTACTCGCTTTGCATCGGCAATATCTTGATGGTTACTTCTGGGTGACTTGAATGCTCGGCCTAACTTGTGGTGCAACGACCAGAACGTTTTTTTTTAATATTAAAGTTGATGGTGTAGAGTACCCATTGTATTTATAAGGCTTTTCTGGGTGCTGATAATTTTTGTTAACAAAACTTATTATATTATTTACTCAAGAAACTTAGTTTTGAAAAAGTTTTTAAATATTATCTACATGAAGAACACCATTAATATATAAATAATATATAAATTATAGTACACAGGAGAATTGTTAAACTTTCAGTTAAAAAAGTCACAAAAGTTTCCAAGCTGTCCTCGTACAAGTTTTAATTCATACACTTTCACAGTCTTCTTAAAATAAATTTATAAAAAGTTATCTTAATTCTTTCTAACATAAAAATTTAATACTTAAAAAGTTTTCGTATTTTAGTATCAACTTGATTTTAAATCAAACACGCTTGCTCGTCTCTCAGTTTTGTTTTAACTTCTAGACATAAATAAGATAAATACAAAATTTCTGAGTGTCACTGTAGTTAGTAAAATGTTCACCATTTTGTTTTCATCATAACGCAGCATCACTTGAATTTAAACAAAATTTCACAAATTTATATACATTAAACACAGCGTCGTAAAAGTAAAAATCTAGAAATGTTATTTTATTTTTTTGTAATTTCGTCTTGCCATCTTACCGTTTGATGTAAAATTTTCCTACCCTTTATATGAGTGATTATTTTAACTAATTTGACTTCGCAGAATTTTTAAGTTGACTATAAAAAATTTGTTAAATACAAAAGAAGAAAATGTTCTGTAATAACGAGTGATTTTTTAAGAGCTTGAGAACTTTTTTTAAAAAAAAAAACGCATAAAATTTGCAAAATCTCATCGGTTCTTTATTTGAAACGTTAGATTGGTCCATGACATTTACTTTTTGAAGATAATTTCATTTAAATGTTGACCGCGGCTGCGTCTTAGGTGGTCCATTCGGAAAGTCCAATTTTGGGCAACTTTTTCGAGCATTTCGGCCGGAATAGCCCGAATTTCTTCGGAAATGTTGTCTTCCAAAGCTGGAATAGTTGCTGGCTTATTTCTGTAGACTTTAGACTTGACGTAGCCCCACAAAAAATAGTCTAAAGGCGTCAAATCGCATGATCTTGGTGGCCAACTTACCGGTCCATTTCTTGAGATGAATTGTTCTCCGAAGTTTTCCCTCAAAATGGCCATAGAATCGCGAGCTGTGTGGCATTTAGCGCCATCTTGTTGAAACCACATGTCAACCAAGTTCAGTTGTTCCATTTTTGGCAACAAAAAGTTTGTTAGCATCGAACGATAGCGATCGCCATTCACCGTAACGTTGCGTCCAACAGCATCTTTGAAAAATACGGTCCAATGATTCCACCAGCGTACAAACCACACCAAACAGTGCATTTTTCGGGATGCATGGGCAGTTCTTGAACGGCTTCTGGTTGCTCTTCACTCCAAATGCGGCAATTTTGCTTATTTACGTAGCCATTCAACCAGAAATGAGCCTCATCGCTGAACAAAATTTGTCGATAAAACACATTTCGAACCGAACACTGATTTTGGTAATAAAATTCAATGATTTGCAAGCGTTGCTCGTTAGTAAGTCTATTCATGATGAAATGTCAAAGCATACTGAGCATCTTTCTCTTTGGCACCATGTCTGAAATCTCACGTGATCTGTCAAATACTAATGCATGAAAATCCTAACCTCAAAAAAATCACCCAATACTTTCCAGAGTAAAGAAAGAATATAACAGAATGGTAGCTGTCACAATTAAAAGAGAATAAGAGAAAATTATCTAACTTTGTTGTAATTTTATTACATCGTATTGTAGGAACTTTATTGCCTTCTTGACAACGTTCTTTAACTCAAACTTGAAAAAAATAATATTGTCGACATCCCTAAAATAAACTAATAAAATTTGCTCGGCTTAAATTAAAAAAATAGCAATAGCAATTGACATTCATTCATAATATGTTTATTTAAGATGTTATTTAATTTGACTTTCATTAAATTTTTTGCAAACTTATGATAAAAAATTATATGTTTGTGCTACAAATTTATGGAGATTTTCTTTTTACACTATCAACCAGATTTACTGTCTTTGCTTTTTATGCTTTAATCCATTGCACTGACCGTTGTTTAATTGTTAATGTACAAAGTGTTTTATTCACGGATATGTGTCGGCAAAGAGTTCAATCGGCATTGCGATTCACAGCTATGGCGTGCTTAAGATTTGATAGCTTTTAAGCAACAAGTATTTCATTCAAATGGAAAATTACTGCACGATGTGATAGTTTCCTGGCTACATTCAGGTCGTCCACTTTATCCCCAGCTATTCAAAAGAATATTGGTGTCGTAATTGGCCGAGTTCCATCAATTGTGGATGTAACGTCGTGTTTAAATTTCAAGTAGTTTTAGATCCTGGTGGACATTTGGCTAAACTTTTGTAGCTGCAACACAATAGAAATGAATTATGTCTCGAAATATTTATATTAAGTCTTTCAGCCTTTAAGTAATATTTTGCCCGGAAAAGCCCTCTGACTGTGGACATAAAAAAAATCTATACTCCCTTTATACAGTCCTTGGTATTTCCCAAACAAGCTCCTATCTAGAGATATCAAGATTAACGACGCATCTAGACATGTTTGCTCTTATCCGACGATGATCTTATCACCGAGTGAAAAGAAAGTGTAGACTAGCACCCCATTGTGTAGTACAGCACACCATACGATACTTCTATATAAAAAAACCGCATTTTCCACGAGAGCACTTCTTCAAAGCTCTTCAAAATACTGCAGTGACAGTTTGTTCCCCCAGGAGGACTCCTATCTAGATATTATATTGGCGTTATTAAGTGAACATTAATTTCAGTGACCTTATAACCAATCTTTACTTCACTTACTCAAAGAAATTGCTTACCGCCTTATGTTTTAAACCGTTCGTTACAAGCAGACACTTGAAATGTTCAAAGAGTATGTACAAGGGTATCCACACTCTAAGGCGATCGTTCGAGTAAGAAAAATGGCAAATTTCAAATAAAAAATAACTCGAACAAACTATATCGGTTAATCGACAGAATTACTAAAAATAAAAATAATTTCTATTAAGATCTTTTTCAATAATTTTTTACTTCTGTTCGGTTAAGAATAATCTAATAAGCTAAAGCTACCACCATAATCTAATAAGCTTTAGTACAAAGTACAAATATCAAAAAGAGCTATGCTGCTTCTCGTATTCTTTCATCTGGGTTTGATGGTTAAATAGACGATGTTTACAACATAACACTAACAAAAATAGATAGACTCGAAGCATGCTGAAGACGGATGTGGCGATCCAGAAAATGCATTACATTCTGCTAGAGTCTAATTTCTAAAAAAAAAATGTCCCATTTTTACTTAAAATTAGTCACCTAATTTGCAATAAAAAAATATTCTTTTAAATTAGGGAGAATTAAACGAACTTAAGTGTGACTTCAAATGTCCTCAGTATAATATATGAATTTTTTAAATTATAAAAAATGATATTTCGGCCATAAGTAAGAGGTGATGGATGTATCCCTAACGTATCCAGATATCGCGCATTAAAAGATATTAACCTTATTTTTTAAGGTTAACTCCGCTTCCGATTTCAAAAGACAATACTAATTTAAAAACTATGTTTTGGAGACTTCATGTATTACTCGACTTCTTCTTATGCTGGAAATAAAACTTACAATACACATGGGCTCATATTTCTAGGACTCACTATTATTTTTATTTTTAAAAACACACAAGACTTTCAGCGATGTCTAGAGGTTTCGGAATGAAGAGCGAAATAAAGGTGAAGCTTCTTAATAATACGTTTTTAGGCGAAAGAAAATGTAGTTAAAGTATTCGTAATTTCTTTGAATAATCAAGTATTGTAGTTAAAAATATGATGACTCACTATCCAAACCATTAAATCTTTCATTTAGACCCAATAATAAATAGACCCAATTATAAATTCGAATTTAAAATTTTCGAACACTAAACGCAATGTTGCCAGTTAACTGTATAGGATTGTCGTAGCCTCTTCGAAGTAAAATTTTCACAACCTTCTGTATCATTATGCACCATTCAGTTTTACGTTCTATTTTGCAGACAAATTTGTTCTGCAAATCGTTCTTGTATCACACGCCTCAAAGCCTGTATCATTGTATTGACAGCAAATAATTCTCAAATACTTCGGACAAACACGACCATTATAGAATTAGGGAAAGAGTAAAAACAAAAAATTTTCTTTTCTCGCATTATTCTTTTTTAAGTGTCACATTTTTGATAATATTTTTTCAGAGTCCTGCTTTTCATTATTTAGGTCCCGCTTTTTGATAAAAGTCATCTGGTTACTTTATATATACCTTACGGCGAATATCTAAGATATGGATCTTTCAGCCGATTTGTTTTTATTCAAAATAAAAGAAGTTTTGAATTATTTGGGAAACGATGTATACACACGCAAAGATAAAACATGATTGAGGTAACCATAATCTAAGAGCAACATATAATGATTGAATTATATAGTTGTAGTCAAACCATATTATTATTAATATTATAATAATATTGTTATGTTAGAACCATATTATTGTCTTACTTAAAATAATTATTTAGTTGTAGTCAAACCATATTATTAATAATATCATAATAACATAGTTATGTTAGAAATATATGTGACCCGGTCTATGAAAAGGTGGCTTATGACTCAAAAACAAAATTTCGAAAAATTAGCTGTTAAAGATAAACAACTTCAAAAGTTTCAACAAGGATAGCGACGAAGAAAACTACTTAATACTGCTAAATAATTATTTTTTGTGCAAAACAGCCTTTTTTTGGTAAAATCGTTTTTGCAGCGTTCAATCCTGTTTTTAAATTTTTCAATTTCATTTATTATCTTGATTCTAGATTTTAAATAAAATTCTGCTTTTCTTTCATTTATGCTCTTCTTTCTCTACATTTTTAGTACACGTCTAAGCAAGTTAGGACTTTCTAGTTTTCACCACGTGAAAGGGCGTCTCAAAAACTATCGAAACCAAAAAAAAGTGAAAAAATTTTTTTTAAGTCATAAGCCACCTTTTCATAGGCCGGGTCACATATATTGTCTAACTTAAAATAATATTTTATTATGAAATAATAACTTAAATAAATATAGTGAAATATATAAATGTAAGAACATATCTTATACTAAAACACGCAATTGATTATTAGTTTATTTTTTAAGCATTGGATATGAGAAACGACTCTATTCATAATTATAATTTTTTGAAAGAAATCTAATTATTTTAAAATCTTAACACGTAACTTCAAAAACCAAACATTATTTGTTTGCTTTTAGTCTTAGTGTTGTAACACACGCGGAAACTTATCATAATTTTTTTACTAATAATATCTGTATAATAATAAGGAAAAAGTGCTTAAGTCTGATTTTTAAGTTTTGTAGTAGAACAATTTTAAACTTTGAAATTAATTTCTTTTTTAAATAGCTTATCTTAAGACTTTACATAAGAGGGTCAAACGTATGTTTTGGTAAAAAAATCTTATATCTACCAAAAGTACGCAGGCGTTGCAATAAATATGTTGTGTAAGAAGTTTTTATGCTTTAAAAAAATAACTTAGTAGTTTCTTAAGCTTTTTTCCAAATGCAATTAGACATTGAAAAAAGATAAGTAGAAAGTAATTTCGCTATAACTTCCTGAAAAATGGTACTAAATAATTGAAAATTTTCCCATGGGTACTTGGGTAACGGAGATTACAAAGGTGCCAGTAACTAAAATTTTGCTTAAGTCGACTTAAACACTTAAGCCTTATTGCCACAGATATATTACAGTTATAAAAACAATATTATTTTGAAATACTAATAAAACTTTGGTTTCGGTGGAAAAATTGTATAGTTCAAACCAACCATGTTGCATTTTTTGTTGTTGCAGTAACCATTAAATTATCACATACTAACAACTTTTTTATCGTGACCATAGTAATGATTAAAACAACCATAAGTTTTTCATCAAAACCACATATTGTTACAGAGAACATAAAATGGTTCTTGTGACCATAACCATGCTTTTTCTCTGCGTAGACCAATTTTATATTTTACACATCATTGATATGGACACCACCGTTAGAGGATAAACTCTTACAGATAAGTACCTTCTTATCGAAGTATGCGCTAGCAAAGTATAGTTTCCTTCAATAAAATAACCACATAATTTTCATTAAAAATATTTTAATTGTTTTTGGAAAATGATAGAAAAAATGTTATTTAGTTCCATATCGAGCTATAGCAATAAAAGAAACAATGAAAAAAACTTTAATAGAAATCAAATAAATTTTGTGCTTGTCATTGAAGGAAGTGAGTAATAAAATATAATAAATATACACATACATACATATGTATATATACATATGTATGTATGTGTATATATACATACATACATATGTATATATATACATACATACATACATATGTATATATACACATACATACATATGTATATATGTATGCGCATATTTAAGTACCTTTATATATGAATAAGAAGAATTGATATCTGTTCTTGTCAGTATTAATATTTTAATGATTATATCGACAATGATGTGTATAAGTTAATTAGGTGTAAAGTTAACTTTGAAATTTAATAATTTCATAGAACATTAAAAAAAATTCCGCTTTGAATTATTGTTAAGTCATTGAATACTTTGTTTCTTCTTATCTGTAGTAAAATCTTAATTTATTTTTCTATTACATATTAGTATACTTTGTAGATTAGGTACCTTCGAAGGCATATTTATATAAGGAAAACTCACTGGGTGTCTTTAAAATATTAAGGGGGAAAATTTAAATTTTGTTTATTTAAAATACCTTTAAAATACCTTTTAATGACAAACTCCATATACACATCGATCGTTCAGTATCATGCCAAGCGATTTATCAGCAATATCTGACTTAAAGGGCGACCTGAATATTCGATTTCACTTCAATTGTTTGTCATAAATGAAGCTGCTTGCCTTAATTTTTAGAATAGCTTTCTAACAGAAGTAGAAAGCTATTCTGGTAGACAGAAGAAGTATTTTTATTTAATTAAATATAAGAAAACTTTTACAAAATGAATGAATAACACTGTTGTTAATAAAATATACACCATTTTATATCTCATAATAAAACTCCGTCGTACAAGTTTAAACAAAAACACCCTTGCAACAAATTAAATACAATTAAGGTTTTGCTTTCGTTGCCAAAATACAAAGGAACACGTTTTTTTTTATACAGCGCACAGTGTTGTGAGTGTGGCCATAAATAGTAAAATCCAATTATGGAAATTAAAAAAATGTCTAATGGCATTTAATAAAAGACACTTTTACTAATAAGCGTAAAAAAAATTAGATTACAATAATAATTTTTTCTAAAGATATGGCTATTGTATAACAAAGGAATACAAATGAGCATGTATTTCGTAGGGTTAAATAATTGAATTTAGTTGGAAAATAAACCAATTTGTACTAGATTAGTTGTTGTTTTAAGTATATAAACTGTATTTTTAATTACATATGTCGATAACAGGGTATGCATCATTATAAGAATGATATTAATAAAATAAAAAAAAACTTGTTGTGATAAGCAAACATATAATAGTGTAAAAAATTTTTTTCAAGTATTTCCGGGATATTTTTTCTTCCATTTTATAACAAAAAGTATGTTAATTTTTAAAAATTAAAATTTAGCTGCGCCTAAGTGCGCCAATTTAAATTATTGTTTTTAGTGTATCAAAGTGAACTATCTAGTGGAAAAAAACTTTCGAATTTTTCAATAAAGTATATGGGATGAAAGCTGTGATTCCCACGATTCCAGAGGTGGTTAGGTTTTTCATGTGCATAACGCACCTATAAAAAGTTAGACGGCTTTAAAGTCGAATTATTTTTATAATTTTTTCACAATTTTTAAGTAACAAAAATGAGTTTGAAAAAATAAATAACAAGAATTCATTTTTCAATAAAAATGCATGCAATTATATTTGTGTTATTCAGAAATGTAGCAAAAACAATGTAAAAATCCGAAAATTCAAATATTTATAACAACACTGTAAAAAAAATTGTGAAGTTTTTAGCCAAAATGTGTACTTTAAAAAAAAATTGCCAGCTTCGATGGACCCGAAAAAATAGCCAAAAAATATGTATATATTTAGGTTTAAAAATATATTGAAGGTGAGGGTCTATTCATCTAATTGAAAAAATATAAGTGTCTTGTATTCGAAATTAATTAAAAAAAATTTATTTAACTTTTAATTTTTTTTCTAATTTTTTGTAAAAATATATTTTTTAGCCTAATGTGGGCCTCATCTGAATTGAATTAAATTTTGTCAAATCATTAGAAATATCACATCCAATTACTATATACAAATTTCATACAGTTGGCAATTTTTCTAACTTTTATGACACTTATAAATTTCAGGATATATGGGAAGGACACGAATACTTGCTTCGAATTTTTTTAAATTTTAAATTTTGTTACATTTTGCCATCCTAAATATATGTGCCAAATTTCAGCTCTTTACAATAACTTTTTCTATTTATGGCCACTCGTTATATGAAGTCACGACACTGTGCAGCACCGTAAAAGTAAATGTCGACAAATTTTTTCTTTTTCAGTTAATAAAATTGTATTTTTCTGTAATTTCGTCTTGTCGTCGTATCGTTTGCCACAAGATTTTCCTATCCTCCAATCAAGCGTTTACTTAAGCCAATTTTTAAGTTAACTACAAACCCCTTAAGCTTATTTACGCAGTTTAAATCTATAAAAAATTTATTAAATGGAAAAGCAGAAAGAAATCGTAAAAATGTTCTAATTATAAAACTTTAATACTTTTTAAAGCCATGAAAAAATAATAAAAAGCCATAACGAAACGTAATACATGAACATCGCTGTTCTTTAAAGGCAGGGGCACATAGAATCCTTCATACGATATACTTTGTTGTATTCAACTGCGGTTAAAGTACCGACGGAAGAGGTTGACTATGAGTTAAGACTTATAAAGCTTTGTTCTCTATTTTACTTTGTTTAATTTATTTATTTTGTTGTATTTTGTTTTATTTTCACTGTTACTCAACACAAAAAATTTATCGAAACAAAGAAAAACCAATTGATAGCTTTCATACTGCTCAATGTACATACTTATGTACATTAAAGGTTAAAGTTGCCTAACTTTCGTACTTTGCGTTGTCGGAGACTTACTGATTGTAACAATGCTCATAAGAAAACCTGTATTTCAACTTCCTTATCTTTTCCTATATTTTTTGCGAGCGATTTTTAATTGTCATGCATTTTTACATTTCAATGATAAATACATAAAAAGGGCAAGAGTTGTTTGAGACTCAAACAACAATAATTTTTATTTCATACATACTGTTTATTTAACCAGGCCTTAGTAGAGAATTTAAGCAAATTATCTAAATTTTTTGCATTCATTTCATTACAATTTTTAGTAGAAAAAGTTCCTTTAGTTGTGTTTTTAAACTCAATCCAGAAAAATATTTGCATATAATCGGGGTACCGAATAACTGCGTTGGTTGTAGGTCCTAAAAACTTCCCATCAAAAAATGCTACTTCGCCGTATGCAGTTTGTAAGGGAATGACGAGTTGTTATGGCTTACAAACCTACCTACATATGACATAATATTTGTTTGTGATGTCCCATTTAAGCGATAATTTCAGCACAGTGTAGATGTCCTTAAGTCTGTCTTTTAGTTGGGCTTTAAAGGGGAACTGTAAAAAATGCATTGGTTTTTGGAAACTGAACATCTTATGTCCCTAAGAGATATATCGCACCTCATCTCACCTGTAAGGAAATCCCTACCGTTTTACGTGAAAAATATGATTCGACAAAGAAATAACTTTAGGCGAGATTGGCAACGATATAGGAATATAAATGACCAGTATCAAATGAAAATTTTAAATAAAAAAATTCGTGAAGAAATTGATAAATTCAGAAATAAATCATGGGATCACTTGCTATCCACTCTTGATAAAGGCTCTCCGCCATTTTGGAATTTAACCAAAATATTAAGGAAGAAGTCCGGAAGTATTCCAATTCTGAAACAAAACGGTTACCGCTATACTACCAACCAAGAAAAAGGTGAAATTTTGGCTCAAACATTTGCTTTGAACCATTCCATTTCAGCAAATCTTGGAAACCCCCCTACAAATTCATTAGTTGATAATACTCTTGAATCATTTCGAGCATTGAATGTTAATCATTCGGAAGATTTTTCAACAACTACTTCAGAGATTGCTGTAATAATCAAGTCGTTTAAGAATAAAAAATCACCAGGAATTGATGGTGTCAATAATAGATGTTTAAAAGCACTTCCTCAAAAGGGAATTAAATGCTTAACAATCATTATAAACTCTTGCCTAAAATTTTGTTATTTTCCACAAGAATTTAAAGAATCCAAAGTCATTCCAATTAAAAAGCCAAAAAAACCTCCAGATTGCCCTACTTCGTACCGACCTATAAGCTTATTGTCCTCAATATCTAAAATTTTGGAAAAAATTATTAAAATTAAATTAGTAGAATTTATGGAAACCAATAACATTATTCCGCCTCAGCAGTTTGGTTTTCGCAGAGAACACAACACTGCACATCCACTAATAAGAATAAGAAACTTAGTCAACGAAAACTGCAATAACCAAAAATCAACAGGCATGGTCTTACTCGATGTCAAAGCAGCCTTTGACTCAGTATGGCATGACGGTCTTGTTTTTAAAATGATAAATTTTAACTTTCCCATACAGCTTACAAAGATTATTCAGAGTTTTCTCCATCTTCGTACTTTTAAAGTTCATATCGGTTCATACTCTTCTGAATCTGTTTCTCTTACAGCAGGATGTCCGCAAGGCTCTTGTCTGTCTCCTATTCTTTACAACTTATATACAGCCGATTTTCCCCAATTAAACTACTGTACTATGTCAATTTTCGCTGATGACACAGCGGTCCTCAGCTCCGAAATATTGGCTACTAATTACTAATCTTCAAAGGGCCTTAATAGAATTGCATTCGTATTTTTACAAATGGAAAATTATGTTAAACTCTAATAAAACTCAGGCAATATATTTTACTAGAAAACGCAAAGATTGTTTTCTACCACAGAATTGTATTATGTTTGACAACAATCCTATTCAATGGGAACAAAAAGTTAAATATCTAGGTGTTATGCTAGACCCTAAAATGAAATTTAAAGACCACATACCGTATATAACAAATAAGGTAAACGTACTACCTCAAATATTATATCCCTTTATAAATAGAATTCAAGACTGAGCATTAGCAATAAAAAATTAATTTTAAAGTCTATTTTCCATGCTGTTATTTTCTATGCAGCTCCTGTTTGGTCGACAAGTGCGAACTGCCATTTACAAAAATTGCAAATATCGCAAAATAAGTTATTGAAGTTAATTTATAATCTTCCATGGTTTTTTTTCGACTGAGCGACTTCATTCTCTTGCGGGTATAGAATTAGTTAAAGAAAAAATAATTAGACTCACTGAAAATTTTAATATCAGATGCCTGAGCTCTGGTTATGAACATATTAATGAGCTCGCTCATCTTAGTTAGGATAGTAAGTAGGTTAGGTTAGGTTTAGTTGTTTTTATAAAAAAAAATTGTCAAATAGGTTTTTGCTAAATTTTTACCTCCAATAAAATCTTTTGTATATGTACATAAATTTATAAAACATTGTTAAATTTTATTATTAAGCAGAAAAAGATAAAAATCTTGAACTCTTTAAAATGTATATAAACTAAGTGAAATGTAAATATTATAAAAATCAAATAAATTGAAATTGAAATTGAAATTGAAACATCTTATGTCATACAAAATTGCATTTATTTATCTAAAATCTGTGTCTTACTTTTGAGAGCTTTTGTATGTCAGCTTACAGAAACTTCTTCTTTTGCTGGGTTCATTTATTATCTAGCGCTAAGATGAAAATCGAATAAGATTATACCCGCTAATTGCATGTGGAAGGGGTTGATATGGTAGAGAAAATATACAGAACCAAAAATGCCTAATAGAATGTAAGATATTTTCTCTATGAAATATTTTTAGGCTAAGGGATATTCAGGCAGAAAGAAGGGAAGTTTTTTTTAAGTGATTCCTTATTATTTCCATGTAGTAAATCTTTTTAACTTTATCAAGAAGGGAATCCCAATAAAGCAATGAGAAAAATTGTTATTCACAATTTTTTTTATTCATTTTTGACACAAAAAAATAAAAAACAATCCATAGAAAAATAACTTTTTCTTTCTATAAGGATTTCTTCTAAATTGTATTAAAAATGGATTTCTTATTGATTTCATTAGCCTACCTAATTGATTTTTTCAATCCATCAGAGGTTTGATTAATGATATATTTTACAATATAGCCAGATTCTTCGCATTGTTTTGTAAGATTATATAATACTTCTTGGGCCATGATGTTGATTCTAGAAAAACCTACAAAGCTAAGACTATCAATAATAAGTTTACCTTGTGACTACAATATTAGTTGTAATTAATATTTCAGATTTATTTTGGCAATTTCTGTTCTTTGTTTCAATTGCTAATAAAGTTTACTCTTCAAATAAAAAGATATAAAAAAGCACTCGTATAATAACATAAAACTAAAAAGTACATTCGAAACCAGAGTATGGAAATGAACAAATCGAAACGTTTGCTATTAATTGGTAATGTTTGGTTGTTTTCTTGGTGGAAAATTACATACATATTTTATATTGTTTTAACAAATTGTGTATTTAATAGTTATTGGAATAAATAAAACCCTTTTACTTGTAAAGTACATAAAAAAAAGCTAAAAAAATAGTAGAAAAAATATTAAAACAAAGAATTGGTTCCTAAAACATACGTAACCCATTGTCATCCAAACGCTTTTCTTTACATGATTAATTTTATATGAGCTACTGCTCATATCGTGCATGCACTTCCTTTTCCATTTTATTACAAAAGGCTTTAGGCAGCGTTTCATTAAAGTCCCCAAATTTTATATTTTAAATTATTTAATATTTTGCACAACAAATGCTACAATTTTATTATAGTATGGCAACTCAGTTCTACTTTATCCAGACGAAAATTCAAATTAAGCAAGAATTTGTTTAATTGGAATTTGACTTGCAGCTTGGAAAGTTGTCCCGACAAAATTATTCTGTCACTCTCTAAAAGAAAAATTAAAGAAATTGTGTCCGAAACAAATAAGTGAATCCAGCTTAATACTATAGAAAAGATATTGAAAAAAGTACTTGACTCTATTTGTACATGGCTCTGCGCATGTATTACAATTATTTTAACTTTAACTAGAAAGAGTACAAAAAATACATTTAAATGCATTCAGTTAGTGGAATATGTAACCAATAAAAATATAAACTACTGTTACCGCAACCCTTGGGTCTACGACTAGATAGCAATGGCATCTCAAATGATGTGAATCGATATTTTCCAATTTTAATCATGACTTTATATGAAATACTCTTCTGTGCATCGTTGATATATAAGTTTTTAAATAAAACTCTCTTCTGATATTTAGCTTCTTGTGTATGTACTTTTAATATATATTTTTTGTCGATGAATTATCTGGGTAATTTGCATTAAAGATATTTTAAAGCTTTTGGAATAAGCTGAAAATAAATCAATTTTTTGAGCAATAAAAATTTAACAGAAGTCAACTAAAAAAATATTTTTACTTCGCATTGAACGAATAATATGCCTTTTAATGTCCTTCCTATATATTAATTGATTGTATGTGAGTTTGGGAGTCAATAATACAATGTTTTATTTTAAATATGATTAAGCTACTAAAGGAATCAAATATTAATATTCTTATGATGATAATGACAATGCTGTGTATGAGTTAATAAGTGTAAAGTTCAAATTTGAGAAATACATAGAACATTAAATTAATCCCATTTGAATTACTCTTAATTCTTTGAATATTTTGTTCGTATTTATCTATTGTGAAACCTAAATTTATTTTATTATTTTAAATAAGAAAACAATAAAAACATACCTGTCAGAGAAAATAAAATCATATTTTGAGAATTTTATTTTATTAAATTCTAATTTCTTTGTTTTAATAAAATTTTGTCTGTCTGTTGAAATAAATCAAACCTTAAAGTACATAGAGACCCAACTGAAATGTCAGAAACCTGAGTCTATGAATGTAGTGGTAGATAAATTTGTATGTGTTGGTTTTAAACAAAATTGCCGATATACTGTTTTAATGTGAGTAAAAATGTTGCTGTCACATGTGTGTTGAATTCATATCATACCCGTATGTGTGACGACATTTATAGTGACTTTTTTTTTACATTTTGAATGTTGGGCCTCTATATACTTTATGATTTAAACCAATTTAAGGATATGTAGTTTTATTATTATCTTAATAAGGAAGCAACAAATATAAAAATTAAATTATTTTGAGTTTAAACATCAAGATCAATTAAGAAATAATTACAATTTGCTTTTTAATACTTGAAACTAAATGTTATGCCACAAGTAAAATCTGAGAGTGGTATTAAACAATTAAATTCCTGCCTTATATATGTGACAAACTAAAAAATACAAAATTAAAATAGTTGTTGGAATCATTTTGCATTTGCAATTTTTAAACCTGAAACAAACTTAATTGAATTTTAAATGATTCAACTATATTTTGTCGAGTAGTGTTCTAATGGTATACGTTCGATTCTACTACCAAAGGGTAGAAAAACCCTATACTCGGTTTGGCGAAATTGGTGATCAATGTTTATTTATGAGCCTCGATGGATTGTAAAAATCAGTGGGCCATTCAAAAAAGGTGTCATCAGTTTATGACTAATATATCGTTCATACAAGGTGATAGCAATTAACTTTGTTCGTCAATAGTGTAGCCGCGGATTCGTGGAATAAATTCTATTAACATATTATGCCACAAAATATAATTTATTCCTTCACTTTTTTTTCTGGAAAAATAATTTTTAATTTTTTCGGCATAACTTACAGGCATTCCTAAATTTCCACTAACAATATTTTTGACCCGCTCTATGAAAAGCTGGCTTATGACTGAAAAACAAAATTTCGAAAAATTAGCTGTTAAACAATGCATTTCGTCAGTTTCTTAGTAGTTTTTCTTTTGCATTATGAACAGTTATGCCCAAGAAGCAACTAAAAAAATGCAAAAGAGCATACATGAGATAAGTTCGTGTGTGTATATATACAGTAGCGAGAAAAAGAAATGCAACTCTGTGCCATATGATATTCTATCGAGACTCGATATTTATAACGGTTATCCAATTTAATTCTTCTTTTGTTTTTTGATTCGTTACATTTTAATATAATTAATGACATCAATAATTGGGGTTTGCTTTTCTTCAAACTTTATTTTTTTATATTTAAAAAAAAAAAGTGAATAAATTTGGCAAGAAAAAAAAATGAAACGCAATGTATTAGAAGTTAAAGTAAGTAATCTATTGTTATCAAAATTAAAATTTAATGAAAAATTTTAAAATTATTAATTTTATAATAGAAACAACTATCACCTGATAGCAAATTTGCAATTGTCCAGGCTTTGGAAGAAGGTAAACCAATGAGCGAAGTTGCCCGTCAATTTGATGTAAATAAATCTACGGTTTTAGTAATAAGTATTAGTAATAAGTATTGTAATACAAAAATTTAAATAAAATTTTTGTATTACAAGGTGTTGCATTTTTTTTCTCGCGTAATCTAAGGGATATTTTTCTTAAAATGCAAAAAAAAAAAATAAAATTACTCATTCTTTTAAACCCATAATCACGTAGATAATTTAATAGTAACTATAGAAAAAAGCCCAAAGTTTCAGATTAATTAGATGCATGAGTAAGTTAGGACACGATCCTGAAAATCATATGTCATCGAGTTGCATTTTTTTTTTCTCGCTACTGTATATAAAGAGCGATGTTTTTTTCAATGCAAATCACAAACCAGTTTCTATTATTATCTTGATTCTGGATTTTCAATAAAATTCTGTTTTTCTTTCATTTGTGCTCTTCTTTCTCTACATTTTTAGTACACGTCTAAGCAAGTTAGGACTTTCTAGTTTTCACCACGTGAAAGAGCGTCTCAAAAACTATCGAAACCAAAAAAAAGTGAAACAATTTTTTTTTGAGTCATAAGCCACCTTTTCATAGGCCGGGCCACATATAGTTAAATTGTAGGCACAGTGAAACTGAGCAACTTCCGTGAACATACCAATAAAAGCTGTCTAGGCACCCTAAATAGCCCATTAGAGTAGTTTCCTCAGACTGTCCGAAATACGACTATATAGTTTTGGATTATATCAGTTGTAAAGTCGTGCCCGTCACGTCGTGGGCGTCCTGATAATATTTTGCTCGATTTTGCTTTGTAAGTATTCCACACCAATTATAAAACTCTTACTTTTAAAGTGCTTTAGTTATGGTTTATTTATTTATTTTACCCATTCCTGGATATAATTCTAAAATTTGTAAAAAATTCTAAAATAATTGTAAAGCTCAGTAAGAGGTGTTTAAAATATATTAATAACATTGTAATTCCACAAAAATACAAATCAAATACAAATTCTATTAATTGGCGCCTACTATTGCGCAATAGCTTTTAAAATATTTTACTTTTATGTGTTCAAAATATAACTATAACAATAAATATATAAAAGATAACCATGTTGAAAATATCCCAGTTTTAAACCGAAAATTTCAGTACCTTTAAACCGGAAATTGCGTTTTTCACTTTTTTTCTCCACTTTCTCTTGGAAATAAGATATTTTTTGCGGAAAAAAAGTATCCTATATTGGTATCAGGATACTTAGAGGTACCTCCTCATAAAATTTTTTTTAAATCCATCCAGCAGTTCTTACGTGATGCGAACGCAAAGAAAAGAAGACAGACAGACGAAAATGAGTTACTATTTTATTATACATATGTATAGATATATAAGTTTAAAGGAATAAGATATTTTTTTCTTTCTTTATTTTCAAGATTTGTTATCGGTTGGTTAGACTGAAGTCCGATTAATATCTGATGCTTTATACTCTTTGTCCTCTTTATTCATTGTCACACATTTTTGTTTTTTCTTAAAGTTAGAAAGAAAACTAATTTTCCTCTTTGCTTAAATATTAATACATAATTTAAAAGAGAAAAAAAAAAACGAGAAAAACAATCGTAAACATAATTAAAAGTTTTTTATTTCATGGTAAAAAGATTTTGTTAGAAAAACGTTTGTTAATAAAAACTTTTAATTAATATAAGTTTTATATCCCTTGAAATCTTGTCGTTTATGCATCATACAATTGTGCTTAAAATTGTGGTTTTGCAAACGTAATGTCATATTGTGATTGTGACGTAATTTTTGCACGTGACGTCAAATTATATAATCCTTTCACATCTATGTTGTAAACAGATATAGAATTAGTTTATAACAAACAATGAAGTGAAATACATCCAAAGAACGATAAGTTATCGTTACTGCTTATTATAGCAATTTCCGGATCGATTGGTCTCCTGTTTTATAGATGGTGCCAGAGGTCTTCCTTTGAGACTTTATGCAACAAAATAGAAGCAGTGCAAATCTAACACTAAATATAAATCGCCAATAAGCGCAACATTTCAAAATCCCTTAAAAGGTGCATCACTTATGCAAGAGAATTTTTCGAAATAAACGATTTAGTTTTAACACAACATTGTTAACAAAATGTAATTAGGCTTGTTAACGTCAATGAATGTACGAATGCTTTCAAAACACAAATTGCAGTATCTAAAATATGTATTTATTGATGCATTTATATTATACCAGCTTTTTTTCTCGGCGTTGCCTTTGTCCAATTTTAGGGTACTTAAAAGTATCGGTCTAGTCGTTAACCATTTCAATAAAAAAATATGCATAGGAACTAGCTCTTTTCCCCCAACATATAAACTGCATTTTTATTATAAAACCTTACGGGTAATTATCATAATATTAAATAATTTCAAATCTTGTTTACTTTACATACAAGGAAAATTGTTTAATATTAAATTAGTTATTTCGAAGTTGAGACTTTTACTTAGATCTCATCAAGAGCGCAACTTATCAGGTCCAATCTGTCTAGTATGACACCAAGGCTATATGAAGACAAAATATTTTCCAACTGGTTCCAGAAAATATAATTTAGAAACACTTTAAATTACCTTTTTCACTGTTTTCTTGCCTTTGATACCCAGTTTTGAAAACAGACACAGACGTTTTTATATTGTTGATAAAAAATATATCTCTACGACTTTTGATTTACACAGCCACCCACCAAGCTATACTATTATACATAGTTATTGTACCTTTACATATAATAAAACTGTAACAGAACCTTGTTGCTGGTGCATTTAGTAACCGTGTTCGCATTACGTAAAAACTACCGGATAAATTTTTATAAAATTTTATGAGAAAGTACCTTAGTACCTTGGGTTAAATATAGCACACTTTTTTCCTCAAAAATATCTTATTTCTAAGAAAAAAATAGAGAAAATTAGTGAAAGTATACAATTTTACCGATTTAAAGGTGCTACAAACTTGACACCACCTTTTGTTTCACACTGTGTAATTTTTTAAGTCATGGCAAAATAACCATATACGGACACAACTACGTCATAAAAGACCAAAAAAAGACCCCTGTCTCCCAATTTTGCCCAAAGTCCTCCAGGTTTTTTTTTATGGGCCCTCAAAGATGTGGGGCCTCAATGTCATTTTTGCAAAAAAATTATCATTTACTCAAGCTCATATTTTGCAAACCGTTTGAAATTTTGATATACTCTCTGAGGCAAAGTTGTAGCTCTTGTCATAAAGAACAAAAATTGTTAACATATAAAATCAAAAAAACTTCATCTTCAAGGTCAAAATCACAAAAAACTTTAAAAAATTCAATTTTTTTTTTTACGTTTTTTCCCATGTTCAGGTCCATAGGTAGCAAACCGTTCAAAATTCAAGGAAACAATCAACTACAAAAATGAACCTAAGATCTCAATAAATTATTTTCAATGTTTATATAAGCAAAAGAATATAACTCTTGCCAATAATATTTTACATTCATAAAAAATTTATTTTTCACAGAATCTTGTTTTCTTTGCAAAAAAACTTAGTACTTTTTCGCTGAATGAAACATTTTTTAAATTGCCTTATTTTTTTACTCGTTTTATTTATACATATATTTTTTCTGATTTAGCGAAATATACATACATATGTATGTATGTTAATGTATGTACATATATAATAATATATGTTTGTGTGTATGCAAATGTATATGAAAAATAAATGGCCTGCAGCAGAATTTAAAAACATATTAAATTTGTGTTTAGATATGAAAAGTTAGAAATGCTTGCAATAATTGTTTATAAATATTGACAAAATATTAAAAAGCAAATATAGAATTATGTTTTAAAGAATACCGATTTAGTATTTACATGTAATATTATTTTTCAAACTTTATAATTCTTATTAAATAAAACATATTTCTCTCTTAAAATAACAAAATAAAACTCATGTCTAATAGCAAAGTTATTCATTTAAATATTATATTTTTCAATTCATATTATTTGCTTTAGTTAAAGAATTTTAAATTATTATTATTGGTTTTAACAAAATTCTATTTGGTTGGAAATTGTGTTGTTATGATGGTGGCGTTGTTATGGCCTTTTTTCTTTACTTAACAATATTTTAATATTTAAATTTTATATTTTTATGCCGACAGTAAAATCACATTTTAACCTTGTGTTTCAAAGTTTTATTCACTTCAACCATTTTTTCTTGTGTTGTACTCGCAGGTGTCAACCAACCATTTGTTTGTATGTAAATAAATGTATGTATGTATGAACATTAGGGTTGACATGCCATTAAATGTTATTCGATTAACTCAAGGCGAAAAAATTAACTCGAATGACTATTTTTTTGTTTTAAGCCTAGTACTCTGTTGGAATTTGTGAAAAATGTTGAGAAACATTTATTATTTCACAAGGAAATTTGACATTTAAAATGTGGTGTCTATCTCGTGATTTAGAAGATTTTTACGATTTTATTGCTTTTAAATATACCACATTGTTTTACAAAATTTTTCTTAAAAATTTTACAAAAATTTCCACATGAAATAATGCCCATTTGCTTTATTTTAAAGCTTAGGTAAAATGTTGCCAGAAACATTTTAATGTTCTTCCACAGTAAAAACAGAGTACTACTTCTGCAACATTTGTTCATGACATTTTCATACAAATTTTTTATGTATGTATGTATGTATGTATGTATGTATGTATGTATGTATGTATGTATGTATGTATGTATGTATGTATAAATGTATGTATGTATGCATGTATGTATGTATGCATGTATGTATGTAGTTCGACAGCATTCTGCATGAAAATATTAACAGAATACTGAACTTTAATAAGAAAAAAATATTTGATTAAAACTTACCCGATAAATATTAAGCGAATAACCGAATATTTGGATAAAATGTAAGTATTTAGCGAGCAACCGAATATCTATTGTATTAGAATCAGAGTTACACGATGTTATTGTTTAAAAAGAAACGATACAGTTTTGTTTTCATAATTTTATTTTTACGATCATCGGCATCATCGAGATCTGCATTAAACAATCTGAGGCAGTGGCGTTTCTTTGCATAGATCTTGAAACTCTTGTACACTAACTCAGTGGTAACCAGTCGACTAGGAGGGACGATCATATATATATGGGAAGCTATGCTACAACAATTAGTAGGAGTAGTCTGATTTCATTAACACTTAAAAAAGCTTCAAAAAGACGCAGTCCAGTTTATCATTTGAATTAAAACCTTATACCCCTTATAACCTTATACCTAAATATAAAGACCCTCGTGCGTATGAAAAACATAATGGTGGGTTGAGTTTGACAAAAGACATTACTAGACAATCTCCTACAGTTTAGTACAGTAAAAATGTATCCTAGTACCTGTTCGGTTATTAGCTAAGATACTTATAATGTTTGTAAAAAAATTCATCTTTTCTGTTTTCTATAAAAAAATTGTCAAACCCTAAATAGTTAATTATCGTTTAGAATAATTTATTCATTAAAATAATCGTTATTCGTTTGAATATTCGTATAAAATGTTGATCCATTAAATGTTATTCTATCAAAATTTGACAAGCCTAAGGAATATGCGAATAAAAATAAATAAATTTTCCCATATTTTTATATGGCTGGTAATAAAAAATAAAAAAAAACAAAAACCGCCAGCGCGAAGGTTTAACTTTAAAGCAAACAAATTAAAAAAAACATCACAATATCCGCTGTTAAATAATCACAACGGTGGTGGTGTAGTCATGTAGCTTTGGTGGCTTCAAAATAATCGTTTACATATAAACATGTGTTTATTTTTTACAGTTTTTAGTCGGTATCTTGAAGTTGACTGTGTGTTTAATATATCTAGAAATCTCATCTGTTTTCAGTAAAATTTTATTCGAAAATTTTATGGAAAATTTAAAAATTTTTTTTAAAAAAAGTTTTGTAAATTTTTAATAATTTTATTGATTTTTTTTAATTTTAGAACATTCCTGCTATCTATATTGAATTAAAATGGTCAGACTAAAGCAAAAAATATCTATAAAAAAAATTTCCTCATATTGACCCCTCCATGTTTCTTTAAACTGCTCCTGTTTACCAGTGGGCATCCTGTGGCTCCATTGGCTATCACTATGTGTATTGCTTTCTATAAATGTCTCAAATACAAATCAAACAAGAAAAACCCTACCAACCTAAAAACAAACAAACATCGACCCTTGTAGGCGGTTATTGATCAACCGATAAATGTATGCACTATACCTGTCACGGTCTAATATTTATTTGGTAAAAACAGCAAAAGAGTATTATTAAAGCTGAGAAAAATTAAAAAAAAACCTGAAAAAATAAATGTGAACGTGGTTTTTGACCCGCAGCCTCCAATGAAATGATCCGATGTTGCTGAATTGCAACTCCCAAATTTTCGAAACTATGCCTGACAGATTTATTTCGTGCTTAAATATAGCGGGTTCATTTTTCCTTAAATTTGCTAAAAAAAATAATCGACTTTTGCTATGGTGTTACCATAATTTAAAATTTCTAAAATATATTTTGGTAGTTAGGTTGTAAAAACGAAATTAGATAAACCTCATTCCCAACTGAGGAGATCCCTTAGAACATCCTGATGGTGTAGGACACTTTCGGGCTACGATGTTGTAAATCTGTAGATAACTTTAAAAATAAAGGTCATGTTCTAGCAAAAACCTGACCGATACGTGCCGTGCGAGGAGTTAAAGGTACTACAAAGTACCAATATCGTATGTCTACATATTTTTTAATTTTAATTAAGTGAAAACAGAGGAATTACTCATTCCGAAATTTCCGTTCGCATTGATAAAAATACGCTTGAAATTGAAAAATTGTATTATTTCTAAAAACACTAACGTTTTCTTCTAGATTGACGATCCTGTAGAAGACTTAATTCTCTCTTTTTACTCTATCTTGATTGGTTTTTTCAGTTGTCGCTGAAACAAACATTTTTTAACTGATTTTATATCTATGCATCGTACGCATAGATATAAAATTACATAGTTTAATTAGGCTGATATTTAAATTATAATAAAAAAATTTAAAAATTAATAGTTAATATGAAATTTATAATCAAGCTTAAGTTCGTTTTTATTCTCTCTAAGAAATAATTAATTAAATTACAAATTAGGTGATAATATTAAAGAAAAATTGGGAAAATTTAATTTTTAGACACCAGCACGAGTGGAATGCACATTTTCTAGACAGCCACGTCCGTCATCAGCACTACTTGTATCTAATTTATTTAGGGTAGTGTTTTAGTTGTAAGCATCATTGAATACAAATTTTCTCGTATTCCATTATCTGGGTTTGATTGGTTAAATAGATGATGCTTAAAATTAAAACTTAAAATTAAAACTTTGAAAATATTTACATATAGTTTTTCTAAATAAATGAATTTAGCATGTGTCCATACTATACAACACTATACAATGTAATTATTAATTTTCATTACAGGTATACCAGAGTATATCGGACACCAGACTACATTATCGGAATAATCAACGGGAAATTTTGTGAAAAGTAACACTTTCATCCTGAAAACAACCGCTTGGCTTTTCAAAAATTTCACTAATATCCAAAATTAAGAAATATTTATAATTAATAACAGTATTAATTTATGTGAATAACATTAATATTTGCTAAGAAAACTTCACAATCGAGCAAAGAAAAAAATGTTTTAGGTAACCATAATCTAATAGCAATATATTATGATTGAATTATATGGTTGTAGTCAAACCATATTATTACCAAACATAATAACAATATTGCCATGTTACAACCATATTACTGTTAACCCTAATAACCCTTATAGAAATATAAACACATCGTAATGAAATATGAGCACAATATGATAAGCATAATATGATTATGATCAAACACAAACATTACATTTTTAAATTAGAGGATTACAGTATGATTAAAAACTATTAAATATCACAATTAATAACACACAATTATTTAGTATTTTATTTATTATCGGTCTCATATTTGTTAATTACGTGACAATTTCTCTAAGCATAAAATAGCAAAACATAATATTATAAAATAATTAATGTTTTTACCATTTTTTTTAACATAAATAAGTAAAATCCGATGACTAAAAAAAATTTGTTTGGTTTCAGTCATTCCTACAATATTTTCTTTATTACTAAAATATTATATTTAAAAGTAATATATTATTTTCGAAAGCTTATAATAATTTGATTCTGGTTTAAAGTTTAGCAAATATTTAATATTTAAAACCAACAATGTTGATTTTTTTTGGTGCAGTAACCATTTATAGATGAATTTTTGACCATAACTTGTTTATCGTGACCAAACTAATGTTAAAAAAAAATTAAAATTTGTTCATCGCGACCATGTTTTGTTACCGAGAACATAATGCGACCATACCGCGAACGTGGTTTTTCTCTGCGTGATACATAAATTATAACGGTTAAAAAAAATTAAACTTTGGTTTTGAAGATTTTCCGTGCTTAATTTTTTAATTTTTTCCTTTAATTTACAAAATAAAAGTTATCTTAATTGGTGGTGTGTAGTAGATAACATTTTCTTAATTTGAAGTGGAGTTGGACTCATGTCAACTTCAACCTTAAGAAGTCAAGTACCTCGACATACATCTTGATTAGCGCCTTATAGAATCAAATCTATGAAAAGTGAAGTAGAGGGTAGCCCAACTAAATTGGTTTATGGGTATGGTGTTATGGAATTCAGTTATGGGGCACTGACTTACCTTGAAATTTGTAAAAAAAAATTCATTTGAGAATGATTACAGTTATATTCACATAAATCCTCAACCGATGGCTCGTAACATACTAAACGACCGCGGTTGAATTCGCTTCGGAGAAAGCAACATCAGATTAAGAATTATAACATCAATTATTAAACTGACTAAATTTAATTAAGTATAATTTAGATTTCAGATATGAATACTTGTTGTCAGTTCTATTATACAATGTATGAAAATTTTTTTTTTTTTTTTTGATTTCATATTTATTTATTTTATCTTCAATATGTTTGAACTAACAATAATTACTCATATCTTAAGTCTAAAATAAAATATACTTTTAAGTCCAGCCAGTGCAAGACAAAAAAATGTATGTTCCACGATTATTGAAATTATTTACGGGTCATCCCTCTATTGTACGGCCAAGAAAAGCAGTATCTCTTCTTTTTAGTCTTATGTAACCAGGAGCATTAAGAATGTTACGCGCCCCCCAGTGGATTTGGATGAGTTTCAAGCTTTTTCAAATACGTTACCGTATGTTTCGCTATTTCTGATTTAACTGTTGCCACGTTTAGATCTTTGTGAATATTAGAGTTTTTGATATACCAGGGAGCAACTGTGATCATTCGAAGAATCTTATTTTGGTGCCTTTGAATTTTTTCAACATTGCTAGCTGAGGCAGTGCCCCATAATTGAATCCCATAGCACCAAATTGGTTTAAGTATCGACTTGCAGAGTAGTAATTGCAATCTAAGCTGAGGATAGATTTTCTGCCAATAAGCCAGTTTAGTTGGACTGCTTTTAACTTCATTTGTGTCAACTTGGATTCTATGTGGCTTTTCCAAGTAAGGCGCCGGTCAAGATGTATTCCGAGGTATTTGACGTCTGAAAGCTGGGGTATCATTTGATTATTTATGCGAATAGGGGGGCATGAGTCCCTACGCAGTGTGAAAGTTATATATATAGTGCATTTTTGTTCATTCACCTTAATTCTCCATTTCTTCAACCATTTTTCCAATTTGAGTACGTGATCTTGTAAATCTTGTGATGCTACTTGCGCGCTTTCATGAATACTTAAAAAAGCTGTGTCATCAGCAAATGTTGATGTGTGCACTTGATTGCACACATCAACTGTACATATCGGATGTGTACAGCAAGTATAAAATGGGTCCCAAAATACTACCCTGTGGAACTCCGGCTTTAATAAGCTGAGGCGAGCTTAAGAAATCTCCTTCTTTTAGTATGAACTTTCGATCAGTTAAATAATTTTTTATGAGCTTATACAAGTTTTCGGGCAAGTTCAACTTTAGGTTAAATATTAGGCCTTCGTGCCAAACCTTATCGAATGCTTGAGAAACGTCGATAAAAAGCGCAGAACAGTATTTTTTTTCTTCAAAGGTCTTTTTAATTACATTTACTAATCTGTGTGTTTGTTGGATCGTACTATGTTGTTTTCTGAAGCCAAATTGATGGTTCGGAATACATCCTTTGGCGCTCAGAATTGGGTTCAACTTAATTATTAATATTTTTTCGAACAGCTTTGATATATTTGATAATAGGCTTATAGGTCTGTATGATTCAACCTTGGTGTTGTCTTTTCCAGGCTTAGGTATCATAGTAATCAAAGAAATTTTCCACTTTGTAGGAAAGTACTCAAGACGTAAAATGGCATTAAAAACAAAAAGAATGATTTTTTGGGCTATACGGGGCAATTCAAATAACATCTTGTTACTGATTTTATCAATGCCAGGAGCTTTCTTAGTATTTAAATCAGTTATTTCCTTTTCAATATCTCGAAGCTCGAACCTTAGGGTAACTGCCGGACTAACATCGATAGGTGGGAGCTCAGCTATATCAGTCGAGATAATTGCAGTAAACACGTTTTTTAAATGATCAACAAACACATTTCCTTTTTCGGTATCATTTCTTGCCCAGCCTCCACAAGAATGGAGGCAATGGAGGCTTACGTACGACTGGTCTATTGAGGTTTCGACATGCACGCCATAATGAATAATCTGATTGTGGAGTTGGGTCCAGATCTTCCAGGTAATTTTTCAGAGATGCTACCCTTTGAGATTCGTGTAGGTCTCTTAGCCGCTTCGTGCAATCTTTAAGTCTAGTTTTAAGTTGAGGAGATCTATATGATTGCCACTCTCTACGAATTTTTCTTTTTTCAGTCAAGAGCCGCTCGACATCTGCAGAATAAATGTGATTGCATCTGTCTATTTGCCGGGTTACAGTTGCATGTTGGGCAGCTAATTATGAATGAATGAATGAATGAAAATGAGAAAAAAATATATTTTTTAAAATTTCGCGTAAAAAATTAATCTTTAGAAAAAATATGTCTTTATTAATTAATTTTATTATTTTTTATTTTTATTATTTAATTAATTTTTATTATTTAATATATTTTTGTTTTTCACTCGGCCTTACTGTGCATTTTAACTTTAAAGCACTTAAAAACTAAATAAACCCAAGTATTTTATAATTTATAAAATTTTGGGAATTAAAATATTAATTATTTTAATAAAATGCAATTATTATAATAAAATGCAATTTATTTGTTGGGGGAAAAGCTAGTTGTTTTACCATTCTGTTATTTTTTTTTAGTTATTTTCATTGCACTTACCGTTTTAATTTTTTAAATAAATTACAAAATGTAATTAAGTATAATTTTGCTATTAATATTTATTTTTATTACTCCAATTTTTTTTCTATTTATTTTTCTATAAGTTACAATTTTATGAGTTTTTATGCGTGTGTGTGAGTTTTTCACTGTATAATATTAACTAATCGCCAAATAATACATTTTAGTTTTCAAAGTTTAACATTTTTATTGTTGAATTTTATTAACAGATTTCAATTGTTGCATGCAACTTGTAAAGTAATTGAAATATTCGTATTTCAAATGTGGGGTTTGGCTTTATGAGAGAAAAAGAGCAAAAACTTATTTGCATTTAAAAAAATGTTTTTTTATTTTAATAAATAATTTTTACATAATTCATGGTTCATTGTTTTCTTTAGGTGTTTTATATCGTTAAAATTTTTTTTATATTTTTATTTTTTATATTTTTTTCAAGGTGGGATAAATAAATTTTTAATGTAACATTTTTTTTTACCCGAAATTATTTTTTCATGCATTTTTTTAGTTTTTGTAGAAACAAATAAAGTTTAAACTAAATTATGCTCTTTACATTTAATTTATTTTTTAATACTGTTTGGTAATATACTGGCTCCTCTTTTAGTTTCTCTCTATTTCTAGTATTTTGTGGTCTTATTTTTCAATTAGTAGTTTAGTAATAATAACATTTATTAAAAGTGATAGTCTATTTATGTTTTCTTTTTATTTATTTTAAGAATTAAATAATTAAGTATCACTTATATGTTTACAAATAGTATTTTATATTTCTTTTTTAACTTGTTGCCTTTTATGTTGTCAATTTGTTTAATTTATACCTTGACATTTTCATTATACTAAATAAACACTTTTGAAAATTGTGTGTGTTGTTTTTTTTTATTATTTCTATTATTTATAATGATATGTAAAATTAAATTAAACTAAATAAATAAAACAAAAATGCTTTCAGTTATAGTTAATAATTAAATTTAACAAAAATATACATATTAAACACCAGGATGTTTAGTTATAACATAATTTTGTCGCTTTTTTTAATGTGTAATTAAATAAACAATTTTCCATTAGGTCGTAATCCAACTTTTCTGAAATGTGGTATATTTAATTAAAATGGGAATAAATAAACAGAATAGAAAATATTTTCTGTGCCGCTGCTACCTACTTTTAAAGCATTTCTAGTGCCTTATCTGCCTAACTAGTGTCGAGAATGATGATAATATTTTTAACTTCATAATTTCTTGAAATCGACTTTGGAAAGTTGGTACACTAGATTGGATACAGTAATTCCAAGTCAAATCAAGAAAAAAAAAAATTGTTTTCAAATTTACAACTCCCGATTTTATTTAAGCTTTTGTTATTTATATTCTTTGATTTTCTGAAGCCCAATCTGAAATTTTTACGGTATACTCATCAAGCCGCATTCAAAAACATATGTAAATTAAAAAAAAATTAAAAGACAAGATTTTTATAAAACTTTTTTTTAAATATAAGATTAGAATTTTTTAAAAATATGTTTTATTTCATGATTGATATCAAATTTAAGCGTATATGAAACCCTTTTCAAATGAGCTATTACTCAACTTCCTATGGCTTAAAGAACTAGCTTAGAAACTGGGATATTTAATCCTTGAGCGCAAAAAAGCGATAATAATATAAATGTCCAATATAAATGTCGCTTTTATTAGAGATCAAATTTTTTGAAAATTATATTTGGATCAGAGAGTAATTTTAAGTGCCTTGTTGATTTGGCGTGGAATTGCCCAAAATACACCATTATTTACAACTTTCTAAATTGCTACTTTGCCTACAGTCACATTTACAGTCGGCAAAATTGAATCAAAGTAGAACTAAAGTTGACTACTGTAGAAGATATGAAGCGGCAAGCATATTATAACAATGAAAAAACTGACTCAAATTTAATAAAATGCTTATAACCGTATTCATAAAAATTAAAACGTATTTGAAATGTATTTTAGAACAACTTTTATATGAAAATTTTGCTCTAAAATAGATTTTAAATACTTTTTATTTTTTATGAATATGGGTATTAATGTCCATATTTATAATAAATAAAACTTACTTGAAATGTATTTTAGAACTAAGTTTGTATAAAAAACTTGTTATAAAATATAGTTCAAATATATATAAGCGGGTGCCCCGGTAGGCGAGTGGGTAGTGTGCTAGTCTATCAGTCTGGGGGTTGTAAGTTCGATTCCCACCAAAGACTCTGGGTGTTTCAGTACTGCGAGTGAGGGTCTGCGTTACTTACTATGCTCGGTGAATTAAATTAGAATATAATTTGCAATTCTATTGTAACATTAAATAAATAAACAAATAATAAATATAAATCAAAATTTCAAGCACAGAGGATTATATTATTTATATCTGGCCACAATTTCAGTGTTGAGCTCATTAAATAGAAAACCTTTGCAGGACATTAATATAGTTATATGCAGGACATTAATATAGTTATATTTGAATATTTTAATTTTGACCTCAAATTTTACTTAAAAATATTTCTCTGATATAAGAGGAAATAAGAATTTAAAAATTAAAAAAAAATATTATTTTAAACTTATTAAATGTTAAAAATAATTTCTAACCTTAGTTATCAAGTATAGTAACCCAGCAAAAAAATAATGAATGTGTTCAAGAGGAAATTGTGATTTCATGATTTCCTTGGCACTAATTTCCTCGAATGCATTTTTAATGTCATCCCTAACTTTAATAAAATTATATGTTTTGGAGTATTTGAAAATGCATTAAATTTTTTAGTAAATCACGTGCGCGTACATATTTTTTAATTTTTAATTTATATACTTATAAGCATATATAAATAAAGTCCTAAACACTCATTTAAATGACAGTCAGTTTAGTAAAATGTGAACACATGACCTCCAATGACACGCCTACATATGTTCAAATCATGCGTTTTTCACCTAAATTGGAACCAGTGCAAGATCAGTCGAACTCATGAATTTACTAGTGTTTTGTCATGTCTTGTTTTGCTGGGAACAAATACATTTTTTCGGATCACAATGCAGCTATTTCTTCATTGATTTTCTTATTTTTATTTAAAGTCTTAACGCAAGACATTAGCTGTACTGCTAGCAATTTCTACTCTTTTTAAATACTCGATATTATTCGATACCTAATAGTTAGGTACTCAATACTACTCCATATAGTATGTTTTCGTAATAAAAACGCACTGCTAATCGGAGTTTTAATGAGCTCGCTAAATTTTCTGTTTATTTTATTTCTAAAAACATAAAACTAAAATAATCGAGTAACTACTTCTGTGTATTGATTATTCAAGAAAAATATCAAATTATAATAAATTATGTAAAAACAAATAGAATAATATAATAAAATATAATATAATAATATAAAAAATAATAGGGGTTTTCACGATGGTTATATTGCAAATTTACATACTGAAAATTTGCTGTGCATATTGGTTTAGTTGGTGAGCGTACTTTTTAAATGTATATTGCTTTTTGTGCGAAGCATTTAATTTAATGAAATATCTGGTAAGTCATCTAAAAGTACAAAAGAAATATATAAAAAAAGCACAAAAAGAAAAATATTAAATTAAATTAGTTGTGATTTGTTACAAAAAATTTTGTTTTATATTTTTTTTTCTTTTTTAAAAATATTTCTCAGTTGCAGATAAAAATAAACGATAATTTTTATATGCAACTGAGAAAATATGCACCACTATTTTACCTCAAGGTTTTTTAGTGCAAACGAAGTAAAATGAAAGCAAATTTAATGTGCGTATATTTTGCTGTTGCGTTTCTAAATACAATGCATTTTGGCTTTCATTTGTATTGTATGCACAGTTTGCACTATCCATCGTGAAAACCCCTAATATAATAAAATTTATAATATTTAAAGTTTGTGATAAAAAAAAACTTTTCTCTCTCCTATAAAGTTTCATTTATGCCAAATTTAGTAAAGATGGTTCTATTTTGATAAATCTCGAAGCTGATTGACTTATTTTGTACAATTCAAATTTTATCCTGATTTCTGTTGTTATCCTGATTTCTAAAACCCAAATTAAATGTCTCAATATATAAAGTAGTTTTTCAAAAGTTATTAACGAATGCTACGGAGTTTTTATCCGTGTTCAACCACATCATAAAACAGACCACGAAACGTCAGTGAATTTATCATTTTGAAGTTGCTCCAGGAGAAGCACAGAGGGACACGAGCATTTCCGAGCACGAGCATGGCCGTATAGATTTGACTTATAGCAGCTTTTTACCGTGGTAGTAAGTACTTTATTAAGTACTTTAGTTTTAAGTAATTTTAATAACAACATGTTTTTTTTTTCTTCCTAAATCCGTCTAGTAATTATGATTTGATGGATCTTGAGCAGCATAAACCAACTAACTTGAACTACATTGCCTGTGTCTTTCAAATGTCAACTTTTAACAGTCATTAGGATCTAATGTTGAATTTAAATTTTATTTAAATTGCATTTTTTACCCATCAGTTTTACATTTAATACTCGAATGCAGATATTTAGTACGAACTCGTGGCATATATTTTTTCCATTAGTCCTGCGTCACAACATACGACAGTTATATTGAACAGCTAAATGACTCATATGATTGACTTTAAAATTTTGTAATTATGTTCTGTTATTTGCGTACTAACAGTAGGGGAATTTGTCAAAGAATCGCAATAATATGTAAAAGTAAGTAAAAATCTTTTTGTTATTTCTTTATCAAATTTTCTTTAAAAAATTTAAAATGAAATAGAAATTTTCTACGTTAAGATTACTAATTTATGCTTATTTTTGCCATATTATTTAAATTTATATCTAATGTAGTCGGACTAATAACCCATACTAATCAACTGGTTGTGTTTTACTGTAGTTTATTGTAATTATTATTCATACATACAATTTAAATATCTTTTTTTATTATATACATACACGAGTTTATATATATTTTTAACAGCAACAGATGTGTTTATTCTTTTCTTTTCACAGAAATTATTATTATTCAGATTTTTTATTTCTTAAACAATAATATAGTATTTTATATGTTTTTCTTTTATTTTTATTTTTATTTTTATGTTTATTTATAATTAGAAAAAAAGATGGAAGTCATTTAAAATAATATCTATATTTTCTTTGGCATAATAAAAACATTTTTTATTTAGATTTTTATTTATATTTTAAAATGATTATCAAAATTTACTAGAAGGTGGTGGTATTAAGTTAAATTGGAACAAGAGAGGTTTTATGTTAAAATTTGTTTGTAAAAAAAAAATAAAATATTAATGAAGTAAACTGGAGTGTGAGAAAAACAACCCATACAGTTAACGAAGCATCTTTATGAAGAAATACGGCATATAATTTTAAATATAAAATCTCTTTATAACTTGACAGGAATTTCAAAAGTGTCCTTTCTTAATTTGTATTGGTAGGTACATAAGTGTTATGTGGTTAAATTTTTTAGAAATATTTTTGAGAATTCAGGTTCAGCAGCATTTGCAGGTAAATATTTTGTTGAGTGGGTTTCAAGGAGGCTACAAAATAAATTATATTTTAACAGGGTTAACTTTAGGAGTGGTAGAATATTTGAGAAGTAACATGAATAACAAATTTGAAACAATGGCCATTTTTTGGGCTATTCAAAAGCTTTTGAAACTATTAGTCACAAAATAATAATATATGCGAATCAAGCTGACAAAAGGGATCTTATCTTGACAAGGGTCGAAATTGAGTTGTCGATATTTTTCGATAAAGTACAAATATCTTGGCAGAACACAAAAAATTTAGGCAAAAATCTAAGTTTATAATTCGAACGTATAGTTTTGAGATAATCAAGGTTAAAAATGGGCAACCGTACGTACCATAAGTCACAATCACTTTTTTAAACCGCAAAGAAAAAGGCACCTAAGGGTAAAAAAGTAAATTAACGGAAGAACCGTTTGAAGTTTACCCTTTTTTCAAAATTTTTTCCGAGTGCAAATGCTGTTTACATACCTGTTATGACTCCAAATTGCTTATTATTAAAAATTTTTCATATTTCTCCGTAGTCAAATCACACACTGAAAAACTAATTTTTCGACCTCAGAAACACTTCGGAGAGGTCTGGGACCATTTACATTCGATTCTCCAGTACCAATTAAAAAAATTTAATATGCCTTGGACCAAAGTAAAACAAGTTCTGTAAAAAATTAAAGCGTCAGCCTTTTACGATTCCAGAGATAGAGGGCGCTAAAATACGGACAGACAAGCAGGTTAACAGACATTGTAGCGGAAACAATAGGGTATCTATAGGGTCTGTTAGAAAAAATTTTTTATTTAAAAATTTTTGTTTTTAATTTATCAGAATTCCGCATTTTCTTCAGGTGCCGATGATTTTGTTTTGCTTGTAAATTTGTATGATAAAGGAAACATTATGATGGGTTGTCTTTGTTGCTGCTAAGGTTCTAAGGGGTTATAAAAGGTTTATTCAACAAAGTTTGTAACAAAGTTTGTAAAGAAAAATATTTTTGTAAATGTGGCCTTTATGGTATAAACACAACTGGGATGAACGACTAACTTTGAACAGTACGACGAATTCGACGAAAAAAATTCGTTGCGTAAAATTCGTCGACTATAACACATTGGGGACGAACAAATTTTAAGAAGTGGGAACACTTATCCAAATCCCTGTTTTTCTCTGTATATTTTTGTATCCTTTCACAAAAGATTATATAAACAATATTTTTTTTTTACTTTCTCGATGATAGTTTCACTGTTATTTATTTTTATTTAAATTATGATAAAATTTCACGAATAAATGAATTTATAAATAAAGTCTTGTTTACATTTATTGATAGTGTGACCATATGTTAACAGAAAAACACACAAATTCATAGAAAAAATATTAACATAAAATAAATTATACAATTAAAAATTTTTTATTTTAATTGCTATAAATAAAGAAAAAAAAAAACAATTTTTTTTAATTATTTACTAAAAGATTTAAAAAATTTAAAAGTAAAACGGGAACTTTTGTTGTCGTTCGTCGGCTTAAGAAATAGAAATAAACCTATCGCAGAGTTCGTCATGCACGACGAATTTCGTCGACGCTTTAATTGTGTGCATTTTCATATACACAAATATATTTATTTTTTCGACGAACATTCAGAACGAATAATTCGCCTTTCGTTCCAGTTGTGTTTATAGCGTTATTGTTTAAATTTTAAATGCTTGGCAACGTAAAAATTCTTTGATGTAAAAGAAAAAAATATTCTTTCCACAACAAATGTCAGCATTTAAATCAAAAAACAAATTGCTATAAACAAAAAAGGTTTTTAAAATATGTACATACATACATACATATATACCATAACAAGGTATACATTGTTGTGAAAGGATAACAATTATACTATTTAAGTACATAGGTACAAGGAAACAATTAAATTAAAATAGTCATATTCTTTTTTTCTTCTCTGTTTTCTTGTGTATTATTCTATAATTTAGTTCGAAAAATTTTATAATAAAACCCGTATTTATTTTCTTTTTTATATATTGTTCTTTCAAGTTTTAATCTTTTCTTAAGTAAACTATTTAATTTGCTTGTTGTTTCTTAAGTTTTTAATTTCATTTTTAGTGATTAAGATAATAATGTCTTTTATTTAGTTTGAGTTTGCTTAAGCTTTTTCTTTTAATAATTGGTAATTCTTGTGTTATCTCTGATTAAAATCGGAAAAGAAATGCGAGTGAATAGAAAATTAAAATCGATTTTTATTTTTTGGAATATAAATTCATTTTTATACTAATAAATTTATTACCTTATGTTTTGTTCAATTAATTAATAAATTTATAATAGAAGATCCTTTACTTATTTGCTGGATGTAAGAACTTTGAATTTTAGTCGAGGTTCTCATTTGTTTTAAAATTCTTGGTATTTGGTGAGAAGAGTAATTTTTAATTGAAGTCAAGTTAATAAAAAATAATATTTAAATTGCCAACATTTTTGTGACATTTGCTGATAAGTCTTTTTATGTCATTTAAAGTCACTTTAAGCAAGTAAACACTTTTGAAGTGTTCCAGGTGTGATTTTTTAAGAAGTTTTTTTCACTGACTTGACTTTTCAAAGATAAACAAATTAGATATAACTAGATTAAGTCAGATTGTTTCCTTTTCTTCTCATTTTTTAAATCCTGTGTATAATGTTAGTCGTTTCATGTGGGCAAAATAAAATTCCATTAATTATAAAAGCCAAAAAACAGCAATTTTCGTTTTATTTCTTAGTAACCTTGACCATACTTTTATTTTATTAACATTTACTAATACTGTTTATTTAACTATTTCCAATTGAGAATTGGTTTTATATTTAAAATTTGAAATAATTTTTTTTCGAGTGGAAGTCAATAAGTTTTTATGAGATCTTAGTAACAACCTGAAGATTTAAAAAAGCAAGTGGTTGCAAAATGGTAGGTTTCAAAAGACGACTGCAAAATTTTTCAAGAAATTCAGTCATTCAGGTTTCAAACAGCTTTTGCTGTTTTCATGTTTTCATTAGACATTTCGACCTAAATGGCAAAACCCTTAAAGGGTATTAAACATGATGAAATTTAGTACATTTCCGTATTATTTTAATTTACACGTGGCTGTATTTTCACAAATGATAAACTTCTTTTAGATTTTTTTTAGAAACGCACGAAATTGTTCTGAGTGAGCAACCAGTTTGATTGCGTGATCTAGTTGAACTACGCAGCCACATCAGACTCTAAGAAAAAACTTGGTTTAGGATACGATTATCACAAGGTTCACAAGGTTCAGAATTTATCATTTATGAGCGTTGAAATTTCAACATTTTCGATATTTCGCATAAATGTGATTTCTAAATATTTATATTTTCTTTACGGTCATAAATGAACAACAAAAATTGCTCTGCCAACGATCACTCATGAGTGAGTGCAACTGTATGTTTTCTTTATAACATACATAACGGTGAAAAACGAAGAATATTCGTATTATTCATATGTAATATGTAATGAATTAGATCATTATCATTAATGCTCTTTTACATAAATGAATGTAAATTTATTTCATTTATGAACGTTTAATTTATGAGTGCTCAATTTTAATAATGCTCATAAGTGAGATTTGTAAAACAGTTTGTTACAGTTGCACATTAAGAAATATGTGAATATATATACACACATGCACATACATACATTTAGGCGAATATATGAGCACTTGCTCATATATGAGAAATTTTTTTTTTTTCATTTATTCACTTTTGAATAGAAAGAAAAAAAATAAATCATTTCAATCAAAATTTAACCAACACAAAATACATATTTTCTAGTCTCTAACACATGTGTAAAAATAGCAGAAAAAAACTGTACATACTCACACATGATTGAGCAGGAGTGAGTCAGTGTTATCTTAAAATTATTGTTATGCTAGAACCATATACGATCAATAATGATGTAAAAAATAAACATAAACATATTATAATAACATATGACCATAACATAACAAAACTTGCTTCTATTATGGTTAAGTATAAATGTTTAAATTAACCAATTTTAGTATGGTTAAAATCTACGAAATGTTATATGAGATGCGGCCATTTTGTTAAAAATTGTTGGTAATTTTTTATTTATTACTTTATATATCAACAATTTCACATATAATACGATTTCAATTTGTTATTTTAAAATAATTATAAAATGTTGGTTATAATTTGAAGTATAGCAAAAACTCAGTGGTTAAAAATAAGCATGTTGCATTTTTTGAGTTTTTATGTAGCTAAGATTTTCTAAGTCGAATACATAAGTTAAGGAAACCACCACTGTATACAAGAAATAATTCTTGCAAAAAAAAAACCGACTTCAAAACAGATAGAAGGGCACCAATTCTAAACTAAAAATGTAAGAAGTAATCTGTAAGAATTAGATTTAAACCAAATAAAAGATGCGCCAAAATTAGAGGGAACAAATAAAGACTATTGAATGTCAAGCCTCTCCCTATTACTGTTTAAAAGTTAAGTTATTTTCACCAGCATCCGTCTTGTATGGGGACACCATTCAAGCCTCTGTCTATAACGGTTTCAAAGATAGGGGCACACAGATCAAATAACATCACCTATTCGGACACCCTTTAATTTACAATGTTAAATTAAAGACCTGTTGTTATAGAGGACTTGGTCACAAAGATTCTTTGTAAATTTCAACTGTCTGTCTATAACGGTTCAAAAGTTTGGCCACGTACATAAAATTACATTAATTATTGGGACACCCTTTTATTTCCAAATTCAAATTTTATACTTTTTGTTATAGCTGACTAAGCCCTACAAGTTCTTTTTAAATTTCAGCGATCTGTGTACAACTGCTCAAAAGTATGGCCATATACATCAAATTAAATGAACTATTGGAGCACCCTTTAATTTAAAATTTTTAATATTTATACATTTTATTATAAGGGTCATAGTAATCGACATTCTGTCAAATTTTCAAGGTTTTGTCAATAACGTTTCCATACATGGGCCCAAATAGGTCAAATTTCGTCATCTATGGGGACACCCTTTAAATTTTAATTTTATTTTTTTATTAAATTCTGCTGCTGGGAGCTATAGCGATACCTAATCTTTTTAAATCTTAATTTGGTGCCCTTTACGGTTCTTAATACACGAAAAAACATGTATGGTGTATGGGGACACCCTTTAATTTTTAATATAATGAACTGTTTTTAAAATGGGACACACCTGAAAGCATAACCTTTCAACCGGTTCAGTAATGGCTGAGTTCTGCGGTTACATACATAAAAACAAAAAAGCAACATTCAGACAAATAGATAATCTCCTTCTTTTTTGAAGTCGGTTAATAAAGAAATACCTCTGAATAAACAAGTTCAATAAATTCAGTTGGTGCGGCTATGGAAGCATTTGTTTTAGATTTGCATGAATATTATTACTCGGCCAGTTGATAGAAGATGTTAAGAAAAAAAATCTTATAAATTAATTTTTATTTATTAAAAAAATATCAAATAAAAAAAAATAACATAATGTTCCGATGCACACTAAGGTAGTTTTGATAGAAAAGGTTCACGAGTTGAAAAAGTTAAGCTGGCAGATTATTTTTTCCTAATTCTCTTTTTGGTATTCTTTGCAATAAAAGTCTATGTTATAACACTTCAAAATCATACTATGTGGAGTACTCGATGGAGTCTATTGCCTCATAGAAAATACTGTTAAAACATTAACGAAGTCTGTAATCTAGGATTTACTAAATGTTTATTGACTTCCACTTAGTTTTAATTTAATTTCCCTTTTTAGTTTAATTCATTATTACTATTAGTAGACTATTACTAAAATTATTTTCTTTTATGCCTCATTGTTCCAATTTTTTTTCCTCATAGTTATCTTAAACATTAAAAAATATTTTCAAAATATTCTTAAGAAATACTATGACTTCTGATAAACTCCTTCTAAATATAGACTTTTTTATTTCCTTTAAAATTTTTCAGTTTAATGTTCTAATACTTTTAAAACAAATAATTTTTTCTATGCTTAATTTTATTATATAGTTTGCAGTTGTTATTTTCTAAAAGTTCAATTCTTGTTTCTATGTAAAAAAGAAAGAACTAACTTACAAGGGCTGGAGGCTTGCGGTTTGCAGCTTCTTATTCTCCTTAATCTCTTACAAACACAAATTCATTGTAATGATTCCATCGGTTCTCTTCAGTATCGACGCCTGGCTTGGGCTCTGCTGCTGAACCTGCTGTACCAGAACCACAGCTGCCAGCCATGCGAAAACCTTGATCGTGTAACATATCAAACGCCTGTTCGATGAAACAATGCTTGAGGAAGAAACGAGAGGTATAACGATCGGGACCACCATGATCGGGATCACGTGATTCATTCAGCGTGTCACCAAAAACTTCACGGCATAAAGCTACACGGCCACACACCAGAATACGTGACAGTTTCCGGAATTTGACATCGGCCAGACCGTCTTTACCAAATTGAAAACTACCACGATATCCGATGGTTATGCAGCCAGGCGAACGAGAGTCACGTTCTTTGCGTAAACATTCCAACATGCCCTGAAGTTTAAAGTAGTCAGCCTCTTTTCGTAGGCGCTGTTTCTCACGAAAATCCTCCGGCAACTGTAGAGTTTTGTCACGCAGATAGTCTAATATGTAACGGAAGAGGACACCATCACGATCAAGGAAATAGCGGCCTTTGCTGTCTTTAAGCAACTCCTCCTTTTTGCTAAACAAATCGTGCAGCAAAGATGATTTGTCATGCAACAAAGAAGCCAAAGTGGTGGTGTAATGTACGCCACCTACATTTAATTCAACAATTTCTGACATTTTTGTCAAATGTGTTAGGTGTGAGTTTGTGTTTGGAATAACAAATAAAGGACTTTAAATGTGGAGAATATTAATGTTTGATTTCCGTTTTTAATTGGGGTACCACAGTTGAAATTTACTATATTCACTCTCACACTTATACACACGCAAATATTTTATTTGTTTTCTTTTTATATTTTTATCATTAACGACTGTTTAGTTTTAGCTGTGGCGGTAATTGTGTGTATACATTTCGATGTGTTTGTATTAATTTGACTTAATTGTTCTTTTTTTTTTTTTTTTGTTGATTTTGTGTATGCGAATGTAGTAGACTTTTCTAACTTTTATTTGCTTATAACTGTTTAATGGATCTCACGTGTTACACGTTTCAATTCTCAATGGCACATAACAGCTGAATTTATAACAGCCACAGGAAAAACGCCACACAAAATTCTAAAAACTGTTACTCGCGCTAAAATTAATTTGACTTTCACAAGGTTTTTTAAAGCTTTAATATTTAAAAGAAATTTCTCTAACAGGTTTTTAACAAACTGTGATTTTCTTTCTTTATTAACTTGAACATATGGGTTTTCACTTATAAACACTAATTTGTTGGACAACTTTTAAGTTTTCCTAAATACTGAAAAATATTATTTTTTATTTCGGTATTAATTAACATAGGTACACTACTTGTTTTAATGTTATAAAATTGTTGGTGTATCCTTTGAATATTATTACTTATTTATTCACATGCATATAACATTTATATGTGTACGTGACTTTATGTATTAGAATATTGTTTGCTATTTCGTTTTTTATATGTAGATATATTTATTTTTTCTACAATTTACTAAACAACTTTTCCGTTCTCGAATTACCGTTTCTGTTGAATTCTTCAATTGAACTAAATTCTGTTTATTCTTGTGTAGCCAACAGCAAACTTCATAAGCAGTGTTGCCAGAACCTTTTTGTAAAAAAGCTAAATCCCCTTTTAAAAAAAAAAAAAAAAAACAAAACATTTTTCAATCTAAAAAAAGGCTAGATTGAAAATTTGGAATTGAATAGTTTTTGTTAACTTTATTTGGGTAAACTTCGCTTGAAATAATGAAAGATTAGATTAATTGAAGACGATATAATTATTTTTTCATTTTAATTATAAAATAGTCTTGTATAAAACTAATCAAATACATAAGTATATTTTCTACATTATTTTTTTTAAGAGAAAAAACACTCAGGCAATTAATGCCTACATTAACTGTGCTACTTCCTTTGGAAAGGGATAGGAGTAGATAAGACAGATGGTTAGTGTGATAATAAAGCTTCACTTATGGCAACACTACAATTGCACGTTATGATTATTTTTCGAACAGTGTTACAGCGCCTCTGGTGTTATGTAGGCGTATTAGTGTGAACCTAGAATAGCCAATTTATTTCACTTCGCCGGCGGTTTTATTGCTATGTAGTAATACCGGCAAAGAGGGCACTGTGATGTGCATTATTATAAAGAGAAACAATACATATCAGAGTATGTTGCCACGGCTGAGTATTGAACTCGTAAGCATTAGAGATTTAACTTTTTAACAATTTTTTCAAATATCAAAATGGGCATACGACAGTCCGATAGAGCATAAAAAACTATAAGGGCACGTAATTTACTTTTTCGCTAAGGTCAAAAAAATTCCAAGAAAAGGTAAGAGATTTTTCCCCAAGACAAAACGTATCTTTACCTTTTTTAACGAACTGAATAAAAAACACCGCACAACATTATGAATTAAATAATGTTTAGAAAAACCAATTGGTACGTGAACTTTTTTGAGAAAAATTACAAAAGACTATGATGTTACTAGGACATGGTTGACCTCATGGTAGTATGAAAAAAAATTTAAAACCCTAGTTAGCATGCGTTAGTAGTCAACGTTCTAACCACTTGAGCTGCAGCATCCTCATTATAACATTTGCACGTTTATTCAACCGAAATGAAAACCAGTATAACCCAAATGCCATTTGAATTAACCCAAACGCATACCAGTTGTTACGAAGTAATTAATATTGAGCATAAAGGTAACTATTTTTACAAATTAAATGAATTAAATTTAGGAAATAAGAATTAAGTCTGGTAACCAGCCTCAATATCTATATCTCTCTAACAATTTAGCAAAGTGTATTTTTTCAGCAACTTTTTATAGATTTGGTCCTGGTTTAATTCGCCTAACATTTGACGAACATGTGTTTCAATCTCTCAAAAGCATATATAATATAGATTTATAATATATAATTCAGCATTAATGATTAAGGTGACAAATATTGTAGATTTGGGTGAATATTTGCTAGCGTAGCACTAATTTGTCCATATTGTGAATCTTCCAAAATCAAAACTGTTTCCAACAGGTTCTTACAAAATTTAACTAAAATTGTGCATTTGGATTAATAAAGGGTGTTTTTTATAGAGGTATAAAACAACGATGGATTATTCGATTGACATGAATTTTATTTATCCGAAAGATAATCTTGTGGCATTATATCTTAAATATGATATCTGGCATATGACCGCCACGGCTGGCGCGGATGTAGTCCAAACTGGACGTCCAATTTTCTATGACTTTTTCCAACATTTGTGGCCGTATATTGGCAATAACACGGCGAATGTTGTCTTCCAAATGGTCAAGCGTTTGTGGTTTATCCGCATAGACCAATGACTTTATATAGCCCCACAGAAAGTAGCCTAGCGGTGTTAAATCACAAGATCTTGGAGGCCAATTCACAGGTCCAAAACGTAAAATTAGGCGGTCACCAAACGTGTCTTTCAATATATCTATTGTGGCACGAGCTGTGTGACATGTTGCGCCGTCTTGTTGAAACAACATCTCCTGGACATCATGGTTATTCAATTCAGGAATGAAAAAGTTAGTAATCATGGCTCTATACCGATCACCATTGAGTGTAACGTTCTGGCCACCATCGTTTTTGAAAAAGTACGGACCAATGATTCCACCAGCTCATAAAGCGCTTCAAACAGTCAGTTTTTCACTCCAAATGCGGCAGTTTTGTTTCAACCAGAAGTGCGCTTCATCGCTAAACAAAATTCGCTTATGAAAATCGGGAACAACGGTAATCTCGTTTTTTGCACTATTTGCAAGCGTTGTTCAGGCGTGAGTCTATTCATGATGAATTGCCAAACCAAACTGAGAATAAATCACTTGACAGCTCGCCATCTTGAAAAGTAATGCCAACTTAAAGTTCTATACCTCTATAAAAAACACCCTTTACAATTGCGTGTAGGTCAAACTGATTTTCGTTTGGGATAAATGAATATGGGAATGCTATATTTAATATATACCACAAATATGTAATAAATTGGGGAACTGCAGTAAAATATTGTAAAAAGACTACACCATAAGGTGTACAAGAAGAACAAAAAAAAACTAGTCTTGATATTAACAAGGCCTCAAGCTCTTATGGGGGATCTACTGAATTTCTTTTAATTCTTTTACTATTTGTATTATTTTCGGAACTGGTTTATGAAATTTAAAACTAGCTTAATTTTTGTCGTATATGTAGTTAAAAGAAACGATTTAATTGTATTTCCCATCATAACATAACTTTTTAGTACCAACAACTGGTTTAAAATTGACTGAAACCACTTTATAGAGAAACTCATCTGGTTGTAAACGATATCTTTATAAAAAAAAAGATTAATTTTGCTATTTAAGAAAAAAGACTAAAATATTTAAAAGTAACTATAACTATAAAAATAACTTATAAAAGAGGCTAAAAAAAGGCTAATGTCATTAAAAAATTCCAGCTAAATAAAAAAGCTAAATCTGGCCAGAAAAAGACTAAAATGGCAACGCTGATGGTATCATTCATGAGAGTGTGTGCGTATAAATTTCTTTTCTACCTCTTCATTGAGTAAATACTGTAAACAGTTTGAGCGCGAAATTGTGGGTGAAAAACTAAAAAGAGAGTTTCAGATGAGAGAGTATTTTACTGCTATTTTATTTTTCCAAGTTTATTTCTTTTTAGGAACATTTGTATAAAGTTTTATTTCGCTCAGTAACAAGTGTTTGTTTTGTGTTAAGTTTGACTTTGCAAATAAACAAGAACAAATTAAATCGCTCCTTGCAATTAGGGTTGCCTATGAAAAATTAAAAAAAGCATAAAATATTAAGAAAAAGGGAAAAAGTAGAAACTTGACTTTTATTTTAAAAATACAAATTTCTTTTTAATGCCGCTTTTACTCTAAGCCAAGATCACACGAGTTTCACACGAAAGTATAATCAAATGGACCTGAAAGTATGATATCTGATATTTCACAATAATATGAAAAATTTTTAGTCACGGAATACATTTATTTCGTTTAATTTCGTGGCTAAATGAAATGAAAGTATTCCGAAAACATTTAGGTCCATTATTATAACTTGCCTTTAGCTAAAGTTAGGATTTTGTTGGAGCGATAAAAAGTGTTTCGCTAATAAAAGAATGTTAAAAACCACTTTTAACTATCACGTACTATAAGGACAAGATATAGCAATGAGCATTATCCTTATTATTATAGCGAAAAACTACTTATCGCTCGAACAAAATCCCAACTTTAGCTAAAGGCAAGTTATAATAATGGGCCTAAGTCTAGCCAGTGCTATACTAAAATAATGTATGTGTTCCGGGTGCTACTGTCATTTGCGGGTCATCCTTCTGATGTTTGGGTGAGAGAATCAATATCCCTACTTCTTAGACGAATGTAACCACGTTAGTTTGTTACGTTGCGGGCGGATTTGGATGGGTTTCAAGCTTCTTTAAATACGTTACTGCATACTGATGGCACGTTCTTAGATCTTTGTGAATGTTCTAGTTTTTTATATACCAGGGAGCAACTGTGATCATCCGTAGAATCTTATTTTGGCGCCTTTAGATTTTTTCTACATTGCTAGCTGAGGCAGTACCCCATAATTGAATCCCATAACACCAAATTGGTTTCAGTATCGACTTGTACAGTAGAAGTTTACAATCTAAGGTCAGGGTAGAGTTTCTGCCAATAACCAATTCAGTTGTACTGCTTTTAATTTCATTTGTGTTTACTTCAATTCTATGTAGCTTTTCCAAGTAAGGCGACGGTCAAGATGTATAACCAGGTATTTCACGTCTGAAAGCTGCGGTATTATTTGGTTATTTATGCGAATAGGAGGTCATGATTCCCTACGCAGTGTGAAAGTTATGGGAGTACATTTTTGTTCATTTACCTTTATTCTTCATTTTTTTAAACTATTTTTCTAAATTGAGTATGTGGTCTTGTAGATGGTGTGATGCTACTTGGGCGCTTTCATGAATACTAAAAAAAGCTGCCTCATCAACAAATGTTGATGCTAATTGGCATAGCTAATGTTTACAGTAAATATAAAATTGATCCCATAATACTACCTTGGGGAACTACAGCTTCAATGAGCTGTCACTAACTTAAAAAAGAACCTTGTTTTAGTAAAAACTTTCGATTCGATGAATATTTTTTTAAGAGCTTATTGAAATTTTTGGGCAAGTTCAGCTTTAACTTGTATAAATTAATGAAACGAGTTGTGTTTTTTTATTGATTATTTTTTTTTTTCTTTTTATTTTAATTAACAGTTTTTTTTTTAATTATAGTCTTATTATAAACATTTTTTTAAAGTTAATTATTGTAAAGTTAATTATTTTTTATAAAATTTAAATTTTTCCACTATGTGGAATTTTATTGATTTTTAAAAAAATTTTTTTATTAATTTTTAATTCCTTAATTAATCTATTTTTTTCACTATGTGAAATTTAAATTTTTGTTTTCACGTTTTAAATTAAATTTAAATTAAATTTTCTCTAAAGAATTTTTAAATTTTAATATCCAATAAACGAGTTTACTTTTTCACTTCTAGATTAATAATAATTTATTTTTGATTAAGCAAAACTCAAATAACCTACGCAAAACATTTCTTATTCTAAAATTATCAATTGCCAACAACAATGATTATACGCCACCGTAACCGATCATCATACGATAATACGGTTACATCGTTGTTGTTAACATTTTAACGTGATATTTTATTATTCAAAAACAAAACAAAAGCCAACAACAACTATCACCAGGAATCATCGCATGATATTACGGTCATATCGTTGTTGTTAACATTCTACTTACTATAAAAATCTTATATTTAAAAACAAAACAGATGTCAATAACAACCATCACCAGGAATCATCACATGATTTTACGGTCATATCGTTGTTGTTAGCATTTTTACAAACAAAATTGAAAATAAAAAAATTAAATAAAGTTTGAAACAAAATTTTTCGTACAATACCTTTACTTATATAAGGCCTTCATGCCAAATGCTTGAGAAACGTCGATAAAAACGCAGAATAGTATTTTCTTTCTTAAAAGGTCGTTTTAATCTAATCTGTGTGTTTGTTGGATTACGTTGTTTTATGTTGTTTTCTGAAGTCAAATTTATGGTTCGGAATACATCCTTTTGCGCTAAGAATTGGATTCAGCTTAGTTATTAATATTCTCTCAAACAGCTTTAACATGTTCGATAAAAGGCTTATAGGTTTGTATGATTCTTATACCCTGCAGATTTGTATACCCTTTGATTTGCGTTGACTAATTGCATATTTACAAAAAAATTTATTTGAATTGTTTAACTTATAAAAATTTTATTGCATATTTCATATTTTTAATTCTACCAAATTGGACAGTTTTTCACAATAATTTTGCAAAAAAGATAAAAAATTTTGTTTTGGTATTTACATATATATGTTTATGTATATATATTAAATATACAAATTTTCTATTCAACAAAATGAGATTCATATCAATATCTTTCTTACGATCCAAATTATTTGTTTTAAAATATGAAATATGTATGTATCACACTTTTACCAATTTATGTTACTGAAGAAAAAAATGTGTTAAAAATTATTTTTTTTAATATTTTAAAACATTCTTGATTGGAAGTGAGAGTAAATGAAGTAAATGACAACTGGGGGTGCTTATTTCAGAATTACCTAATACTAATTATATCCCTCTTAAGCCGTTAGCCATTATTGCTAGTGCTTTAGTTTCTAAGATTTATTATAATTTTAATTATAGTAAATAAATAAATAATAATAAATATATCCCTTAACTTCGTGGTTCTTTTGATTTTTACCTATCATATAATAAAAATGAAGTAATGTTAGTTAAAAACTGAAATATCATTGTTAAAAATGCTTCCGAATTTACATTTTATAAATATTATAAGCGAAACTAAGAAAAGCTTAAAACACATTATTTTATATAAGCTTATTTCAAGTTGTATTGTAATTTAATTGCTATATGGTATGTTGGGAAATTAAAACATTCAAATTATATCGGTATGAAATCACTCAGACATATATCAGACGTCGAGATATTTAATACAAATAAATCGTTATGTTTGCACAAAATCTACCAGCAAACGATCAGACATGTCATAAATTAAATTTCCCAGAAATCTGTATGAAATTTATCAGAATTCAGACAAGTTTGGAATGTTTTCCTAGCTGGGTTACAATTAAAATAAACATTTTTTAATTGTATAATTTTGTTTAAAATCTTTTTTTTTTGTTCATATTTCTGAAAAAATAATTATTTATAAATTTATTATTTTATGCAATTTAGTGTAATTTTATCATAATTTAAATAAAAATACATAACAGTGAAACTATCATCGAGGAAGTGAGAAATAGAGAAGGTTATATAATATTTTAGCAAAATGTCCAGAGAAAAACAGAGATGTGGCAAAGTAATCTCTCTTCTTAAAATTTTGTTCGTCCTCACTTTGATTTAGTCGACGAATTTACATAACGTACTACTTCGTCGTACTGTGCGAACTTCGTCTAAGTTATGTTTTTACCATTATACAAAATATCAAAGCTTTTAAAAAATACAGACCAAAAAAATACATTATATTTGTTTCATTAATAATTTTAAAATAATATTTTTTAATTAAAAAAATTCTTGCTTTACAGCTTGATTTAACATTGAAATTAAATACCTAAAATTTTATTCTGGCAATGCTGAAATATACATAAAGCTCTCTCTGCCAAAAACACCCCCCCACAAAAGCAGAGCATCAAATAAAATAAAATATGTACGAATTTTTCCTTCTTCTCTAAAAAAAAAAATCCGGAGTAAATGAGAGCGTTAAAATGTTTCCTGTTCAAAATTATGAACAAATTTTGTAAAGTCACAAGCAAAGACACAACAATGAGGACATAATGTATGTAAACAAATACTCATGTAAATGCAGCATCAGCAATAATTGACTAAAACTAGCTGCCATTAAAGTAAAAGTGAAAATCAACAAAATTTAATCCTGAAGAAATACAGCTTTAACCATGTATACCTACAATTTTAAAAGTAAATTTAAAGGGTCTCCTACATTAACAGTTGCAAAGGAAAAGACACAAGGGACAGCTTATATATAGCAGTTATTGATATTATTGCACTACGTGAATATTTTTAAATAAATTAAAATTTATCAGCAAAATTTTTGGGATTTCTTACTAAAGCTAGTCCGAATGGTGATTTAAAAATTATAGAAAATAATTTAAAAATTTACTTGAATTCTTACAAACTCTATGTTGTGTACTTTCTTTTCTACAATCGCTCAAAGTACAAAATTATTTTATAACTGACTCCTCGTTGACAAAAAGGGTAAATTGCAGAATTTGAGGTATTTTTATTAGATTTTTTAAAACTTTCTTTTTTTCTAAATGGATTCAGAAAACTTCAGGTAGTCGGCTCAGATTTTAAGTAAAATATTGTTCCAAAAAAGATTGAAATTTTTGAAATACATGTTGATTTTATCGTCTGAGATCGGAAAAATATTTCAGCTTTTATAATCAGATATGCCAATTAGCACCCGAGTCCACACATCAACATTTGCGGATGACACAGATTTTGTAAGTATTCGTAAAAGCGCCCAAGTAGCGTCCCAACTTTTACAAGACCTCATACTCAATTTGATAAAATGGTTGAAAAAATGGAGAATAAAGCTGAATGAACAAAAATGCACTCATATAACTTTCACACTGCGTAGGGGCTTATGTTCTCCTGTTCGCATAAATAACCAAATGATACCGCAACTTTCAGACGTTTAATACCTGGTTATACATCTTGACCGTCGCCTTACTTGGAAAAGGCACATAGATTTCAAGTTAACACAAATGAAATTAAAATCAGTACAACTATTGGCAGAAACTCCATCCTGAGCTTAGATTGTAAACTTCTACTGTACAAGTCGATCCTCAAAAAAATTCAAAGGCGTCGCACAGAGGGGCATTTTGCCAATCTAGGTCAAAAATTAATTTTGGGAAATGTAAAAATTTAAGTACTCAGCTCGACAGACAGCGAAATTCTACATCGTTTCAAGGCTTTCGCTTGAGAATTGTCGTTTTGGGATACTGTTAAAATCAGGATAGTTGAGTAAATCGCGTACGTTTTATTGACTTTAAACGATTTTGAGAGGTTTGCAATATATTTATGGCCGCTAAACGAATAATGATTTTGTATTGATTTTTTTTTTTTTTGAAATGGTTTATTAGTAGCTACTTATATTAATTTCTAGAATTTTTTTCTTTAATTTTTAACGATAAAAAATTTCGTTAAAAATTAAAAAAAGGTTTTTTTTTGTAAAATTTTTTGTTAAAAAAAAGTGAAAAGCTTTTTAAGAGTGATTTCCTCGCGATCCTAAAAATGTCATATAAAATAAATATAAAATTTACTATCTCTACTTTTATACTGTAAAAAAAAAACGTTGCGCGTTTTTGCGTAATTTTTTTGGCGATTTTTTGAAAATTGTAACTTTTTATGTTTTTTCTTATCTTGCATAGGTAAATACGAGTAAGAAACATTTTTATATTCATAAAATGTTTTGGTTTTTAATAACTGAAGGTAGATGTTTTTTATTTAAATCATTACATCTAACACTGTAATTACCTGTACAAAAAACAATTTAAATATCAAAAGAGATATAGACGTAGATGCCCTTTCTTTCGGACTATCTACTTTGCACGCCTATTTGAGAGCATATTACACCTGTCATATAAACTGCCAGTGAAAAAATGGCAAATAAAATCTGATGCAGACAAAGCCATTGTTAACGCGAGGAAAAAAAATATCCAAGAAAAATTTAGATGTGATTTAGGGCTAATAGTGGGTGTACCGAAAGCTGGATTTGGAAACACCAACGATGGTAACACAAGCAGAAGATTTTTTTCCATCCCTGAATTAGCTGCAGAAATAACTGGAATTGAGTTTGATTTCATATACCGAATCAAGGTTATTATTGAAGTAATATCGAGTGATCACAAAATCCAAATGCACGAGTTTGCCGATTATTGCTTAGATACTGCAAAACTTTACTTTACTCTATATGAGTGGCATCCTATAACACTTATAATGCACAAGATTTTAATACTTGGTGCAACTGTTATGAATGAGGAGTTGTTGCCTATTGGGCTATCAGAAGAAGCGTTTGAGGCACGAAACAAACATTTCCGGCTTTACAAGCAGAATTTTGCTAGAGAGTTTTCAAGGGTTCAGTGTAACATAGATATTATTCATAGGCTTTTGCTAAGTTCTGACCCACTCCAAAAAACGATCATTACCTTTTACGAAAGGAGCAATTTCTTTCATGCTTCCACCTGTACTGAACGCTGAAAAGGATTCAGATTCGGAAGAGGTCTTTGAAGAATCAGGCGAAGAAATACCATGGCACTCATCATCATCTTAGTGCAAAGGAGAAGTTGTTTTAAATAAATTAATTGTTATAATTTTAAATAAAATTTGTCGTTACAATCATAAATATGTTATTACTATGAATAAATTAATTATTTTCCGATAAATAAAATACTATAAAGTAACAAACTACAAAAATATATTTTTAATAATATTCTTGGGAGCAGGGGATTGGTTAGGCATTGGAAAGCTTAAAAATGAATATTTTTAGGAAATTGGCAGAAAAAAATAAAAAAATAAATTTTTTTCACAGGGACGTTTTGGGAGTGGGATTGGAGGAATACCTCCCCCTGCCCATGAAAATTAATTTTTATGGTTTTTAAAAGCATGTAATCTATTTCTTTTAATAATTTCATTATTTCTTCAAATAATTTTATATTTCACCGCCCACAAACGGGGGCGGGGATAAAAATGGCATTTAAGAATCTCTTGAGTCCAACTTTAAGTTTTTGAACCTGCTTTGACCTTAAAAGTTGTAATTGCTAAACAAAATGACGGGAAAATTAAAAAAAAACTTGCATTTTTCAGAGGTAGGATTAGTTCTTCCAAAGGAAACTTTTTTCTCCTTGATCCGATTTTAGAGCTTTGACAGCCTATGACCATAACAGATTTTTCTGCGAAGTTTCATTAACCTAGGGGCACCCAGTACATTTTTAGAGCCAATATAAACTTAAAAAAAGTAATGTCCGGCTAGATTGGCAAAATACCCCTATGTGCGTCGATTACAGTTGCTCCCTGGTATATAAAAAACTCGAACTTCCACAATCACCTAAACATGCCACCAGTCAAAGCAGAAATGGCGAAACATGCAGTAATATATGTAAAGAAGCTTGAATCTCATCCAAACCCTTTGGTGCGTAATATACTATGTGAACCTGGTTACATTGGGCTAAAAAGAAGAGATACTGCTTTTCTTGGCCGTACATCAGAGGAATGACCCGTAAATGATTGCAAAAACTGTGAAACAAACACTATTTTTATCTAGCACTGGGTGAACTTAAAAAGTATATTTTTTTTTTATTTTAGCTTTATTATTGAAGATAAAATAAATAACAAATGTACTCAAAAAATAAAGCTTTTGAAAAAAAAAAATGTTGTACCAATAGGTTAAAAATTTCGCTCATACACCTTGTATCAATTTTTCCTTTGTTTTTGTTTTATTAAAAAAAATTTGTATGTATTTTATATTGTTGTTTTATTTAATTTTTCGAGTTCAATTCGATTGATAATTTCGTTGTACTTAGCTCAGACAATATCAAAAATGGTGGAAAAAGCCAATACTTTCTGATCAACCATTCTACGCATAAACAATTAAAAAGGAAAGTATATAATATATATATCGTCACCTAAAATGCAACAGGCCGTAACTACTCAAAAATTCAAAATTTACTTTTTGATTGATTATGACGAACTTAACCGAAACACATCTACACAGCAAATTTTACATGTATACGTCCAAAAATAACGACTTTATTGGTGAAAAACAAAAGGCCGTAACTGCAACGTCAACTAAACCAAAAAGCCGTAACTGCACTTTTCCAAAAAAAAAAAAAAAATCAAAACAAAGTTGGCTTTGATTATCTTTCAATGTGTGTCATGTTTGTTTTCTAAGTTTGAATCTAAAATGTGGATATTAAGTTTTGAGTAGTCTTTAATTTATAACGTTTATTCCTTCTCCTGTAAAAAACTAAAAAGTGTAGTTACGGCCTTTTGCATTTTAGGTGACGATATAATATATATTCTGCAGACGAAATGGTTAATTTTTATCTAATTATGTGTTTTTTGAAAATTCAATGGATTAATACCAGAAATAATGCCTGTTAAAACAACGCATAAAATTACAGAAATGTTATGTTAACAACTTGTCCATTGATTTGACTTAATTATAAATCCTTTATTTTATTTATGGTGTGAAAATTTATAAAATTTAATTAATTTAGTGAAATTAAATAAAGTTCCTCGAAAATAGGAGCCTAAAGAGAATTAAGAAATTAGGTTTAATTTTATTGAATTAAAATTAATTCAGTTAACATGAAAAATTTTAAATTTTTTTCAATTTATAATTTAAAGAATTTGAGAAAATAATTAAAATATTTTTGCAGTATATTTCGGTGTGTTGCTGAAAATTCAAGCTAAAAATTTAATCTAAAACTTAAACTAGCAACCGAAATCTTTATAAGGACAAGTTTCGAAAATCACTCAACCAAAATCACTTCTAAAATTATAGCAAGGGAAATTGAAGGCCTTATCCGTTTTATTCGTCTTCAGACAATAATGTTTGTTTTCAGATTACGTTGGAGCTTCTTATCTAAAAAAGATAATTTTAGTTTTAATTTTTTTTCTGAGTGAGCTAAAATCAAATAATGATTTTAGGTTATTTAACTTTTTCTTTTATTTAATTCTACCTATTGAATAACTAAAAGATCTGCATTTTTATCTCAACTCAACTGATACTCCTCTTTCCGTCTACTGTTCGATTGGCTATTCGCATAGCTTTGGAAATTAACTCGAATTTGCAATGAAGCCAACCTTGAAAAAAGTAGAAAAGATCTACATCTAATAGCATTTATATTTCAGTTTTCAGAGAATTTTCTGCATAGCTATAACAAAGCGGGTCATTTGCCGCAGAATTAACTGAATAAGTATTAAAATATAAGAGAAAGATTTATTGTTTGCTCCATGCTAAATCACCCAAAATAACTTTAGTAAAATTTTAGGACATCATATTTATGCCTATGAAATGCTCATATGCAAATAGCATTTTCAGAATATTTATGAACAACTTCATGAAGGAATTACATGCAGGAATTACATATGAACAGTTGGATTAAAGAATTCGTTCTGCTAACATTGATACATTTTGTTTTGTTTTTATACATATATGTACAATATGTGTTTTTTTGCTGAGTCGCTGTTATTGTTATTGCTGCTTTTGATATTAGTATGAATGACATGCATGATTTTTTTTTATATATATTTTTTTTAATTACTGGTTTTTGCAAACTTTCAAAATTTATTGCTTCAATGACTTACAAGAGGTTTTTAAAAATGTCAATAAAATCTATTTTTTCCATTCCAATTCAATTCCAATTAAAAAACTAGACATTATAAAGTACTTTCTATTAATCTAATCCCACCCCACGAAACGTCCATGTGCTTTTTTTTAAATGTTTTTTTGTTATTTTCAAAAAAAATATTTAAGTTGTTATGTCGAAGAGAAGAATATTAATAAAATTAATTTTTGTAATTTATTACTTTATAGTATTTTATTTATCTGTGAATAATTAATTTTTACGTCAGCGTAAAGTAATCCACTTTAAGACTTCTACTTTTATAGTGCTTCCGATATATATAATTACTTTATAAAAAGGTACCCATCCCTGGGTAAATACTCAGAAACATAGGCTTTATATTGATGAAGACAACACTATTTCTGGAAAGCTTTTTGCTTGTCTGCAAAAAACACCCAGAGTATGTGGCGGGAATCGAATCCGCAACCTCTAGTCTGATAGACTAGCGCGCTACCAATCGGTCTATCGAGGCACTCAAAAATTCTAAAATTTCTATCAAATTCCAAAATTATTGTAGAGAACTGTAAATAGTGTTTGAAATTACCCGTTGATAAAAATAAAAACTGCTGCCATGTTTGCAGTACCATTGAGTCGGTAAAATTGAGTACTTTCAATATTGTTGTCTTTCTTTTTTTATAATGAAATATATTTTTACATGAAAAAATGTCCTATATTTGAACCACGATACTAAGGTACCTCTCTATAAAATTGTATTAAAATTCATTCAGCAGTTTTTAGGTTATGCGAAAACAAACAGACATATAGGCTAAAATCGCAGTTTTATTATAAACGAGTATATACTATTTTTTCATTCAATTAAATAATATAATATAAATATTATAAAATTATATATATAAATGATATAAAAATATATATAATACAAAACTATTTTTATTTCCTGACGATGCTACCCAATGGTGTAGCTTAATATTGAATATAAATTTAACAAGTAAAAGTGCTATATTCGGCCGTGCCGAATCTTCTATACCCTTCACCACGTTGATTTGATTTATACAGACATGTACAGCATTATCCATATTGTTGACTCTTTACTTAAATAAATTCGTATGAGAAAAAATCATTATTCATGAGTTAAAAAAATAGAAGGCAAATGAAAACAAATTCCGTTTGCTAAAATTGTCGGCGTGTTGTCAGCTACTTAATGACATTGAAGCCGACAGCTATATCGTAAACTATGACATTGTTATAAAAATACTTATTTTGCTTTTATAAAATTAAAAAACTTTTTCAAAAAATTATAAATATTTCCTCCAAAACTTTTTTTTTTCATATGAATTTTTAATTTGCAATTTTGTGACATTTTCTTTTGTTGAATAAAATAGAAATTAGCCTAAGTTGACGACAGCCACAACGTTTCATTTTTGACAGTTTGTAGTCGGTATTCTGATGATGTCTATGTGTTTAATGCACCTAGGTTTTAAAACAGAGATATCATCTATTTAAAAATCAAATGCATTTAAAAAAACATTTTACTCTATATACACACATACATACATATGTATATTCTTAATATTAAATATATGTTATGTAACAGTCATGATATTCATTTTCAAAGAAATATTGAAATTTTTGTTTTAATTTTTCGAAAATTGTGTGTAAAAATTTTTTGTAAAAATATATTTTTAAAAATTTTTTGTAAAATTTTAATCGAAAATTTTTTGGAAAATTTAAAAAAAAAATTTTTTTTCAAAAATTTTTCTGTAAAATATCTTTTTGAAAATGCTTTGTAAATTTTTTTGTAAATATTTTTGAAAAAAAAATTTAAAAATTTTTTTTTAAAAATTTTTAAAAAAAAAATTTTTTTTAAAAATTTGATTGAAATTTTTTTGTGAAATATTGGACCTTTCTCCAATCTATATTGAGGTAGAATGGTCAGACTAAAGCAAAAAGAAATCCTTACAAAAAAAACAAAAATTCATCATATTGACACATGGGCGGTCCTTTTAACTGCTCCTATTTGTCAGCGGGTACCCTGTGGGTCCATTGGCTACCTCTATGCGTATTGCTTTCTATTAAGGTCTCTAATACAAATCAAAGCAGAAAAACCCTACCAATCTAAAAACAAACAAAAATCGCCTCTCGCAGGGGGTTATTGATCCCACGAGATCTGTATGCGCTCCTTGCGATCTACCTGTCATACTCTAATATTTATTTGACAAAAAAAGGCAAAACAGAATCATTAAAGCAGAAAAAAATTTAAAAAAAAACGTAAAAAAAATATAGGTGGGCGTGGTTTTTGGCCCGTAGCCTCCAAAGGAATGATCCGATGTTGCTGAATGGCAATACCAAAATTTTCGAAACTATGCCTGACAGATTGGTGTGCTTAAATTTTTTGTATCTCTTCTGGTGCCTTGGCAAATGACATTACCACACTAACACGGACAGACGGACAGATGGACATCGCTTAATCAACTTATCTATATATAAGGATCCAGAATATATATACTTTATGGGGTCGGAAATGAATATTGTAGAAATTACACACGGAATGACAAACTTATATATACCCTTTCCACCTGTGGTGAAGGGTATAAAAATAAATTGAAAACATTTTTATAAAAAAGACCTGGAGCTTAAAAACTTAATTATAAAATAAAATAACTTATTTATATTCGTAACAATAAATTTTATTTTAAATAATATTAATTAATTTCTTTAAAACAACTTAGAAACCAAGAACATTTTATGATCGACAAAAAGGTTTCTTACTCGTATCTACCCATGCAAGATGAGCAAAAACAGAAATAACACCACTATCGGAACACCCTTTAATTTTTAGGTTTATTTTTTAGACTTGTATATAAGGCGAACTACGTTTTTATTACAGTTTGTAAATTTCAAGTGTATCCCTCCTACAGTTCAATAAATAAACACATTTTCGTAAATAACACCTCTCTATTGGAACACCCTATAAGTTTTAGTATTTGTTGCTATAGCGGCAACAACTATACATCATCTGTGAAAATTTCAAGAGTCTACCTATTACGGTTCCAGAGATAAAAGGCGCTGACAGACGGACAGACATTGTAGCGAAAACAATAGAGTTTCGTTTTTACACTTTGTGTACGGAACCCTAAAAATGTGAAAGTTGGAAAAATCGCAAAAATGGCGCAAAAACGCGTAACATTTCTTTCTACATTCTAAATGTAGAGATCGGAAATTTTATAGTTATATATAACATTTTTAGAATCGCGATGGTCCTCACTCTCAAAAGCCTTTTAATTTTTTTACTTCAATTAATTTTTTTTTAATTTCGAACGAAATTTTTTATCATAAAAATATAAAATAAAATAATTAATTTTTATTTTATATAGTTTATTTGACCTTTTTATTAATATTAATTTAACTTTTTTCTTTTAAGCTTTAGGTCTTTAAATAATTTTATTTTTATTTTTTCATTAGATGTAGTTTCATTATTTCCTAGTATACCTGTTGATTTAGCAATTAGTACTATTGAAGAAAAGTGGGATATCATAGAAAGACACACAAGTATAGAAAAAAGTTTGTTTTTACGTATCTTAAAATTTTGTATTGAAGATAACAGATATTTTAAATACGATAATAAAATTTATAAACAAGAGAAAGGACCACCTATGGGATCTCCTGCTTCCCCAATTGTAGCAGATATTGTTATGGAGAAATTACTAGACACAAGTATTGAAAAGTTAAGTATTAAACCAATAATATTGACTAAATATGTAGATGATTTATTTTGTATAATATCCGATAGGGCAATTGACAATTTACTAACGACATTTAATAAATTTAATCCTAACATTAAATTTACAGTTGAGATAGAGTCTGATTTTAGACTTCCGTATTTAGATACATTACTTATAAGGAGAGGCAATGACATATTAATAGATTGGTATCAAAAACTAAAGTCTTCCGGAAGAATTATTAACTATTATTCGAAACATTGTAAACGAATAATAGTTAACGCAGCTAAAAATTTAATAGACAGGGTTCTGACAATTAGTAATAAAGAATTCCATAAAAATAATAAGGAAAAAATAAGAAATATTTTAAATGATAATAATTTTCCAAAACAATTAACAAATAGATTAATAAAACAATATGGGAGAAGAAGTAATCAAAATACAAGAGATATTATAGAACAAAAAATTTATAAATCTTTAATATATGTACCAGAAATATCTGAACGTTTAGAAAAATCTAAAATCTTTGATAATACTAAATATAAAATGGCTTTTAAGACTCAAAATACTTTAAACAAATTATTCAGTAAAACTAAAGATAGAATCCAAAAATTAGAATTGTCAAATATAGTATATAAAATACCTTGTAACGGAAATGAAAATTGTAATAAAGTATATGTAGGCACAACGAAAAATAAACTTAAAACTAGAATAGCAGGACATAAATCAGACCAAAAATATAGGAATATTAATTCGCAAAAAACAGCATTATCTTCTCATTGTGCTGAATTAAATCACTATCCCAATTTTGATAATGTTTCAGTACTAAATTCAGAAAACAATTATAAACGTCGTTACATATTAGAAATGTTACAAATTATTAATACACCAAACACACAGAGAATTAATTTTAAGGCAGACACAGATAATGTAGCTCAAATTTACAGACATTTAGTAAATAAGAAATAATTTAATTATTGTTTGTACTTGTTTAAAAACTTTTTAATAATTTTATGACAAAATTTTTTTTTTTTTTTTTTGAAATATGTTACTTTGAAGAAAATTTTTTCAATACTTAATTGTAATTTTCATAACGTTAATTTGTTAATTTTTCCTGATGATGCTACACAAAGGAGTAGCGAAATATCGAAAAAATAAAAATAAAATTATTTAAAGACCTAAAGCTTAAAAGAAAAAAGTTAAATTAATATAAAATAATTAATATAAGTAGCTGTTAATATAGCCTTTCACAGAAAAACAAAAAATTAATACAAAAAGACAATAAAACGTATGCAACTTTCTTGATTTTAACAGTGTCCCACAACGACAAAGTTCAAATTGTAAAATTTATGTAGATTGGCAAAATACCCCTCTGTGCGTCGGTTTCCTTGTTAAGGTTATTATGTTGATGATCTAGTTGGGAAATCCTTCCACCAAAAATACTCGATTGCCTTGTTCAAATTCTGTGCCTGGGTTTTGTTACTTGGTGTCTGCGTTGATATGCGTGAGTAATTGGTGAGTGATTTTGTCAATGCTTATGTCAACACACACTTCTACACAGGAATTCAATAGTTTTTTTTTTGTTATACATTAATCAACACATGGTCATGCAACACACATTGTTTAAGCATCAAATCAATCATTTATTTTAACGTACACAAAGCCATACTTCAGTGATTTTGTATGCATGCAGATGCCGATAAATTGGTCACAGTTGGCAGCCTGTTCGGTCACACAGTGTATGATTATTAACTACTTAATCATAATACCAGCAACTGTTAATAATAAATAAATAAAATGGTAACAGGTTTGACTTTCCTTTTTTTAAGTATACACACAAATAGGTTATTAAAAAATTTGGCAGACTAAGGACTGTCTGTATGTCAAAACTATTTGCTAAGATATTAATTAAAAAATTTTGACCGAGAAAGGATGTAATCCGAACCAGCAATTCGGATTTAGAAAGCAGCATAGCATTGTTCTGCGCTTTTTATTGACGTGTCTTAAGCTTTTAACAAAGTATGGCATTAAGGCCTAATTTACAATTTTAAGCAATACTAGCCTAGCAATTTTTATAAGCTGTTAAAAAGTTACTTAACTGGTCGTAAGTTTATACTTAAAGTATGAGATTTTTCAGCACGCCTCAGCCAATTATAGCTGGAGTTCCCCATGCCAATTGGCAAACAAGTCCACATATCGACATTTGCTGACAACACTGATTTTGTAAGTATTCATGAAAGTTCCCAAGTAGTAACCCAACATTAACAAGATCATGTATTTCATTAAGAACTGAGGGTGGAAGAATGGAGAATAAACATTAATGAACATAAATGTACTCAAGGATGATAGAAGACAAGGTTACGCCATTCCGAAAATAAAATTTAAATTTCCTGCACATTTCCTAATGACGTCACGAAACTGTCTTCTTATTGGCTAATAATTCAGATTGAGAGTATAACTATAAATTATGAGAGTTTTTAATATAAATTACTAGCTATACCCGAAGAGATTCGCTACACCTACAACCAAAAACTACAATATCTAAACACTTAAAAGAAAAGTATGGCCAACCTTTAACTTGAAAACGCACACTATTCTAACATCGAAAATATTTTAGTTTATATGCAAGTTGAGACGCCTACTATTTTCATACAATCTGTCTACGTATTACGTAATACGTATTAACACGATAATAATGTTTTACTTTTTATCGTAGGTACCTCTCCCATTGCGCTAATCCTGCTAGACTATGCACATTACTTGTGCATAGTCTAGCTTGTCTACCTATTGTAGTTCTCCAGATACACGATAATAATTTTTCAATTTGTATAGGAGGTACCACGTCCACTTCCCCAATCCACTTTGTATTTTAGTAGACTATGAGCATTAAAATAGGGGTTACTCGTGCTAAGCTTCAAGGCTTTTTCTATTGTTGTTCGCCAGGAACACGAAAATAATTTTTCACTTTGTATGTGAGATACCACGCCCACTATTCCAATCCAGTCTATCTATCTTTTGAACTATGTATGTTAATATAGAGGTTACGGGTGCAAAATTCCAAGGCGCTACCTACTACTGTTGCCAAGCTACACTATGATAAATATTTACTTTATATGGGATGTGCCACGCCCACTTCGAATATCAAAAAATTATTACCCTATTTTACAACCGTAAAAAACTGTGAAAATTCCAGAAAGATCAGTTCTCTGGTGTATCACATTTTGTGCTTTATATATATAGATAGATGATCTCTCGGGTTTATTTGCAGGGTTGCCAATTTTTGCCTATTACTTGGATTTATTTGTACGTACTTATTTGAGACTTGGCAAACTTACATTGGGCGAAAAACGCCATCTAACGTGAAAACAGGTGAAAAATGAAGAATATGCGTATTGTTTATATGTGATATGTGATATGTGATAGGTGAATTAGCTCATTCTCATTAATGCTGTTTTACATAAATGTTTTAAAATTTTTTATTTATAAATATTTTCATTAATGAGTGAGGGTTCATTTATAAAATTTCCCATAAATGAGATTTCTAAAGCACTTTGTTACTGCATATGCCGGCAGTTGCACATACATACATTTATGCGAATGCTTAATGCGATCTTTTTCTACGATCTTTTCATTTGTGAAAAATTAACAAAATTGTAAATTCTTATATATAAGCATTTGCGTGAAAAAAAAACAAATATTTTATTTTCATTTATTCACTTTTGAATAGAAAGAAAAATAAAATAAAATAACTCACTCCTAAATGAACAAACACACAATATTTTCAACTGTCTCACACATTAATATAAAGAAGCAGAAAAAACTAAAATGTACATACTCACACATAATTGAGCAGTGAGTGAGCATTTTGGTACTCTGGGTATAACAAACATTGGATGATGTGAAAATATAAATAAATTTTTAATTTTTTAAAATGTATAATTTTCTAAAAAAAAAACCAAGAGAAGAAATCTAGAAAAGTGTCAACCAACCAAATATGATCTTCCATCATCCCGACATGCCATCGTCGTATAAAAATAAGTATTTTTAATATCTCAGCGCGAGATTTCCAAACGATAATTTCTAGAATTTTTTTTGCGAGACTTTTATTACCAAAACTAGCTGTGCCCACCACGTCTTGGGCGTCCTGACAATATTTTAATCGATTTTGCTTTAAAAGTTTTCCACACCTATTGTAAGAATTACTTATATAGAGTAGCACATATAAAAGAAAAATGCACCCAAACTAAGATGAAACTAACAATAACAGAATTTTATACCAAATTCTTACCAAATCTTAGAAATTAACGCCTAAATAACAAAAATACTGTAATCACATAATTACCCAAGATGTATTTCACAAAATAACCAAACTATACAACACGTACGCGACTTAAAAATATTGTTACATTTTATTTATTCAACAATGGGATCTTTCAAAATTAAACGCAAATAATTATTTTAATTTAAAGACACATTATTCAGCTTTGTATAAATAACTATTATTGGCACTGTTTAACACTGTTATCTACAAATCATCGTTTGTTAAAATCCATCCAGTAGTTTTTAGGTGATGCGAACGCAAAATAAAAGCAGACAGACAGACAGACGGAAATGATTTACTATTTTATTATATGTATAGATAATTGCTTTTTTTCAAGAAAAAAATAACATACGAGTATGTAAATTAATTAAGCAAATTTCCAAGGCAAAAAGCAAAACCATAACCAACGATCTACATGGCGAATTCAATTCTCATGAATTACTAAAATAATACCTGTTCTGCTCTCTTGTCAAGGATAAGAGTAACAAATACTTTCACCTAAAGACAAAAAAAAATCATTTTGAGTATTTTGGCTTAACTTAAAAATATTTCGTGTAACATCCTACTTTTATTTAGTTTTGCCGTATTGTTTTAGTTTCTCAAAATTTACGGTACAATTCCCAATTAATCTAAACACGACCTTCAAAGTAAAAAAACTTTGTCTTATAAAACAACTTTGTTAAAAATAAGAAAAAATATTCATTAAAAATTTAATATTTGACTTCACTTTATTCTTTTAGTCTGACATTCAAAAGCTGTGTGCACTAGAAATTGTCCCCCTGCAATTTAAATTATGTAATCTTTCTGCTTTTATCCAGCACAATAAACTTAATTAAGGAGAATATCTTGATAATGATTTTTAACAATGTTGACCCTTAAAATTTATTTATTTATGATTGTGTGTGTGTGTGTGGTGAACTTGATTGCTTGCCGTGTGCAACAAATAAACACATTCCCCTTGGGTTTGAAATGCAACGAACGATTTTCTTTAGATTTTCTCGTTATATGGATAAATGGATGGATGGATGGATGGATGGATGGACAAAACTTTTATGCAACAAGTCCCTGTTGCTTAGTTTTTGATGTAATTTTGGTCTTAACATTGTCTGCTATAGTTTGCCAAGATTTTCTGTCGTTACATGAAGATTATTCAAGGTTACAAAGAGTTATGAAACTTAAATAAAAATATGAATACAAATTTAAGTCATTGATATAAAATTCTTATCAAGGATTTTATGTAAAGTGGAAGCGACAGTTGCATTTATAACAGTAGAAATGTTGCTTTCATTTCTAATTTATTCATTAAGGTCAGAATAAGTTGCAGAATTTTAATTGTTTCTACACTATGGCGACTAAAATTAAATTTGAATTTCATCACTAAAAATAATTTTCTTCGTTTTTGCAAATAAAAAACTGTTCGTATAAAATTAGGACACAGTCTTTATTTAATTGCAATACTTCTAGGGTAAAAAATCTTAAAAAATCGGCAATGTTATATGTCGATGCTTTTTAAAGCTTGTTTTAAGTTTGACTTTAAAACATGCTATAAATAGCGAAGCTCATAAACTATTTCCTTGAGTTCTGATAAGTTTGTCACCAGTGCGTAACTGAAAAATCGCATAAATTGCATAATTCTAAATTAATACCGTCATGAAACCATCGTTCAAATACCTAAAATTCTATACTTACTTAAAATACACCTACTTAAACCTAAATCATAAAGAAATCGAAATATTACTAAAACAAGTAAGAGTGCTTTATTCGGCTATGCCGAATCTTATATACCCTTCTCCATAGTTATAGTAAATATTCCCTTACTCTGTTGTTTCCCAATTTCACAATAATATACATTCGGTTTATAATTTTATGATTTACAACTTCATTATTACAAATATATTTTATCGAAATTTTATGGAATCGTTTTTGTAAAATTTCTATCGAAAATTTTACGACATTTTTTTGTAAAAATTTTATTGAAAATTTCTTGTAGAAATTTTATTAAAATTTTGTTGTAAAAATTAGGACCTTGCTGCAATCTATATTGCGTAAGAATGGCCAGACTAAAGCACACTGGGAGTCAGATTAGCGGGCTAAATGTATCTCTTCTGGTGCCTTGGCAAAGTTGAGTTCAACCCGAACTAAGACGGATAGACAGACATCGCGCAGTGGGATTTTTTGTTAAATAAGTAGTTTTTTCGACACATAAAATTTAAAAATGTTATGATGCTGTTTTGTAGAAAATTGATTCAGTGTGAAGAATCCATAAATTGTATGCAAAAAACGTTCATTTGTCTTTGAAATAACGAAGTGAAGTCAGATGTATATTTTGGTCTTAAATATGGAAAACTGTTCACGCACTTCTATAGTCTTTGTACTCCATACTATCAATTAAAAAAAAGTTTAAATAATTAATAATCTTTTAAAACATCATAAAATTTGTCTCCAAATACATAAAAATTTTTAATTTTTAGAAAATTAAATTACAATTTGTGAAAATAGCAAATAGAGAAGTGAGTTACGAACTCACTAATTGCAATGAATAATCTTAAAGTAATTTCAAGCAAAGCTATTGATGGTGAAGCACCAAAATGGGCGTTTCCTCCATACATGCTCGCATAAAATTTATGGAGTGCATACTTCATATTGCCTACAACAAACCATTTGAAAGATGGCCGGCACTCAAGGACGAACACAAAAGTCTAAAACTGGAAAATAAACTTCGAATTCAGAAGGCCTTAAAGGAACTGATGGGTATACGAGTGGATGCAGTTCAACAAGTAACTGGGTCTACTAACGGTGGAAATACGTCCAGGCATTTCTTTTCTTGTTGCCGATGTGACTGGTGTAGTAGAGCAACTAATTAATCGATTTCGCATTATACTACAAATAATAACTTGTGGCAAAAAAGTTAATTTCTTGAAGTTCGAGAATTTTGCTCAAGATACAGCAAAACTTTTTGTTGAAAAATATAGTTGGTATTATATCCCAGTAACAGTACACAAAATACTGATACAAGGAAAGCATATCATGAATACGGCAATACTTCCTATTGTAATGCTTTCCAGAGATAAAGCCAGAAATAAAGATTATTATTATTATTAGCATTAGAACTCAAAAATATAATATGGGTTATATGGGCGATGGGTAGTGGGCGTAGCCAATTTTCATGCAACTTTATCTTTTTCTTAATTGAGCTAACCAAAGGCTCAGAGCAAAATATCAACATTCTACGGGCACTCCTTATATTTTTTGCCAAACATTGTATGAACAAATGCCACTGTGCAACGCTCAATCAACTTCTCTATGTATAAGGATCCAAAATATATATACTTTATGGGGTCGGAAATAAATATTGTAGAAATTACACACTGAATAACAAACTTGTATAAACCCGTTTCACCTGTGGTGAAGGGCATAAAAATTCAGAATTAGCAAAAAGAAAGAATTATACCAAAATAGACAAAAGGCAAGATTTTCCTGTTTAAGCAACAAGTTTATAAAAATAATACTCGTATATAATATATACTTACGCTAAGGGGCGTTCGCATAGAAGAAATTTTTAAACCATTATAGACAGACTCTTAAAATTTAAATTACGCGTGTACTACTATGTTCGCTATAACAAGCCATGATTTTGACATACATATATGTATTTTTTTTTTCTTTTTTTGGAAATTATTAAATATATAATTTTTATTTCAGATTCGATTACCTTTTGCTCGTCTGTCTGTTTTGAAGTCAACTTTATTTTTCTACAATTATATTTTTGCTTATTAGTTTTGAGTGGGTACGAAAATAAGTGTTGTTAACTAAATCATTTAATCTTTAATGTGAACTTAAATACTTGACGGTGATTCCGTATTTTAACTGTGGTATTTCGTCACTATTTAATTAGTTAGATCACAGTAAATGGTTGCGAAAAAAATGAAAAACAATTTTTTAATATCATGTTATTTTTTATGGTCATGATTTATGAGATTTAATATTCCAGAAACCAATGGCTTTTACATATAAAATGATTAGTTTTATCTCTTGTAAAAAATTTATTAATTTTTTTTTACTTACATTTTCCAAACTTGTTTCATTAGATGCTGTGAAAACCTATTTACTCAATAAGTTATATACACACATATTTCCTTAGTATAAGTTTTATAAAACAAATTTAAGTAAATATTTTGGTTATCCCCCATTACACAAAATTATTTTTTTTATATTCGAATTCTATATTTGTTCGTCGGAACTTTTTAGTTTTTATAAAAGAAAAAAAATTATTTTTATATCTACACATACATACATACATATTTACAACGTATTCAAATGATTTCCATTTTTTCCCCTCATCTTCTTAATGGCACAAAATAAAATATTGATAAGAAGGATAATGGGCGGCCTAAACCCTTGTACATTATATTCATTTTGTCTTCTTCATATTATGAAATTAAATTTTAAATTATTCACAAACTGCTGGTACTAAACGGAAATAAAGCATTTTCTTAGTTATTGTTGAAACATTGATGGATTTTAAAAGTACGATTTTAAAGAATAGATAAATATGTTACATATATATATATATATATATATATATATATATATATATATATTTTTTTTTTTTTTCTCTTAAACTAAGTATATACATATTTTTTAAATAGAAACGTGTAATGCAGCAGGAGAAAAAATAATTGACGTAATTACAATATAATTGTTAACCTTTAGATGTATGTTGTGTTAGCTGAAGTTTAATTATATAATTTTAATGGAAATGTGAACTGATTGTGTGCGGCAATAAGAAAAGGATACAATGGTGTGCGTCCTGGCAATGTTTTGTCCGATTTTGCTTTGAAAGTTTTCCATACCAAATTTTAAGACTTTTGAAAAAATCGGAAATGATATTTTTTTGGAAAATAGTATTCTATATTTGAATCAGGATACTAAGGTACCTCCTCATAACATTTTGTTAAAATCTATTCAGTAGTTTTTACTTGATACGAACACAAACAGAAAGACAGACAGTCAGGAAATGCGCTACTGTTTTATTATATTTATATATGCATATGTATGTATGTATGTATGTATGTATGTATGTATGTATGTATGTATGTATGTATGTATGTATGTATGTATGTATGTATGTATGTATGTATGTATGTATGTATGTATGTATGTATGTATATATGTATGTATGTATGTATGTAACCAGCTTGTTTAACCTTAATTGAGGGGCTGATATGTAAAATTACGACCTTAAGGAAAAAAACGAATGAAAGCAGTTTCATATTTAGTAGACTTGGGTAGTCCACGAACGAACTAGTTCAATTGAACTATTCTATCAATTGAACTAAATGAACTAGTTCAAATTTGTATGTCTACCCATTTCAATTTTTGAATTATGGCTTTGTATTTGAACTATTAAACAATTGTTTCCTTTTTTTGACAACAATGTAAGAACTGCCATGCAATTTAATAACCATTTTATGAATTTATTATTTTTGAAAAATATTAATAATAAAATTATAATAAGATTAATAAAAAGTAGTTCAGAGCACAAATCATAGTTCAAAAGAAAAAAGAGCGAATGAACTAAAAGATTGAGCTAGTTCACTTTCTTACTTTAAACTAAAATGAGCGATCTCTAAAATGAACTAAAATGCACAAGTCTAATATTTAGCACTTAACTATGAGCAAACAAACTATGAGTAATTCATTTGACTTTCTTAAAAGAGAATTTCTCTGCTAAACAGTGTAAACTAAGGCTACAACCAGGGCTGCCAAAAGTGACGATTTTTCGGCATTTTGCCGATTTTAACACTAAAACATTACAAAATGCCGATTGCCGATTTTTGTTAAAAAATATGCTGATTTATCAATTCAATTGATTTAGGAATTTATGATACAAATTTATTATTAAAATCTGAAATTCACAATATTATTAATAACTGCGTAAATTTTCATATAGAAATGCTCACGGACACATTATTATAACTTGCCAATAACTAAAGTTAGTAGTTTTTCGATAAGTAGTTTTTCGTTATTATAAGTAAGTTAAAAATATCCTTTAGCTATCACATACTTTAAAGGCAAGTTATACTAACGAGCTTGAAACTCTTATTATAACGAAAAAATACATAAGTTAACGCTCCAGCAAAATCCTAACTTTAGCTATTTGCAAGTTATAATAATGTTTAATCCTTAAGGATTTTTCCGAATTTTTTAGATGAAAACGACAAACAAGCGTAGAATTTGGAGAAATATTTACAAAGAATGAAACTAATTTCTGTAACTTATAGAAACGAATTACTAAAATAAAGCGAGAATCCACAAAAGCTCTTTCAATTTAAACAGAATTTTTGAAACAAATTATGATTCTACGATATTCGTGCGCAAATATAGAATTAATATCGAAAATTTCGATGTTCCTTAGAAAATAAAACTTTGGATGAAATATTTTCTAATGATTATTTAAAACTTTATATTAAATACGACTTAGCAAAAATGTAAAATTCTGAAATGTATTTCTTACTATATGGGAATATATATGTGGCGCAAGCTGATGAAAGAGACCTTATCTTATCAGGGTAAAATTATCAGTACTGGACAAAACAACATTTTAGGTTTCTGTGGCTCCTATATGATTCTTTTGAGATCAACTACAAAATAGATTTTATTTCATATTTAACATATTTCATTAGGCAGTCCTAACAACTAATTTGAACTGAAAACTTCAAAACAACATAACTTCGTTAATTTCTCAGATTTTCGCCTGATTTTCTGCGTTCTGTCCAGAATTTTGTACTTTATCAAAAAACATCGATGACTCAATTTTGACCCCTGGTCCCTTTCGTCAGCTGGCGTCACATATTTAGCTTGTAAAATTAACTTGAATTATTGTATCATCTTTTTACACAATATTGTGTTCATTTTTGAATTTATGTTTATAAAATACATAAAACTATAAGGCCCATTATTATAACTTTCCTTTAGCTCAAGTTAGGATTTTGTTGGAGCGATAAATAGTTTTTCTCTATAATAATGAGGATAATGCTCATTGCTATAACTTGTCCTTATAGTACGTGATAGTTAAAAGTGGTTTTTAGCTTATTTTTAATAACGAAACACTATTTATCGCTCCAACAAAATCCTTACTTTAGCTAAAGGCAAGTTATAATAATGGGGCTTAGAATGTGTTATTTTTGTTTGTTTTTTATTAATAAAAATCAAATAAAACCTCAACAAATTCTTAGTTTTATTTATGCCGATTTTATTGCCGATTGTCAAAACTGAAGTGTCGAAAAGGCCGATTTTTTTCCCTAAAAGTGTATGGAAATCTTCTGGCAGCCCTAGCTACAACACACTATAAACCAATGGATATGGTCTTGTTATTTATTCGCTCAAAATAAGTCAGAGGTTAGGCCGGGGCACATATAATCCGTCAAACGTTATACAGAGGAGTATTTGGCCTTGAAAAGCTGGGCAAAATTATTAAACGTGTTTTTTGAATTAAAAGTTTTAGTTTTTTGATAGTTTTAGGTGTAGTATGATATAAAAAGTCTAGTTGAAGATTTTGAAAAAATTACACTGCGCAACAAAAGTACACTGCGCAACAAAAAAAATTTTCTCTACCCTAGAAATAAAAGTATGTGGACTATATGGATTTTGATGCCCTTAATTCAAATCTGTTTTCCGTTTTTCTCTAGTACGTAAGGATTTTCTTTTAAAGGCTTGGCATACTTCACCCCCTAAATCGTTGGGTTGGCTTATATATTTCGCCATAACTTAAAAACGTGTTCTCCGATTTTAATAGCAGAAGGATCAGAAGATGCACCGGAAATTCTGCTTAAACTAACCCTACACATTTATTTTATATCTATTACTATTTTGGAGTTATTAAAAATTTAGTGGCGAAAAAAATATTTTACATACAAAATGCGTCAAATTTTTTGTTTTCAAAAATTTTTTTTTTTTTTTATAAATTGTTTATTGTATCTTCAATATTTTTGAACTAACAATAATTACTCATATCTTAAGTCTAAAATAAAAATATACTTTTTAAGTCCAGCCAGTGCTAGACAAAAATAATGTTTGTTTCACGGATTTTGCAATCATTTGCGGGTCATCCCTCTAATGAACGGCCAAGAAAAGCAGTATCTCTTCTTTTTAGTCGAATCTAACCAGGTTCATTCAGCATGTTACGCTCCAAAGGGTTTGGATGCGATTCAAGCCTCTTTAGATATGTGACTACATGTTTCGCTATTTCTGCTTTAACTTGAAATCAATGTGGCTTTTCCAAGTAAGGCGACGGTCAAGATGTATACCCAGCTATTTAACGTCTGAAAGCTGTGGTATCATTTGGTTATTTATGCGAACAGGAGGGCATGAGTCCCTACGCAGTGTGAAAGTTATGTGAGTACATTTTTGCTCATTCACTTTTATTCTCCATTTTTCTAGCCATTTTTCCAAATTGAGTATGTGGTCTTGTAAAAGTTTTGATGCTTCTTGGGCACTTTCATGAATACTTAAAAAAGCTGTGTCATCTGCAAAAGTTGATGTATGCACTAGGGTTCTAATTGACATATCTGATGTGTACAGTAAATATAAAATTGGACCCAAAATACTACCTTGGGGAACTCCGGCTTCAATGAGCTGTGGCGAGCTTAAAAAGTCACCTTCTTTTAGTAAAAACTTGCGATTCTTTAAATAATCTTTTAAGATCTTATACAAGTTTTCGGGCAAGTTCAGCTTTAGCTTAAATATTAGGCCTTCGTGCCAAACCTTATCGAATGCTTGAGAAACGTCGATAAAGAGCGCAGAACAGTATTTTTTTTCTTCAAAGGTCGTTTTAATTACATTTACTAATCTGTGTGTTTGTTGGATCGTACTATGTTGTTTTCTGAAGCCGAATTAATGGTTCGGAATACATCCTTTCGCGCTAAGAATTGGATTCAGCTTAGTTATTAATATTCTCTCAAATAACTTTGACACGTTTGATAAAAGGCTTATAGGTCTGTATGATTCTACTTTTGTGTGGTCTTTTCCTGGTTTAGGAATCATAGTAATCAAAGATACTTTTCACTCTGTGGGAAAGTACTCAAGTCGTAAGATGGCATTAAAAACAAACAGAATAATTCTGCGACCTATAAGGGGCAACTCAACTAATTTTTGCAAGTTTTCAAAATGCAATAAAAAAATTAAGAACCAAAAAGTTAAAATTTTAAAGATTTTTCTAAAAGCCACATTCCTAAGGAATAAAAGACGGTATAAATCGCAAAACTCAATTAACAAATGTTGATTTTAAAGGTTTAAACTCAATCTTGACAGACTGTATGTATAAAAAAATTTGAAAATTGTAAGGCTCTTATTTATTTTTTTATGAAAAGCGGTCCTCTGTTCGTTCTGCCGAAAGCCAATATCTTTTGAAATTTTTCAAACACTGCTTCAGTGCTAATATGTCCCCATTTCCTTGACATTTTCAAATTTCGCTCAATATTCTGACCAAAAAATCCAATTTCTCGTCAATGGTTCCAGCATTAGAGTTTTTCACTATTTGGAATAGTTGTAATCTTGTGTAAACTTGTTGACTATCGAAGTTACAAAACGGTTTTTATAAAAATTGTGTGCAATAACTCTTTATAAGTATTTTCAAGCGCATGCTTTTATGCCTTAATTGGATGGTAGCCTGATACCTGGGTGCCCATGTATTTTACATGTACCTGTATTTATTTTTTATAAACTTATTTTTTTCATTAATGTTTTTAATAATTATTCTATTTATATTTTTTTAACAAATAATGTTTTGTGAATGTGTGGGACATTCACTTAAAACTATTATGGATAATTAAGAATTTTTGCAATTTATAATTACATATAGGCAGGTATTAATATTGTGAAGTGTTAAAAGTGATGTGAATAAGAGTTGAAATCAATAATTCAAAATACATAAAAGTTTATGACGATATAAATATATAAGAAAAAGTGCCCGATGAGCAAAAATAGAAGAAATGTGAAAATTTAAAATAAAAATCGTCAAAAATAATGGCGCAAACTTGCGCACACTTTTTTTGTTTCTAAAATTCGAGATTCCAAATTTTATTGTCGTAACAAACATAATTCCTAGACATGCTAACCTCACTTTTAAAAATCTCTTCTTTTCCTTTTTTTGCAAAAAAAATGTATAATTTGTTTTTTAGCTTTTGAACGAATTGTTTCAACATGAATATTCAACATATTTTAATTTTTTTTTTCTTTAAAGGTTGCCTAACTTTCGCACTTTGCGTACAAATTGTGACAACACTCATTAGAAAAGCATTATTTCAACTTTCTTGTGCGTTGAAAAAGACGACGTATAACGGATTCTATGTGCCCCGGCCTTTAAGACGCATGAAGTAGGTTTACTTTCTACGCTTCGCAGGCGTCCTGACAAAATGCCAGCTATTTTCATAGCCAAGGATGGTAAATTATATTCTATTTACAATGCTATCGATTTATATGTTTGTGTCATTGATTACTTTTTTATATATTTTTGTATTAAAAAGGTTTATTTTTTCTTAAAAAAATCATTTTTTAATAAAGTTTACAAATATTTTAAAGTATAAAATTCATTAAAATAAATTTTTACAACAATTCTTTCATCAACAAAATTTTCATTTTAGTTGTCGATTACTTTTACGTACTTAGTCTCCTCTCTGTTATGTTTATTTATTTAAATCAATTTATTAAACAACTGCAATTGAGAAGCTAATTAATGATTTTTGCACAAAATATTATGTGCAAAAACTTAGCGAATTCCAAAAATTATTTGAAAATTTCAATTTCACTTTCTATTTTAGCAAAAATTGTTTTTATTTCGTTTACATTACAACTGCTCAATACAAAAACTTGGCACATAAAAAGCGTTGCATGTAACTTGAAGTTTGAAAAGCATAGAACGCGTATAAAGTATGAAAAGCATACTAAGCGCGTACGCGTAGAACGTGTGGTATGGACTTTCAGAGTTAAAGCGAAGCTTGATGCGAGTTCGTGCTATAAAGCAGGTTGTGTAATGGTTTGTAGCACGTTGTAGCTTCTACTCTTTTGTTTGTATTTATTTTTTTTATCAAGCTTTAGGAAATTTTTCGTGTTTATTTATGCATTTTTAAAACGGTTTTTGTCATTTTGTTGGTGAAAAATTAAATTTAAATAATAATCGAAAGTGCTCATTGACATTCTAGCACAATTAAAAAATTTTCCACGACAATTCCTCAGTTCACTGTACAAACTGTGTACCTCGCTATTTTCTGATCGTCTTCTATTTATTCAGTCTTTTATTCTTTACCAAAAATGCATTAATAGTATTAATTGATATTATAAACTCCTCGTTTGAATCCATTACAAAACACTAAAAATTAGGAGGATTTTTATTAGAATTTATTAATAAAATATTTAATTTCTATAAAAAAAATTGGTTGCCAAAACTCATGTTAGAAAATGCCAAGTACACGAGTTAGAAAAAATATTATTCAATTGATGTATTTCCATTATTATAAAGAATCAGGCTTACCAATAGAGGTTTCACAGGAACTAAAAGTAAAATACTGAAAACTATTCATAATAAGGCACATTTCGGCACCAGAGGAAAAGCACTTTTATTTGTCAGTGCAAAACATTGAGAAGCGATAACAATTTGCTAATAAACATATTTTTAAACCTTCGGAGAGCTGGGATGACGTAATTGTTTGTACCGCGACGAATCTGATGCATAGTGGAAGCTCTAGAAACTAAAAATACAATACCCACAGCGAAGTTTAGAAAGATGTGTTTTACGGTATTGGATGGTAGACCAAACAGAAGAGTTGGAAAAATCAGAATTTCCAAAACGCTGCGATGAAAATATAGCGGCCATAGCTGAGAGTGTACACAAAGAACGTGGAGAATGGATTCGGTGGTTCGCAGCAACTCGGACTGACGTATGGAACGACTTGGCGCATTTTAGGACCTTCTCAAGCGACATCGCTTCGCTCTATGGACTCTTGAAAAGTTCCAAGAAGATCCGACGTTTTCGAGGCAAATTTTGTTTAGGGGTGAGGCCCTTTTCTGGCTTAATGGGTATGTAAACAAACCAAATTGTCGCATTTGGGACGTAGTGAAACCTTAAGAGATTCAAGAGCTCCTACTTCATCCAGCAAAAATAACGGTTTGGTGTGGTCCATATTTCTTTAAAAATGATGCTGGTGCCAAAGTAGCTGTCAATGACGACCGTTATCGTGCCATGATAACCGAAAATTTTATGCCTGAAATTGAAGCTCGTGATCTCGGCGACATTTAGTTTCAGCTAGACGGTGCCACTTTCCACACATCGCATCAATGGATTTATTGAGAGAACATTTTTTTGAGCACATAATTTCACGTTTTGGGCCAGTCGATTGGCCACCAAGATCGTGTAATATGACACCGTTAGACTTTTTTCTGTGGGGGGATATGTAAAGTCTAAAGTTAATGGGGACAAACCCGCTTCGATGGAGGAAAACATCACACGTGTCATTCGCCAGCTACCAGTCGAAATGCTCGAACGAGTCATCGAAAATTGGACTCAACAGATGGACCATCTGCGACGTAGCAACGGGCAACATTTGATAGACATAATATTCCAAAAATAAATGCCAAAGAATGTTCTTTCAAATAATAATAAACATTCTCCATTAAATTTGAATTTTCCGTTTTTTTCTTTAAAAAAGTAGGGAACCTCGAAATGGACCACGCGTTACAAGTGTATTAAAGTTATAAATACTTAAGCACAAAGTCGAAATTAGAACCGTATTCAAAATAATATATTTTAGTAATTAAGCAAGCAATATTTGAAAGCGAACAATTTTTGAAAACATTTATTTGAACAATTTCTTTATAGTTGCGATTAAAATTTTGCAGTATAATATAGTGCAATAAAAAATTTCATACAAGTTTTAAAATTCGCTAAGAAATAAGTATTTCTTATTAAGATTTTTAGTATTTTCTCTTATTGAAAACATTTATTTGACAAACTGTATATGGAAATATTTTTATGTTATTGTAAATTTTTAGAATATCAGACAATATGACTTGATAGTACACATTGTAAATACCCCAAATGTATTGCAAACCATGGTGTACAGTCGACAAGAAAGAAAAAAATACTTTTCCTTTTTTATCTGAGAGATACATTCGATAAATGATGGACATGTTGAAAATTTGCATGCAAACGATTTGATGTTTGGCTCTATTTTTAAATGAAAGGAAAACATCAAAGAATAATAAAAATAAATAAAAAATATGCTTTATTTATTTAAAGCAAAAACGAAAGGGAATTTTTTCTTATGTTTTTGGTATTCCACAAATTTCTGAGTAATTTTTATTCTTCTACTATAAAAACAATTTCAAAGTTATTTATGTTTAAAGAGGATATACAAAATTTATTTCAGTTCATAATAAAATTTTTGGGAATTTAAATATTAATTATTTAATATTATGCTAATTACCCATAACGTTTTATAATAAAAATGCATTTTATTTGTTGGGGGAAAGAGCTAGTCCCTATACGTATTTCACTGGTTGCTCAGGTCAGATCATCAGGAAACCTTTTTCCTAATTTTAGAGAAGCCAAAAATACTCTATAAGTAATAAAATTCTACAAAACACAATGAGAATTATGATGTTAATAGAATAATATTACAGAATATTAAAGCTTAAACAAAACACCAACAAACAAACCACGTTTTTATTTTTCCTTACTGTCCGTCTACAATTGGATGGTTTTTTGCCATCACTGAATGCAGACGTAAGGTGTGATGAAAAGCATACACAAGTTAATTTTGTTCTCGCAAGAGAATCGAAAAAAAACAAGTGTTGCCAAGGTTTGTACAAGCAGTTGCATATTTAGTTATTAACAAATAAATTGCATTTTTATTATAAAACGTTATGGGTAATTAGCATAATATTAAATAATTTCAGTTCATTTTTCTGGTTCATGATATATTAATAAATGTATATGCAAGGCGAATTCAAAACAACTAAAAGTGGTTTTACACGACGTGTGTTTGTCATATGACTTGTCAGTTTGATAACCCATATGCAATTTCATGTGTTTGTCAAAAGTAGGCATTTTACATACGGTTTATAAATTTTTCTTTCACACGTACATGTGTAATTACATCTGACATAACCTATAACATATAATTTTTCTGCCACACAGTTTTGTATTGGCTGATGCAAAGATGGAAACGTAGTGCTTTTGCCACGCTTTTAGTGGTTTTGGTACCACAAAAAACATTAAATAGCAAAACATCAAGTTGGCATTACAGGATGTCAGATGCTTTGTCACAATAAAATAGAACACGTTTTAAATGAAAAATGTCATATGTATTGTACACATGGAAAATACACATGTTATGTTTGAAAGGGTTTATACGACGTGTTTAGAATTTACACATAGAAAAGTGACAAGTCATATGACAAATACACGTCCTGTAAAACCATTTTAAGCAACCTGTTTTTGCCCGACTGTGTTCAAATATTTTACTAAAATATACAGGCATGTCACAAATTCCGTTCGGAATTGAAATGATTCCGTAGTTACCATTCCAATCGGAATGGTTTTAGCTGCTATAGATTCCGTTCGGTTTCATAAAATCGAAAAAATACAAAACCACTTTTAATGTGGCAATATAAGAATGAATGCAGAAAACAATCACCCATGTTCCAGAGCTATATTTCGTTCGGAAATGGAATTGATTCCGTATTTTGCTTCTATAGAAAACGTAAAACGAAAAAGTTTTTCGGAATAAAACCACTTTCAATTTGCTATGTGGAATTGATATTTTAAGCAATTTATAGCCATTTAAACTATTCAGATCATAGTTGTATTAGTAATGGATATTATTCTGGACCATACTTTAAAATTCTACGACACACAGTGGTCAAAAATTCAAAACTTTTAATTGGTTTCGAATTTTTGTACGTGGTTTTTTCTGTTTTATAGGTGAGACTTTGGTCTTTAATTTTTGCTATAAAATGTAAAAATCGACCGATAAGAAAAAATGTAATGGAGGTTTTAAAATACATTTTAATTTTTATTTGAATATTATTATGAAAATGAAGTGGTAAACCGTGCTAAAAAGGGTTTTTATGTCTTAAATATTCAGTAACACTGATAACTAATACTTAGTAAACAGTTTTTAAATTAAATTTTGTCAGAAAATGCCAAAATTTAGCCCCCGCACTGTGGTACATATTTTCAGAATGGGGCGAAAAATCATTGTTTATTGTAACCGACTTCAAAGTTATATTACTCCTTAGAAAGTAAATACCAGACTACCTCGGGAGCCAGACAGATCTGTGGGCATATCGGGTAAAAAATATAGCTTACGGACCTTGGGTCAGAAAAATTGTTCTGGTGCCCACAGTCGCAACCCGGCGCATATATAATGGGGTATTGGAATGTAGGGGAGGTTTCGGACTACAAACTGGTGAAAGATTTATTTCTTGAATTTTTATTATCTTTCAAAGCATATATTTTTTGTTTTTCACATTCGTTCTTATGTTTCAATGTGTAATATATAAAAAGTGGTTATGTATTTTTTAGATTTACTAAAACCGAACGGAATCTATAGAAGCTAAAACTATTCCGATCGGAATGGTAACTACGGAATCATTTTAATTCCGAACGAAATGGCAAACAAATATTTGTCAGAAAAAATGTAACAAAAATGGCCGAAATATCTTTAATCACAGCGTAAACTGATAAAATATGCAGCAGAATTTTAATTAAACGATGTCCTGAATAGTTTAAGCGGCTAAAAATATTAATTCTACATAGCAAATTGTATGTTTCTAGAGAAGCAAAATACGGAATCAATTCCCTTTCCGAACGGAATTTAGCTCTGTGACATGGCTGATAAATACAATATAAATAATATGAGCTATGTTCGCAAACACTTATATGACAAATTATTCAATATAATAAAAAAAATTAAAAATTATAATAAATAATAAAAGTCCTGGTGGCGAAAGGGGAGAGAGGAATTAAAAAGGGTACACACATGCATATACTCTTGAAATTCGTTTTGTTCTCTCATTCATAGTTTTAATTTTGAAGTCTAAAATGTAAACAAATTTATATTTAAGTATTTAATACTCCGTACATATACATAAATATAAAAAGATTCTAGATATTTGTTTAACATAAGTAATGATATTTAATTTAAAAGTTAAAATATATAAAGATCAATCTCCAATTTATTTTGATCAAGATTAAAATTGCTTAATTTCAGTTTTTAAAGTTATTCAGGTTGGTTAGCTGTACAACCCATAATATATATAAAGATAACCAAGGCACGCAGTCATTATTATAAAGAGCCCTTACATTGTGGGTTTCCATACACGACTGCTGAGTAGGTTTCGCCTTCATTAAGCGACTCTGTAGATATGCAGAGAACCTGCAGATATAGGAAGGACACCTAAATAAATATTTCCGCCTACGAGAACTGATTTAAATTTAGTTGCAAAGTTTTACTTAAAAACATACATATTTTTTTTTTTTTTTTTTGAAGTAAACAATACAAGTTAAATAAAACATTGAATAAAATACAGCAATTAGTTCACAAGGCACTGAGTAATATACAAAAATTAAAGTTTTCTTTTAGAAATTGTAACTAATTTTTAAGTGAGCGAACAGAGTTTTATACAAGGTTTGACATTTTTACATGAATTGAACAGTTTTACATGAATTAATATTATACCATGTTCTGGTTGTATTGAATTCATACCATGTGGAAGCGATAACCCAGCTGATTATAGTTTGCTCTCCTTTTTTCTAATGTCTTGTCAAATATACATTCCCTACAAAAAATGGATGATTGAAAATATATCCGCGTGTTTTTAAAATATTAAAATAAATATAAAATATGAAAAGAAAATAAATGTAAAAAGTAGTTTGGTGCATAAAAAGGTTATGAAAAATATAGAATGTGTTAACATGGAGTCGCCAGAATTCTTTCTTTGAAGACTCTTGTAGCTGCGCAAGAGGTCGAGCTGAAATTAAGAACAGCAAATTTCACTCAAGCAATAGTAACTAATTCAAATTTTTACTTTATTGTTTTATTCTTCACAGACTACATACATATTAGCATAAGCTAAAATCAACGTCGGGGAATACTGCTGACATCCGCGCAATCTGTTCGGAAGACCTGCTGGAGAAGTACAATGAGGAAGGTAGATGAGAAAAATATGCTTCCGGGAAGCTTATGTGAGTTAGTAATCCTCGAGATATATACATACTTTGATCTATCTTAAAATATTTTATAACTTACATATTTCTTCATACATATTTCAGATGTTTTACAGTAGCAGGGAGTGATTGAACTTCAAAAAGCCTACGAAAGGCAGTAGAACACAGTCATCATTGAGCGAATAAAAATATTTAAATATGTTAAATTACATATATATTGAAAAAATATGTATAAAATAATTTTTAAATGTTTTTCAATAAATATTAAAATATAAAAATATTAAATGTGTTTCTGCATCAATTTTGTTTAGTCAGCCGTGAGGGGTTTATTCATCCAGTTTGAGTAGTCATCGTTGATTAATTTTTACAGCCTAGTTGATTAGTAAAAAGCAGTAGAGTGATCAGTACAGAGATATGCTAATTAGTCCAAAGAGTTAATAAGTTCGTGAGAGATGCAAAATCACACGTACACAAATGTTTGCCTCATTTTTGTACCATGCCCTTAATAACGTGATGGTAGCTCTGTTCTACGCAATGAGAAAAAATTCCTCATCAGTGACACTCAAATGATTGCTCAATTGATGGTCACTGTTCTTGTAGGGTTATTTTATATATGCTAATAGTATGTCAAAGTTGTTGTTTGTAGTTGTTGGCGTAGTTTTCTCACCTTGTATCAATTCACCTTGCTTGTACAACAACCACGCGCTTTAAAAATCACACAGTCACCTGATCACTATTGCTGTAAAGACTTAAATAAATATTTGTGTTTTTACCGGCATTTTTATCTCTAAAAGAATTTACATACATTCATGCAAATTGGATTGCATTTGTATCGAATAAATATATTTTCTAGGTATTCAAGGATTTTCAACACGTTATTATTGGCTTCTCCATTATTTATACATATATTCTGACTACAAAAAACACTTTTGCTTTGTTTTTCAGGTGGAAAATTTGTATATGAAAAATTCATTCATTCATACAAATGCAGTGACAACACATAAATTTTATAGTTTTTTAATATCTAAAAGTATAATTTATACTAATATAACTAGCTGTGCCCGCCACTTCGTCAGCATCCTTGCAATATTTTGTTCGATTTTGCTTCAAAGGTAATCCAGACAAAATTTCAATACTCTTACTTTTATTGTGCTTCAGATAGGGTTTATGTATTTACTTTATATAAAGGTACAAATCCCTGGGTAATTATTCATAAAAATAGGCTGTGTTCAAAGTTTTAAAATTTATATAAAATTCTATAATTATTGCAGAGTTCTGTAAATACTTTTTAAAATTTCCCGCTCACCAAAATGAAAGTCACTGCTAAGTCTTCAGTATCATTGTATCGGTATAATTGCGTACTTTCACTACTTTTTCACTATGTTCTCTTAGAAATGAGATATTTTTATGGGAACAAACTATCATATAATTGAACTAAGATACTAAGGTAACTCCCATAAAATGTTATTAAGATTCATCTAGTAGTTTTTACGTGATCCGCACACAGGCACGCAGATAGGCAGAAATTATAGTTTTATTATATGCATAAATAATTTATTTACTACTACCTATTCCCGTTGCGCTTCGCTACACCCATTTGCAAAAATACAATAAACACATTGAAGAAAAGAGTGCCCAACCTTTAACTCGAAAACGTACGCTATTCTCATGACAAAACTCTTTCAGCTTATATGACGCCCACTGTTCCCATCCAATCTGTTTTTTTCTAGACTATGCGTATTAACACGATAATATATTTTACTTTGTATGGGAGGTACCACTCCCAATATCCTACTCCAGTCTTCATTTCGCTAGATTATGCAGATTAGTATGAGGGTTACTTTTCCAAATTTTCAAGACTTTGCATATTGTAGTTCTCTAGTTAATTAAAAAGTGGCCGTAAAAGTGAGCGTGGTTAATTTTTCTTTCCGTAAAAGCCTAAGTTGGGTTATTATATATAGATAAAATGATGAGATTACCAACGAACATTCAATTTTATTTATACAGATGTAATAGTAACAATAAATTTTATTTAAAACTAACTGTGCCCGCCACGTTGTGGGCGTCCTGACAATATTTTGCTCGATTTAGCTTTGAAGGTATTCCACCAATTGTAGTTCTCTTACCTTTATAGTACTTTAATTAAGGTTTATGTATTTACTTTATATAAAGGTACCCATCCCTGGCTAAAATTGAAAAATTTATAAAAAATTCTAAAAATTATTGTAAAGTTCTGTAAAAAAAAAATATTTTAACAATGTAATTCCACAAAGTAAAAATACAAATGAAATACAAATTGTATTCAATTGGCTTTTTGGCAGTAATTCATATTTTATCATTATTTTAAAACAGCGAATTCTGTTGTGCAATTGTGTTTAAAATATCCCCCTTTGAATTCATATTTTGACATTACTTTTAAACAGCGCAACTGTGTCTAAAATATAGTAATAATTTGAAAAAACCCTCTTAAATATTTTTTATTTTGAGAAAACTATGGCAAATATGCTCCAATATGACATATGATTTATTTTGTTTTAATTGTTTAGTTATAGAAAAGAAAGCTTCAACAAAATATTACATTTTCACCAAAAATAGCAGCGAAAAACTTGAAATTGCACAAATAATAAGAAATTCACAAAATTAATAATAATATGAAAGTTTATTTTTTTCGTTTTTTATTTTTTTGTATTTATATTATTTGTTGTGTAATATAATAAAAGAATAAACTAATAAACATATACTTAATTTCAGTCAGTGCTAGACAAAAACCGTATGATGATAGGTTGCAGCTATCATTTGTGGGTCATCTCCGTGATGTTGGTCGAACATAATCACTATCATTTAGGATTTTACGGGCTAGCGGATTTAATATATATTGCTGTATTTTTCGCTATTTCTGCTTTAATTAATGGCATGTTTAGATCTTTGCAGGGTTTAAAATTTTTCACTTATGAACATTCAAAAATCAACATTCATGATATTTGTCATAAATGAGAAATCTAAAATGTTTTATTTATTTTTCGCGCTCATCAACAAACAACAAAAAATGTAATGCCTATATTCATACATGTATTCGTGTACCTTTGTTTGTCGTTTGTTTTTTTTTTTTTTGTAGCATACATTCATGAAGAGTGAACAAAAATAATTATCCATATTATTCATGTGTGATTGGTGATAAATTATCTTCTTCTCATTAATGTTCTTTTTCAAAAATGTATATGTTCATTTATGAACGTTGAACATTTATAAAATTTCTCATAAATAAAAATAAAATACTTTTTTGCCTACGATCGCACATGCAGAAGAAAGAAATAAAGAAAACATTTTGTTACTGCATACGCCGGCAGTTCCACATTACAAAATATGTGCGTACATTTATGTATGCGAAATGCCAATGGTTAGCGCACATTTTTCTACGATCTTTTCATTTATGTAAAATTATTAAAATTGTAAATACTCAAATATGAACACTTGCGTGAACAACAATTTTTTTTTCATTTCTTCACTTTTGAACAGAGAGAAAATAAATCATCGCATTCATAAATGAAAAAACACATAATATTTTGTAGTCTCTCACACATGTATGAGAAGAAGCAGCTAAAAAATAAAATGTACACATGAATGAATAGAGCTGGCAAACTATCGATAGTTTGATAGAAAACTATCGATAGTATCGAATTTTTTGGGAATTTTAGGTTCCATATTTTATATGACAAAGTATTCTGTATTATTAACTCCATCAACTTAATTGTTCAAATTTTGAAATTATTTGAGTTAGTTTAATAAATAAAAACTAATATATTAAACGATCTTAAGTAGAGTTCAGAGTTGTTTTATTAAAAAAAAAAAAATATGAAGCATATAAAACTTAGCATAAAAACAAAAACCCATTTATAATTCATTTTTTACAACGCATTCTGAGATCAAATTTCTAAAAAATTTGTACATAGACTATAAATACTATGTACTCGTATATCACATATGTAGGCTACTCATGGATTATTTTGTAATCGTAATTTTTTATAATTCTTGAGTAATCCAAAAATGTTTGTTTAAAAAGAGCAGTATATCAACATTTTTTGGCTTTAAACTAGATCTTCTATCTGAAATAATGGCTCCGGCTTTGCTAAACATTCTTTCAGATTTTGCCGATGTTGCTGGTATACATAAGTAACGCAAAGCACATGACTGTGTGAGTGACATCTGATCAGAATTGTTCTGTGAATAGATATAACACTGTATAAATTGCTTAATTAACTATCTAATTTACCTTCCAGTACTGCAATGGGTCTATTTCTAATGGTGAATTTTCATTTTCAACTAACTACATAATTGCCAATTTATAAATTTATTTTTTCAACGATAGTATCGCTATCGAGAAAAAAAACCATCGATAGTCTAATGAAAACAAAACTATCGATAGTTTGCCAGCTCTATGAATGAATAGTGAGTGAACACTTCGGTACTCTGATCTTTTTGAATTTACTAGTTTTTGATATACCTGGGTGCAACTGTAATAATTCATAAAATCATATTTTGACGCCTTTGACATTTTCTATGTTTGAAGATGAGGCGGTACCCCATAAATGATCGAATTATAAAGTTTAAAATTAGTTGAATATTTTCATAAAAAGTATTTCATATAAAATTACTGAAAGTTCAAATTTACTTGATACGAGGGCAACTTGATAATTTCATGACTTTTTGGATAGAATATATATTTTTCATCGAAAAAACGGTCAATTCATCTCTATACATTTAGTCCACGGTCTTTCTGGTATTTTTTTCCCTCCAAATAATAAGAGATTTCCAAATACTTAAAATAGCGTTTTTTTTTCTTCATAAATACCTCTTTTTTTGACCCAAACTTCTTGCCACCCAGCAATTTTTTGAAATTGCTTATTACACACTTATTTAGGAAAATGTACGCAATGTCTATAATTATAAGTTTTAGAATATACTTATGTAATTACGCTTAACTGTGTCACTTTCAAAGACCTTATTCAAATATTGATTATTATTTATTTTACGGAAAGGGATTTGTCTGCACGTGACAAAATTAAAAATCGAGTAATAAATATTTATTTTATTGAAAATATTTTCCTGCCAGCAGAAAGCATGATACTAGTTATAGTTTGCTTTTATTACTCTTTTTTTCCTTCCTTTTCTTAAAGTTTGACTAAAATTAAAATTCAACTTCAACCCTTTAAACTGTACATTGACTTGAATCTTCCTTACGTGATAAGAATTATTATTTCCTTAGAAAACGAGGTTGGGTTATCAAAAAACTGTAAGGTAGGATTAAAAACTAATATGTTGTCAATTAAGTTGCCGGAAAATAATTCAAAAAATTTAAAGTTTTATTTCTGGCATTTATATTTGCTTTTATGTATTTCAAATAAAAACAAGGAGAAATTCGAATAATGAAAAATTCCAAATTGTTTGATACAAATTCAGGTCATCATATGAATTGAAGTGAAAGTTGTATCTTAGGTTAATTGAATTAAAACAAGTGCATCGTTTTGTCGAATTTATTATAATTTTCCATTTTTAGAGGAATGTTAATGAGTTTTTTTATAATAATATTTTTATATATAATATAATATTAAATAGGAAAGAAACTTTGGTATTTGTTCTTAATTGCTTAAATTGTTCGCAATTACGATTGTAAAAACATAAATTACAATAATAAATAAACACAAATAAATTATATTGATATTTGGGGGATTCACAAGGTATTCTAACATGTCGTATTGTCATAACGTTATAATATTTTACTATAATTTAAAAGTATTTTTGTTGTGTTTCAAACAAAAACGTCGTAAAATAATAAAATTTTTTCTACAAACCTGAGCCGCATGGCTAAGCCGCCTTATTCGAGCCGCCTGTAATGTTTGCAAGCCGCTGCAATTACATATATCCTTCAGAACCGTCACAAAATTGCAATTAATTAAACTAAAAGCTAATTTACACTGAATCTATCATATGAGGGGTTGTTCGCAACAGTCATATTTTTTCATGTTATTTAAAAAAATATGAATTTATGACACCTTGTGAATCTCCCAAATATGTACTATAGAATGCTATTGTAGAGTGCTATTATAGAGTCCTATTATAGGTAAAGCCTTAAAATTTTGCACATGCAACCCTCATTTTAAGGCACGAAAGAAATATGCTGGTTTGGAACAGTGGGCGTTGTTCCTCGCATTCAAAGTAAAAAAATATTGTCGTGAACCGAGGCAATTATAATAGGTAGAATTATACAAACATGTTCTCTAACAATAATATGTGGTATTGAAGCCGGAAGGCCGGGTACCACCATACAAAGGAATTATTCTATATTTGGAGAACTATTATAGGGCCAAGCTTTTTTGACTAACAGTTTGTCTTCATTTTACATATGAATATGTAAATGCACGTTATATTTTTGACATTAAAATTTAAGTTAAACATAGTAAAAGCAAGTTTTAGTCGGAAAACCCTTTAATTTGATATAAATGTTTTTTAGCGGCTATAGTAACACAACTTATAACAATTCTAAGACTCTACCTATTAAGGTTCAAAAATAAGGTCATATACATGAAAATGATGTCTGTATCGGGACACTCCTTAATTTTATACTTGTTAATTTAAGGATGTTTTTTTTAGCTGCATAAGAACTTAAAATGATTATACAAGAGAGGAATGAAAATTTTTATATTATAATCTGTTAGATAATTTCATGGTATTTATTTTTTCAATATGGTTTGTGGCATATTTCTACGAGTTACATGATCCATTCGATCAGTCCAATTTTTGTCTATTTTTTCCAATTAATCTGATCGTATGGCGTCAATGGTGGCTTGAATATTTTCTTCCAATGGTTCAAGAGTTGCTGGTTTTTCTGCATAAACCAATGACTTAGTCACATAAAAAGTAATCCTTAGTCGCTAAATAGCAGGAACGTGGGGCTAGTGAAAATTAACACTTTGTTATAAAAGTTGTCATCAAATTGATTTTGTAATAAATTGATTGTCAAGCGCACTGTATGGCAAGTTGCGCCGTCTTGTTGGAACTAAATGACGTTGATGTTTAGCTAATTAATATTTGAGAAGAAAAATTCAGTCAACATTGTTTGATAACGCTCGGGATTCACTGTAACGGCAGCTCCTTGCTTAATTCGAAAGAAATAAGTACCGATAATGCCGCCAGTGTGTGAACCACACCAAACAGTAACTTTTAATGGTTTTAATGGTGATTAATTAACGGCATGAGGTAATCATTTAACCAGCTTTATCACTGAACTAAAAGTTCTCTATGAACTTCACGAACAGAGTTAATATTTTTTTATTAAGTAAATTTTCACAATTTGAAAGCGTTGCTCTGGCGTTAAAAGAATCAAAAACTTGACGAACTTTACTGAACAGAAATGTCAACACAGTTTGACATTATCAGCTGTCAAACCATTGCTATCGATATCGATAGTTCTCATGCAGCTGAAAACCACCCGACAGTTTTAAATACTCTGTGTAAATTTCAAATGTCTGCCTTTTACGATTAAAAAAAATAATCACGTTAATATTGGAATACACTTCAAACTTTAGTATTTATTGTCTCTACTAAAAGAGGTCCGTAATAGATAAAAAAAAAAACATTAGTGCTTATCGAACTAGATTTTTGTTGTTGTATAGTGTTATTAAAATGAAAATTTTGCTTTCGCCACCACTGTACAGTGTACCAATAAATTTCAAAGTTTCTTTTAATTCTTGTTGATTTGTTTATCGTTTACTAATAACGAGTGATTTTTTAAGAGCTTGAGAAATTTTTTTTTAAAAAAAACGCATAAAATTTGCAAAATCTCATCGGTTCTTTATTTGAAACGTTAGATTGGTCCATGACATTTACTTTTTGAAGATAATTTCATTTAAATGTTGACCGCGGCTGCGTCTTAGGTGGTCCATTCGGAAAGTCCAATTTTGGGCAACTTTTTCGAGCATTTCGGCCGGAATAGCCCGAATTTCTTCGGAAATGTTGTCTTCCAAAGCTGGAATAGTTGCTGGCTTATTTCTGTAGACTTTAGACTTGACGTAGCCCCACAAAAAATAGTCTAAAGGCGTCAAATCGCATGATCTTGGTGGCCAACTTACCGGTCCATTTCTTGAGATGAATTGTTCTCCGAAGTTTTCCCTCAAAATGGCCATAGAATCGCGAGCTGTGTGGCATGTAGCGCCATCTTGTTGAAACCACATGTCAACCAAGTTCAGTTGTTCCATTTTTGGCAACAAAAAGTTTGTTAGCATCGAACGATAGCGATCGCCATTCACCGTAACGTTGCGTCCAACAGCATCTTTGAAAAAATACGGTCCAATGATTCCACCAGCGTACAAACCACACCAAACAGTGCATTTTTCGGGATGCATGGGCAGTTCTTGAACGGCTTCTCGTTGCTCTTCACTCCAAATGCGGCAATTTTGCTTATTTACGTAGCCATTCAACCAGAAATGAGCCTCATCGCTGAACAAAATTTGTCACATTTGAACATTTCGAACCGAACACTGATTTTGGTAATAAAATTCAATGATTTGCAAGCGTTGCTCGTTAGTAAGTCTATTCATGATGAAATGTCAAAGCATACTGAGCATCTTTCTCTTTGGCACCATGTCTGAAATCTCACGTGATCTGTCAAATACTAATGCATGATCCAAATACTAATGCAATCCTAACCTCAAAAAAATCACCCATTAGTTTTCTTTTGCTTTCAATAACACACACGATTTCGCCGGTTAGGCGAAACCGTGTGTGTGACAAACACCGAAAGTATTATATCAAAAGAAAGATTAAAAAATGCCAAATTTTAAATGCCACTCTTTTACGCTTAAGATAGAAACCCAAAAAAACAAAAATTCTCTTTTATTTTGTGCATCGTTCAAATTTTACATAGGCAGCATTAAAAACAATTTTTTTAAATTTTAAAGAAAATTTAGTTGAATCAATATAATGAAAGTGAACGGTTTAAAATAATTTTAAATAAATAAAAATTACAAACTGCATAAATTTTAGTTTAAAATTCAATAAACAAATTTACAGCAACCGAATATCCAACTATAAAAAATAAAAAATACATAAATAAAATAACAAATCACAAATATGAAGATCAATAAATTTAAAGATTTGCATATATTTTTTATATTTTTCTGGCCTTTATTTGCAAATTTGATTAAAAACATTCAAGCAGAACGAACAAATATTGGTATGTTGACTTAACTTTAAAAAAATATTATTTTTAAAAAATATTAAAAATATAAAAAACTTTTAAAATAATAATATTTAAATTTATTTCCATTTCAATTGCATTGTCAGTGGTTACGTAAAATATGATTTTTAGTCTATTTTCCCACTTTATTCTCTTTCTATCAAACGTCTAACGCAGTGAATTTACTGTGCACCTGTTTGTTGTATCAACACATGAATGACAGTTTGTATTTAAATTCGAATTAATTGTACATACATTTTTTATGCATAAATTTGTTTCAAATTCATATTTTATTCTTATAAATTGCAGGTTTATGTGATTGACAGTGGAGCACGAAAATGAGCCAAAGTTTTTAATAAAAAGAATATTTGCTTCTTTATTAACAAAATTCAAATAAAAAAAAGTCTGCTTCCAGTCTATTTTATTTTAAATTTTATATGAAAATTTTTACTTAAAATACACTTGAAGTAGACTTTATTTCTTTTGCATAAGGGCATAAATATTTTTTTCTTAAGGCCATAGAATATCTTTTAAACCAAGAGTTTTGTTAACTTTATTTAATAAACTATTAAGTTTACCATTGATTTTCCTTCGCTCCGCTAGCCAGGGATGTTAGGCTTTTTTCTTAAGAAACCTTGCAAATTTATGCGGAGCGTGTATTCATATGCCCCTTATAAAAAACAAATATAAAAAATATAATTAGACACAATTTACCGAACTTATTTAAAAAGTATCTATCTATACATATAATAAAATAATAACACATTTCCGTCTGTCTGTCTATCTGTCTGCTTTTCATTTGTGTTCGCATCACGTTGATGGATTTTAACAAGATTTTGTGAGGAGGTACCATAGCATCCTGATTCCAATATAGTATACTTTTTTTACGCAAAAATATCTCACTTCCAAGAGAAAGTGTAGAAAAACGCAATTTTGAGTTTAAAGGTACTGAAATTTTCGGTTTAAAACTGAGATATTTTCAATACGGTTGCACATCTTTTTATTTTTGAAAGTGGGATATTTTAAAAACTATTGCGCAACATTAGGCGCCAATTGAATAAAAGTTTTATTTGATTTGTTTTTTTACTTTTACAGAGCTTTACAATAATTTTTAGAAATTTTTATAAGTTTTAGAATTTTATCCAGGGATGGGTACCTTTATATAAAGAAAATACATAAACCATAACCGAAGCACTATAAAAGTATGAGTCTTACAATTGGTATGAAATACTTTCAAAATAAAATCGAGCAAAATATTGTCAGGACGCTCACGACGTGGCGGGCACAGCTAGAAATAAATATTCTGCTGTGGTACGGATCACTGTATGTATTTTAAAAAATTATTTTTTTCTCTTGATTTTTTTCACAAATAATGCTCCAAATACAACTGGGACGAACGACAAATTTGTTGTTCCGAATATTGGTCGAATACATGTGCGTTTATGAAAATGCACACATGTACATAGTTTGTCGACGAAGTTCGTCGTGCGTAACGAACTCTGCGATAAGTTTATTTCTATTTCATATGCCGACGAACGATGACTAAATTAATGCAGAGTGCCCTTTTTTCATTTTGAATTTATAAGTTTTTTAGTAAATAAATTTACTTAAAAATTGTTTTCTTCTTTATTTAATACAATTCAATAAAAACTTTTTTATATGGATAATGTTATTTGAAATTTATACTTTCTTAATGTTTCTATTTTTAATAATAAATAATAAGAATAATAAAATTAATAATAAATCTATTAATAATAAATCTGTTGAAATATGGTCACACTATCAGCTGCTGAATCTAATAAAAACTGTACATATTTATAAATTAATTAATTTGTATAATTCGGTGTAAAGTTTTCTTAATTAAAAAAATACTTAACAGTAAGTAAGTAAAAAAAATTTAATGTTTATATAGAATATAAAAATGTCTAAAGAAATACAGAGATATGGAAAAGTTTTGCCACTTCTTTAAATTTAGTTCATAGTCATAGCGTTATAGTCGACGAATTTCTAAACGGATTTTTGTCGATGACATCGTTGAACTGTGCGAAGTTCGTCGTACGTTCCAGTTGTGTTTATGGTATAAACACAACTGGTTTATGGTATAAACACAACTGGGAATTCAAAGTTTTTCTTATAATAGGTGTATTCAGTATTTGATGCAAATAATCTTGCGATAGAGCAAATGCTTGTTATATCATAGTATTTTTTTTTTTAATTTTCAAAAAAATTAGTTATTTTTTGTTGGATTTCTTAAAAAAATTTTATATTGTGCACTTGTACTTTTGCAAGTTAAAATCCACCCAGTAGTTTTTACGTGATGCGAACACAAATGAAAACCAAACAGACAGACGGAAATAAGTTATTATTTTCTTATATGTATAGATTAAAATATATTTTTACACTACACTGTATTCATATACGAAATATCTGTTTTATTATATGAATGAATGAATGCATCCATCCATCTACCAGAATACGAGTATATTCAGTGAGTACAAAAGTTGTTGTGTTGTTGTTGGCACAAAACGCATGTGTAATATGTTTGTGTATCTAATAAATCGTACCAAGTGCAAGTTTATGTTAGTATAAGAATAAGAATATAGGTCAATTTGAATTAAAAAGAAGAAATAAATTTGCATACTTGCATCTGTATATATAATTTGATAATCAGATCAGCTAAAGAATAAAAAGTTCAAAACCCTTAAACTAGAAAAATAATATTTTGGGGACTCACAAGTTAGTCATATATCTTATATTGAAACTTGAAACTTGAATAGTATGTACAACTCCTCATAACTTAGTGTTCTGCACAAAACGTTTCAAAATCAATTATTAACAAATTTAATAAATACGATGATATTTTCTTTTTAAAATAGAAATTAATATTTTCTAACACAATGCCAACAAAAAATGAGATTACTATTAATAATCTATTTAAAATAATACAAAAGAACTGCTTTTCAATCAGTCACGTGGGCTAGCGGGTGTCGAATCCAAAATAATAAGTTTAAAAGAAGCAATTTTTAAAAAGAACATTTTAATAATAAGGAACACACAATATACGCCATAATCATGGCTTGTGTGGGGTCATCCTATATTTGTATACCCACCCTTCACCACATGTGGAATGAGTATATATGTCATTCCGTGTGTAGTTCCTACAATATTCATTTGAGACCACATTAAGTATATACATATATATATTCTGGATCCTTATATATAGAAAAGTTAATTAAGCGATGTCCGTCTGTCCGTCTATACGTGTTCGGGTAGTAATGTCGTTTGCCAAGGCACCAGACGAGATACAGAAGATACAGGCATAGTTTCGAAAATATTGGTATTGTAATTCAGCAACATCAGATCATTCATTTGGAGGCTGTGGGCAAAAAATCACGCCCACCTATTGTTTTTACATTTTTTCGGTTTTCATAATTTCCTTTTTTTGTTAAGTAAATATTAGACCACGACAGGTAGATGCATACAGATCTCGGCAAACCAATAACCCCCTAAAAATAAACTTAAAATCGGCCCTCGCAGATTTTGTGTTTATTTTTAGGTTGGTTTTTCTGATTATTTTTTAGGTTGGTAAGATCTGTCTGCTTTAATTTGTATTAAAGGCCTTTTTAGAAAGCAATACATATATAGGTAGCCAATATACTTACAGAGAAAGACTATAATACAAGTATTAATACTTTTGAGGAAAATGAAACCCTGACATGATGAGTTGTTATTGTTTTTTTGAATAATTTCAAACAGCGATTAGATCAGAGTTGCATTTTATTCAAAAGTATTAATACTTGTATTATAGTGTGAAATGCCCTTAATTAGGAGCAGTAAATAGACCCATTAGGAAATTTTTGTTAAGGATTTTTTTGCTTTAGTCTGATCATTCTAACGCAATATACATATGTATATTGCAGGAAGTTTATAATTTTTACAAAAAAAATCCAAAAAATTTTTTAAATAAAATTCTTCAAAAAAATTGACCAAAAATTTTTAAAGAAACATAAGAGAGTAACAGAATATCTAGTCTTACTATGGTGAAGGGTATATACGATTCGGCATGGCCGAATATAGCACCCTTACTTGTTATTTTTAATTTTATGTTTTTGTAGCTTGTTGTTATCGATCATGGTAATCCCCACTCAATGTAAATTTCAACTGCCTACATAACCCAAATCACATAAAAGTAACCTCTTATGTGGGGCATCCTATAATTTTTAATATTCCGCTTTAACAACTTTTTGCTGTAGCGCATACACTCTGAAAGTAATCACTCAAAAGATAAAGCAATATTTTTAAATACACGTCTTTAAGGGTACTACATTTAATTGTTAAGCTGGTTTTTAATTTAAAAACATATCATGAGCCTACTAAAAATATTTCACTTTTATTTTAATAAACATGATATAATAATACAAGGTAGTTCCATTTCAAAAATGTTTGAAGTTTGCCGGAATTATTGAAGTATGTTTTTATGTAAACAGCAAAAAAAGTGTTGCCACAAGTAGAAATGAAAAAAATTGTTTTGGAAATTATTTTAAAAAAGTGTGTAATTTACATAAATAACATAAAATAAAAACGTACTTTGGTTTCATGATGAAACTTATGAGGAATAAATCTTGTTGTAGATTATGATTTCCTTAATCTTTAATAGGTACACTTCTATATTAAAAAAAATATATATATATATTACAATCTTATTTAAGCTGCATGCTAATTGACCCTATGAAAAATCGCCACAAAACAAAAATCTCCAAATGAATAATTACCGTAAAAAAATGGAAATTTGACAAAAAAAAAAATAAAAAGTGCAATACTGGCATTGATATTTTTATAATTCTAATCAATCTTTAATGTTAACAATTCTGTAGTTTTAGGTAGACAACGTAACTAATTAGCTAGTTAGGACATAAACCGTTGTATTTACACTCTTATTGTCGACATAATACGACGACCTTTCACTAAATTAAATTGGTATTCCCTTTGTCGACATCAACATTTATCGATGACTTTTTAATTTTATTTGGTATTTTGTAAGAATATGTGACGTTGAATTATTCTTGTACCGACGGCGATTTCGTCGCCTTGGTTTTTAAAAACGACTGAAGTGCCAAAAAAATTTAAAATAGAAAAGATTTAAATAACAAGTTTGACCCAATACGGAAAATTAGTTGAAGAAATGGAAAATCTCGACGTGATAGAAAAAAACTTAAATGAGATTCTTATTTGAAATCATTCCAAAACATTAAAATTTTTCAAATGAATATTTCTGTACAGAACAGTGTTATCGATAAGCAGTCGACGTCGTCATAAGAGCATTAGAAAATACAAAATTATAATCAAATTGAAGTTGACATCAATATAAATATCCGGTCAAAAGTGACAACGATGTCGCCGTCGCCAAGTAGAATAAGGATGAATATAAAACCGCTTAAATATGGTATCAACATATTTCATTAAAACGTTTTGGATAATTGTCCATTTGAAAAATTTAAAAAAATGACGAAAAGCACTCAATATTTTGGGGTTACTTTTTATATAAACTATATTTTATATAAAATATTCTGCAATTCTGCATGCGGATTTCTTGGGTTATTTTTAATTTTTGCTTTTAAGCAATTTTGCATAGAGTTATTTTGCATGCAGCCCCCTCATTCATAACAAAATTAACCAAACTTTTTAACTTTAAGTTCCTATGATATTGAAATTGTGAATTTTTCTTGATACTCCTGACAGATTAGCTTCCCATCTAAGTTAAAAAATATGTTTTCTGTAATTCTCGTAGCTAAATCTATCGCTAAAATTCTAAAAGTGTACAAACAAATTATGAGTGTTGTTTTAAGAATACTCTTAATTTGTTGGTGCATTTTTAGAAATTTAGCGATAGATTTAGCTACGAGATTTACAGAATATGGAACCAGGAGTTCCTTTGGTAAAAAGAAAATGGAAACTTAAACACTTTTGTCAGATATAGGGAAATTTAAAAATCTTATTTGGGAATTTTTGCAAAAGTTTATTACTACGGTATGGAAAACAATTTTCGTTTGTTTATTTATACACATGAACTTAAGGCTTGTTTTTTTTTTTGAGTTTTTAAAATTTCAAATAAAGAAAAAAATGCAAAATGGGATTTCACAAAGTATGTGATATGGTAGCACAAATTGAAATAATTGCCGCAAAAGTCAGAACGTTAATATGGTGACAAAAAGAGAGAATGGAATTACCTTCTATTATTATATCATGGTTAATCAGCCATGTCACAGAACGCAATTCCGTTCGGAAGTGGAATTGATTCCGTATTTTGCTTCTACAGAAAAGGTAAAACGAAAAATTTTTTCGGAATGAAACCACTTTTAAATTGGAAGGTGGAATTCATATTTTAACCACTTTCCAGATGTATGAACTACTCAGAACGTCTTTTTATCAGTAATGAATGTTGTTGTTTTGCTTGTTTTACTAAAATAAGTATACTTTAAAGAAAATTTAATGAAAAATTTAAGGTTTTGTTAACACTTAAGAAAAAATTAAAAAATCTACGGAATTTGTTTATTCAGTGTTACCATACTTTTATTCTTGTACATTTTTTCAAAAAATACCATGGTGGCAGCACAGAAAACTAACGAAAAGGCGCAAAGAAGAATAAAAAATTAAAACAATTTTCTTATAAAAAATCTTTAAACCCTAAATAAAAATTAACTAGGCGATCATGTAAATATTTCAAAATTTATTTTTGTATAGGTATTTGAAAATTTACTACCTTTCGCAGGGGTAAGCATCGAAGTGCAGGTCAAGACAAAGTCTTCATTGATTTCATGGAACGTCATCAAGACATTTCCAGGGGATATGTGAAAGGAGATCGTGTTATTGTGGAGTCATTGTGGTCTGAATTGACCAAGGAGTTAAATTTATGTGGACCACCAACCAAAGATGTTAATGGTTGGAAGAAAGCATGGTCCGATTGGAAGAGCTATGTAAAAAAAAAGATGTGCCACAATTAAAAAGAAAATCAGAAGACTGGCGGAGGTGAATTTAACAAATATGTTTTGACGGATATTGAGGAGTCCCTAGCAAGAATTAGTGGTATACACAGAAGTGTTGATGGTATAAACGGTTCCAAAAGTTTTGCGGGATTTGATGCCAATTTATACCTCAACGATTTGGGTAAAGAAAATGAAGAGCTTGATGTACAACCCTCGACATCAAATAATGCAAAGCAGTGTACCAAAAGACAAAGAGATCGATCACCATCCCCAGATCCTAAAAGATCCACAGGCTTTAGCTCTGACCCAAGAGTAAGTAGATCATGCACTCCATGCCCTGATCCGAAAAGATCCCCGCTGTTACCCACAATATCGCCAATAACTCCAAAAAGAGCTAGACCTCAAACACCATCTAAACCTGATGTTAATAGCCTTTTGATTGAGGAAAACCAACATTTAAAAAACCTTGTTGAGTTAATTAGTCAAAAACTTTCCGAGGAAAAAAAAATTACCACCTTAATGGAACAACAGCGCGACCAAATGGTAGCCCAAAATCAAATGTTAAATACTCTATGTGGTGTTTTACAAAAACATTTTGAAGCTAGGGAAAAGAATGATACCGAAGTTAAAAGGATTTTATGTGAAAAAAATGCGTTTAAGCTCAAATTAATTGAACTTGAAACCTTAAGACTTGAGGTAGAACGCAAAAAAGCTGAAAGACGTTAGAAAAGTCTTTAAACTTTCTATTTACGTTACCAAAAGCTTAAAGCCTAAAAAAGTGTCCTTATTTTTATGTGAACTGAAGATCTCAAGAAGTACAAATTTTTTTTTTTATATTTTAGTACGTAAATTGTTATTTTTAGTTTTATTTTTATATTTAAAATAAATGAATTTTTTATAATTAAAAAAAATAAATGAAAATGAATAAATGAATTTTTTATAATTAAAAAAAATTAATTTATTTGCATTGCAATATTGTCTCTAAGACGTTTGGCAATATTATAGAAATGTCTTTCCTCCACATCGTCGTCGTTAGATGGAGGATCGATTTCCTCTAGTCGTAATGTCAGGTCTTCTTCTATATTAATGTTATATTCCCTGCATATATTATGCAAGGCACAGCAGACATTGACGATTTTTACAACCTTTTCTGGAGTGTAGGGTAAAGTGCTTTGTAAACACCTAAAGCGACTTTTTAATACACCGATTGTGCGCTCTACTATATTGCGGGCGGACGTGTGTTTTTTATTAAATCGGTGTTCCATTGTTTCGGCAATTACATTTTTATAAGGCGTAATTAAAAAAGGTTCTAATCCATAACCTGAATCGCCCAGAAGCCGCGAATTTTTGTCTCCGTTTGAATATTTATTTAAAAAGTAAGTTCTTGCAATACTCATGTCCCAAATGAAGGAGTCATGGCAAGACCCAGTTCTGCAAGCATCCACAGCCCTGATTTTCATTTTGTAATCGCATATCTAACGTAAGAAAATTGGTAAACTATAGTAAAATATAAAATGAAGTTTTCTTACAATCATTGCGTTGACACTGAACGTTCCTTTCCGATTTAAAAAGAGGGATTCGTCTGTATGTGGCTTTGTAAGCTTTACGTGTGTACCATCAATACAGCCTACTATACCTGGGATTTGGTATTTTTCAAAAAAAAATGCTTTGGATTTTTTCTCTTCGTCATGAGACATTTGTAGCTTGATCCATTGTGGGCTTATACGATTTTCAATTGCCGTTATTACTATCCATAATATCTGAGAAACTGTGCTCCTTCCAAGGCTTACATCCACATCCTTTGCTGTAGTGGTAACATTAAAATTATTTTATAGATATTAAATTGTGGTAATTATTTGTACTTACCTATAACGCCTTGAAAAGAACCAGTTGCCAGAAACCTAAGTGCAGTTGCTAATTGTATCACTGGTGGTATTGTAGAGCTCGGAAGATCATTAGAAAGTATTTCCAATATCATAACGAAGGCCTCTTTATTCACACGATAATAACTTACAAAACTGTAATTAAAAATTTGTAATAATTTACAAATATTTATTTAAAAATACTTACACTGAACTTGGGTACGACAAAGGATCTGAAGCATCCCTTAAAACTCTGCGGCGCAATTTTTCAGCATGTTTTTTATTGCCTTCTGCTGCTGCAATTATAGATATTCCGGGCATTTTTTGTTATATGTACACAAATATAGTTTACTTTCAAAAATGTAACACTTTTGTTTTAAAAATCTTGAATTTTAAGTCCAGTCACAAATAGTTAAAATTTTATTGAATTTTTGATCAGCTGTTTTTTGTTTTGCTACATTCGGTGTTGTGTTGCCATATTTAACACATAAAAAGTATTTTTAAATTTTCTTGCGGTTTAACGAAACCGAACGGAATCTATAGAAGCTAAAACCATTCCGATCGGAATGACAATTACGGAATCATTTCAATTCCGAACGGAATTTGTGACATGCCTGAATAAATTAGATTCTAATAATTTTAAAAAACTAATCAAAAACTTAAAAAAACCAAACAGTGTTTGCTTGTTTTTAGTCATACTGTGATAACATACGAGCAAACTTATAATTAGTTTGCTAATTTGTTTACTAATATATTATGATTATAAATACAATATTATTTTAGAATACTAAGAAAATTGTGGTTGTGATTTGAATATTATATAGTTTAAACCAATCATATTGTAATTTTTGGGTGGAATTTAGTAACCATTTAATGATCAAATGGTAACATAAACTTGTTTATCATTACCATACGAAAGATTAAACAACTATAAGTGACTCAGCGCTTTTAAATCAACTTTAAAGCACCTCTGCTGTGTCTAAATGAAATATTTACACTGCTTTTATATTTGGACAGAATATTGACAGACAGACGAGATTTGGTGGCAAGGGGTTGAAGGGGTAAAGCGCGTATTTCATTACTATCTGTACAAATCTCGTCTATCTGCCCATTTTCTGTCCAAATGTAAAAGTAGTGTTACGATTAAGATATCCAATGTAGTTCAAGAGCTACCACATTATTAAAAAAAAAATAAGCTATCTAAAACACTGCATGGTGCATTGTAATTATCGAACCCCTTCAAAATCTGCTTAAATTGCACACGTTAATTGTGTTTTCCTATTGCAAAAGTTCTTTTTATCATAAAAATGCTCAAAAGATTTTTTTTTATATTGTTTTGTTTTTCATTGCACTTTCTCTTTATTTAATTATTTATTTCCACGCTCTTAGTATAGCAAGACAAAATAAAATAAAAAATAATTGAAAAAATCGCTTAAAAACTATTAAATAAAACTCAATAATATAAAGTTTAATTAAAGATTTCGAAACATTTTGTAAATTATTTTTAAACAAAATATTTATTGGAAGAGGGAAAATAATTGTTTTTTTTTTTTATAAGGAGCCCTAAGAATTGGAAACAAAGTAAGTTTCTTAAAAAATATTAAGTTTCAAAAGGCTAATTTTTGGTATTATCTACGCTATGGTTGTGAGTAGAGTATCCATTTAATCGGGGTTTGTTTTTATTAGAGCATATAATTAATCGATTTTGCAATTGTTTGGGTTCGTATCCCAGCCGTGCGAATCTTCAACACAAATTTTTCTGACATTTATTAGTTTTATATTCTTACTAGTATTTATATCACAGCGCCTTCCTTATTCGATATCGCCTATATCACTAAGTGATTGGTTAATAAAATGGCTACATAGCTTAAAAATTAATGCGCCAACTTGACACCAGAAGCACTGCCACACTGTTTTAAAAATAAGTATGACGGGTAATAGAGACTTGCCAAATGTGAAATTGTTCCTTATATCACTACCTGTCTTATCTGTACTCTATGCCTTTGCAAAGAGAGTAACACAGTTATGAGTGTTACTTCCCTTAAAAAATGGCCATATCTAGCTTCACTATGGGAAGGGTATATAAGATTCGACATGGCCAAATGTTGCATAATTACTTCTTTAAATTTACATAGAACTAAATTCTAGTATATTTTTTAATTGAAATTATAAGTTTAACCTGCTTTTTACTTACAGCTCTCTTGTTTGAAAGTGATAATACAGACATGGAGAAACTTTTCCAACTTGCCATTGATAAAGCGAACGAGGAAAATGATGATTTACGCTTAAACGGTATTGCTGTTGCCATTGAACCAAATAATGCTTTTGAGACATCTAAGAAATTATGTAAAATGTTAAAGGTAAGTAAATGAAACTGACAAAGTATCTGTAAGTAAATACATATTTTAGAAGGCCAACAATGTAAGACTGAATATAAAGCAGAAAGACACAATTACATTAACGATATTAAAATATTGTAACAGATAATTCTTTTTTTATCCCCATGCTAAACATAAAATAGAATCCTTAAGTTGTTTTAATTTTTTTTTGCATTCAGGAAAATCTAGTTGCTGTGTTTGGTCCCACAACCAGTATGGCTGCTAAGCATGCCATGAGTCTGTGTGATGCCAAAGAGTTGCCCTTCATTGATACACGTTGGGATTTTGGTGCACAATTACCAACTATTAATCTACATCCTCATCCCTCTCAGTTGGCGGTGGTCTTAAAAGATTTAGTTACAACTTTGGGTTGGGATGGTTGTTTTACAATTATTTATGAGTCAGGTGGGTTTGGTTTGGTTTGGTTCGTATGGGATCAATGCTTTATACAACTTTTCTTTTTTTTTATTAACAGGAGAATATCTTTCCACGGTTACTGAACTGTTACAAATGTATGGCACTCATGGTCCTGCTATTGTGGTGCGTCGCTATGAACTTGATTTGAATGGCAATTATCGCAATGTTTTGCGTCGCATTAAAAATTCCGGTGATACATCGTTTGTAGTTGTTGGCTCATTGGCTACTTTGCCAGAGCTTCTCAAACAGGTGATTAAAATGTAAACTTGAATAAATCACTTAATATTCGATATTTTTTTCTTTATTTTTTTTGTAGGCCCAACAAGTTGGCATAATGAATGGTGCTTATCGCTACATAATTGGCAGTTTGGACTTTCAAACGATTGATTTGGAACCCTTTCAACATGGTGATACAAATATCACCGCTATTCGATTGGTCTCACCGGAAGCTGAAAATGTTCAACAGGTTGCAAAAGCGTTGTATGAGTCAGATGAACCTTTTCAAAATGGTAAGTTGACAAAAAAATGAAATATATTTAACTACAGGAACATATCGCTCATTTACTTGAAGACCGTCATAAGTCAAAAAAAGGCATTTTGTAAAAAACGCATTTTAAGTTTTTTATTCTGCACTGTTAAGTAAAACAACATGAACATGCCTCAATTTCGAAGTCAAATAATAAATTGATATGTTATTTGTATATTATTTAGGGAAAATCTGGAATATTTTGTAACTAAAATATGTCGTTATTATTAATAAAAAAATTGAAACAAATGAAATGAAATAACGGCATATTCTATTCCCACGCGAAAAGTACACAAGATAAAATCATGAAATTAATATACAACATGTAGCGGAATAAAAAGAACATTTCTGCATCACTAACTCAAAAATCACGTTTTTTGACTTATGACGGTCTTCAAGTAAATGAGCGATATGTTCGTAAGGCTTGCTGCCCACATTAATCTTAAAAGTTTTACAAACAATTTTCTTTAAAATTTCTTTCAATTTTTTTAAACTTAAAGCGTTTAAAATTTTAATATGTATTTGTGATATTAGAGTTTGTGCAATATAATATTCATTTGCTTTCGTGCGACTAAATACTTAAGTTTAGTTTTGAACAGGAATCAAGAACCGATTACAGAACAATAATTTCTCGAAAATAATTACTCTCTGCGGAATGTAACCGTGTCTCCTTTCACTCGAAAACACACTTTGTCTTTAAGAAGTGTATGCCAAATTCAGGGTGCAACACAATTTTAGTCATATAGGTATAGGTGGGTTTCCTTCCCATCGGCCACTTCGGATAAAAGTAGCCTATTTTAACTTCCTATTCATTACGTATATTATTTAACAACTTTGGCTGATTTTATTATAATTTATTTTAAATGACATATCAAAGATAAAACTAAGGTGTTTCGCACTACCCTTGTTTAACCATTAAAAATTTAAAAAGCATTGTTAGGTAACACTATCACTTAAATGAGTTGGCATAAAAGTTCATTAAAAAATATTGCAAATATTTTTTCTTTATTGATGCGTGGTTTCTTTTTTTCATATTCCTTTACAATATAGTATCATGTCCAATGACCGTTAATATGGCTCTTGTTTACGATGGCGTACAACTTTTAGCTGAAACCTTCAAGCATGTCATGTTTAAGGCAGTTAATTTAAATTGCAACGATGTCAGCTCCTGGGACAAAGGATACACTTTAGTCAATTATATGAAATCGGTAGGTGAAAAGAAAACTAAAGATTGAGAGCATCAAAAAAATAAATCTGTTTCAGGTAGTTGTTAACAAAAGAAATATTGTATTTTCAATTTTTGTCTGTTTTAAAATTTAAACTTTAGCTAAATATGGCTGGTCTGACGGGTGATATAAAATTTGATTATCAAGGCTTAAGAACAGAATTTGTTTTGGAAATAGTGGAGTTGACTGTGTCGGGTTTACAGAAAGTTGGCACCTGGAAAACTGACGAAGGCGTAACAATTCAACGTCCAGAACCAGTTATTTCAATGGACCAGGATCAACGTTCATTGGTCAACAAAAGTTTTGTGGTTATCACAGCTATTGTAAGTAAAGGTTTTGTAAAAATAAAAAATAAAAAAAATAATTAAAACTAATTTGAATGAAACATTTATCTTCTAGAGTGAACCTTATGGTATGCTTAAAGATGTTCCCAATAAACTTGAAGGCAACGATCAATTCGAAGGATTTGGCATAGAACTGATTGAGGAGTTGGGTAAAAAATTGGGTTTCTCATATACATTTCGTTTACAAGAAGATGGCAAATACGGTAGTTTAGATGCAAAAACAAATACATGGAATGGCATGATTCTGGAAATTATGGAGGGGGTAAGTTATGATGTTTGATATTTGATATTTAAATCTGACAAGTTTCTGCCAACACACCCATCTATTTAAATACATTAATCCCACGTTATTTTGCTTTTAAACTTTTTGTATTTTTTTTAAATTAATGCAAAGCTTTTGGTCAGCTCTTTAAATTTTTATTACGAGTAATTTGTTTAAATTACACCACAATTGTTATTTGCATTCATTTGTAATAATAATAATAATAAGGCAACATTTTCTTTTGTATCCTTTTGTTTCTTTCCTACAATTTTAGTGTATTATTTCATACACGGAAAAAATTTCAAAATTATTTTAATTACTTAAAGTGGTTTTACACGAAGTGTATTTGTGATATCACTTGTCACTTTTCCATGTGTAAATTCTAAATACGTCGTGTGAACCCTTTCAATCATAACATGTGTATTTTCCATGTGTACAATACATATGACATTTTTCATTTAGAACGTGTTCTATTTTGATGTGACAAAGCATCTGACATCCTGTAATGCCAACTTGATATTTTGCTAATTTAGTTTTTTTTTTGGTACCAAAAGCACTAAAAGCGTGGCAAAAGCACTACGTTTGCATCTTTGCATCAGCTGTGGTTAGAAATAGAAAACTGTGTGGCGGAAAAATTATATATTATAGGTTATGTCAGATGTAATTACACATGTACGTTTGAAAGCAAAAATTGTAAACCGTATGTAAAATGCCTATTTTGGCAAACACATGAAATTACAAATGGGTTATCAAACTGACAAGTCATATGACAAACACACGTCGTGTAAAATCACTTTTAAAATGGTAAAATTAAGCACAAAAATATTTAATTTTGCACCTCTCACCAAAATGAATATATTAATTATCAAAATTGCAAACGTATAAAATATAAAATTTTTTTATAATTAACGTTTCTCTTCTTTTCTATTAAAAATATTATAAAATGGAATTTTTGATTTTAATTAACTAAATCTGAATTAAATTAATAATATAGTGTAATTAAAACTAGAACTAAAAATAAATCAGTCAAGTGGGTTCCGTACTATATTCAGTACATTTTTAAAATTCAAATTATTATTTTTTTTATGTCTTATGGGGCACCCTTTAGTTTTTAATTATTTTTTATACTAGAGCATAATACTAAACACCCTGAGTAAATATCGAAAGTCTGCCTATAACGTTTAAAACAGAAGGCTAAATTACTCAAATTCGCGACATCTAGGCAACCTTTTTATTTTTAATAAATTTATTTTCGTTACTTGTTGTTACAGTAGATATTATAAAATATAATTTATATAAATTTTAAGTGTCAGCCTATCATTGTTCAAATATGAGGTTATATATATGCAACTTGTGTTATTATAGAAACACCCTATAATTTGTGGTTTTATTTTTTGCTCTTGGTATAGATGATAAATTTATACATAATCTAGCGCATATTTAAAGTATCTAACCGTTCGGTTTCCAAAATTATTTATCTAATTATTACGATTAAAAAAATAAATCACTATTCGTGAAAAACATTTCACGTCACTAGCCCGTTCGGGTTTAAAAATTAGGCTACATGATTTTTCACTTTTGCAAAACCGTTTAATTTTTATTTTTTATATTTTTTTATATAGTGGACATAAATTTATTAAATTTCGCGAAAATTTCATCACTATCGGAACACCCTTTAAATTTTATTAATTTTTGTTATAGCGGCCATGGTAATACACTTTCTATAAAAATATCAGGGCCTACCTATTGCGGTTCAGAAAATAAGGCTTTGTACATGACACTCACGTTACTGTCGGAAACCCTTTTTTACTGTTTTTATAGAGATCATAGTAATACACCATCTGTGAAAATTTCAAGAGTCTACCTCTACCTTATTATCCTTCAAAACTTAGGTCATATACATGCAAATCATGTCAAATAATTGTATAATTGCTTATAAAGCGAACATAGTTTTAATTACTGTCTGCAAATTTCATGTGGTTGCGTCCTACAGATCAAGAAATAAAGACATAAACGCAAATAACACGTCACTTTCGGCACCCTATCAGTTTTAGTATTTGTTGCTATAGCGACCACAGTTATACACGTTCAGTTAAAATTTCAAGAGTCTACCTAGTATGGTTCAAAACTTAGTCCATATAACTGCAAATCACTTCACTATCGGAACACCCTTTATTTTTTAGGTCTATTTTTGTATACTTGTTTATATAGCGAACTAACTATTTATTACTGTTTGTAAATCTTTAGTCTATGCTTCCTACAGTTCAAGAAATAAATGTATACATATACATGAATAACACGTCTCTATGGGAACACCCTATAAGTTTGGAACAAGTCTAGTTCCGTGAAGCAGAACCAATTAAAAAAAATTATACAGGGTGATAGAGAATTAAAAAATAATAAGAAAATGTTAAATAAAAAAATTGGCGGTCACCCTTATTTTCCGAGTTATGGGCCTCTGAACTTTTCATATGAAACTGTGATTCTGCACTACATTTTTGAACATATTTGGTCAATATAAAAAATGATATAGGTATCATTTTAAAGCTTTTGGAAATATCTATCGAATGGTGCTAAAATTTAAAAAATTTATTATTATTTTTTTCGATTTTATATATTAATACACTATTAAATACATCAGTTTCTGAATTTCGAAATATTATGTTTCTTTCTAAAGTTTTCCTGCATAGCCGGCCTTTGGCCGGGCGCAAGGATTTTCTCCTCTGTGGTATAACAAACTCCGGCTTCGCTTACTAAAGTTTTACTGCATAGCCGGGCGCCAGGATTTGCTCCTCTGTGGTATAACAAACACTGACTTCGCTTTGCTGCTTCACGGCACTAGACTTAAGCCTAGCTTTTAGTATTTGTTGCTATAGCTGCAAGAGTTATACATATTCTGTGAAAATTTCAAGAGCCTATCTATTACGGTTTCAGAGATAAAAGGCGCTAACAGACGGATGGGCAGATATTGTAGCGAAAACAATAGGGTCACGTTTTTGCCCTTTGGGTACGGAACCCTAACAATTAAGGGCATGCTTAAATGAAGCAAAGAAATTACAGAATATTATTTTTTACAAATTTTGATTTTTTTTTGTTGGAAATTCAGCTCAATGTTGGAAGCCTTTTTTAACCAATCTTAGAATATTTGCATTTGAAATGCGCATTAGAAGAGACTCAAAAATTAACCAAGAATGCAGTTCGACTATATAAAAATTAAATATTCAACACACAGCCTTATTAGCATAAAGATTTTCATAAACTTTTCGATTTTTTTTAATATTGATTTTCTCATTAAAAACATTTGAAAAGTACAAAAAAGTAGAAATTAACAAATATATTGAATAAATTACCACTATATTTATATTATAATAAAAATTAAGTAAAATATTAATTAAGAGTTTTTGTTTTTTTTTTTTTTGTTTTTGTTCAATTAAATTATTAATTTAGTCAATTAGTAGTTTTAATTAAAAAAAATCTGTTTATATTTTTCTCTGTGTACACTGCAGAATTATGGTTTTAGTAACGTGTAGTTTATACAGTAGAACTACAATAACAATGAGGTGTGGTTTTAAGGCGATTTTGTTTAACTGCTTAGTTTTATTTTTACATATCAGTTACGTTTATTTTTTCCTTTGTTGTGAATTTATTATGCAAATGATTTTCTCTTCATATCACTTGTTGTTAATGTATTCATTCGTACTGACTAACTTATAGAAGGATTTTAAAATAAAACGTTTTTATGCTGAAAATGTTTACTACAAAAAGAAAGAAAACAAGTAAAAATGCTATATTCGGCCGTGCCGAATCTTCTATACCCTTCACCACGGTGATTTGATTTATAGAGACATGTACAGCATTATCCATATTGTTGACTCTTTACTTAAATAAATTCGTATGAGAAAAAATCATTATTCATGAGTTAAAAAAATAGAAGACAAATGAAAACAAATTCCGTTTGCTACAATTGTCGCCGTGTTGTCGGCTACTTAATGATATTGAAGCCGACAGCTACATCGGAAACTCTGACATTGTTGTAGAAATACTTATTTTGCTTTTATAAAATTAAAAAACTTTTTCAAAAAATTATAAATATTTCCTCCAAAACTTTTTTTTTGCATATGAATTTTTAATTTGCAATTTTGTGACATTTTCTTTTGTTGAATAAAATAGAAATTAGCCTAAGTTGAAGACAGCCACAACGTTTCATTTTTGACAGTTTGTAGTCGGTATTCTGATGATGTCTATGTGTTTAATGCACCTAGGTTTTAAAACAGAGATATCATCTATTTAAAAATCAAACGCATTTAACGCATATATACACACATACATATGTATATTCTTAATATTAAATATATGTTATGTTACAGTCATGATTTTCATTTTCAAAGAAATATTGAAAGTTTTGTTTTAATTTTTCGAAAATTGTGTGTAAAAATTTTTTGTAAAAATATTTTTTAAAATTTTTTGTAAAATTTTATTCGAAAATTTTTTGGAAAATTTAAAAAATTTTTTTTTTTGAATATTTTTCTGTAAAATATGTTTTTGAAAATGCTTTGTAAATTTTTTTGTAAATATTTTTGAAAAGAAATTTTAAAATTTTTTTTTTAAAAATTTGATTGAAAATTTTTTGTTAAATTTTGGACCTTTCTCCAATCTATATTGAGTTAGTATGGTCAGACTAAAGCAAAAAGATATCCTTACAAAAAAAAAAAAAAATTCATCATATTGACACATGGGGGGTCCTTTTAACTGCTCCTATTTGTCAGTGGGTACCCTGTGGGTCCATTGGCTACCTCTATGCGTATTGCTTTCTATTAAAGTCTCTAATACAAATCAAAGCAGAAAAACCCTACCAATCTAAAAACAAACAAAAATCGCCCCTCGCAGGGGGTTATTGATCACCCGAGATCTGTATGCACTCCTTGCGATCTACCTGTCGCAGTCTAATATTTAAATTAAAAAAAAACGTAAAAAAATATAGGTGGGCGTGGTTTTTGTCCGTAGCCTCCAAAGGAATGATCCGATGTTGCTGAATTGCAATACCAAAATTTTCGAAACTATGCCTGACAGATTGGTGTGCTTAAATTTTTTGTATCTCTTCTGGTGCCTTGGCAAATGACATTACCACACTAACACGGACAGACGGACGGACGGACAGACGGACAGACGGACAGACGAACATCGCTTAATCAACTTCTCTATGTATAAGGATCCAGAATATATATACTTTATGGGGTCGGAAATGAATATTGTAGAAATTACACACGGAATGACAAACTTATATATACCCTTTCCACCTGTGGTGAAGGGTATAAAAATATACTGGAATTGTTTTTGATTTTATTTTACTCCTCTCAATGTCGGAGTTACAACATGGTAAAATTTTAAAAATGAGTAAATGCAACATTAAAAATCTTTAAGCAGTCGTTTGTATGCCAAGAACTATGACATATTTTAAAATATTTTTCTCAACATCTTTTTTTATTCAGATGAAACTTGGAAATTATTTTTCTTATTTATATGAAATTTTATAATAATACAAGATTTCACTGTTAAACTAATTGCATTTATAAATTTATAATTTTTTTACATACGGCATAACATTATTCAAAAAAAAAATTGTGTAAAGAACTTAAGCTCAATTTCAAAGACATGGATGGAGAAAAAGAAATTTAAGAAATTATAAAAAAAAACAGTTATCTTTTTATAATAAACGGTAACAAAAAATTAAATGATCTTCATAGTTAAGCTGGTAATGGGTTGCAGAGCAAATGATCTTTCAAGGAAGAACAAAGAAAACATTTTTTTCACTATTTAAAGTTTTTAATTACAGCTCAAGTAATTTTTTAATTTATTCAAATGAATATATGTTTAAAACAGAACAAAAAATCCAAATTCAATAATTAATTGAATCAATTAATTATATAATTAATTTTTAATCTGAAACCAATTAAAACCTTTAATTGGTGGGAATATTTTAGTTAGAAAAATTTGACAATTGAATACATTGAATAAAAAAAGTAGAAGTTGAATATTTCTTAAGCTAAAAAGGAGTTTTAATTTTACAAAATGAGCACTTCGGAAATTGAAATACTATCACGGCGTCTGCGTTGAAAAACAAAACGTAATCCAATTCGCTTGAGGAAAATAAGTCGTGAATGTACATTAAGAACAGTAATGATACACACACTGATCATATAGTGCAATGCGATCAAATGCCTTAGATAAATATAAGATAATGAAACTAAAACACAAGATTCGTTTGAGTTAATGTTATATTGCCGATAATGTAGAAGATGTGTAGCAATTCTTAAGTAACAGCCATAGGGACCAGTGAGGTTTCCGGCAATATTTCCGGCTCATTTAACCCTATTTTTGCGGCAAACATATCTCAGCAGGTTCCAACCCTCCCATTGGGTACGCTGTCCATAAAAAAACAAGAATAACACAAAAACAAAACCGCTAACTGAAACAAACGCGCACCACACACAAAATATTTCATTTCTTTTCAGGCAGATCTTATGCCCTATGTTGCCCACCTAACTATGCCACTACTCGTATTACATCTCAAAATATGTTTAAAAAATTACCCCTCTGAAAAATTCAATTTCTTTTAAGTTTTCCCATACTTTTGTTTAGCAAATGCAAAGTTTATAGTCAGCGAATGTTCAAAAACCAAAACTTGGACCCTAAAGATTCTAAAATGGCATTTTTTGCCCCTCTCCTTGCAAACATAATGTAATTATAAATAGAAATGGATTACATACGCCTTAATATCATACCAATAAAATCTATAGGTTTTTATGGCACGGGGTGGTATACATCCAATCACACCTTGTGAAAGGTCCATGTGATTTTTTTTTACTAATTTCCAAAAAAATATAAATTTTTAAGACTTTATGTTGAACAGAATATTAATTAAACTAATTTTTGTAATTTATTACTTTGTAGTATTTAATTATCTGAGAATAATTAATTTATTATTAACTACCTATGCCCGCCATTTCGTCAGCTTCCTTATTTAAGACTCTTAATTTTATAGTGCTTCAGATGTGGTTTATATACCTGGGTAATTACTCAGAAACATAGCCTTTTATATAAAAATCAAAAATTTGTGTAAAATTCCTTAATTATTGTAGAGTACTGTAAATAGTGTTTTAAATTACCCGCTAACAAAAATAAAAGTTACTGCCTAGTTTGCAGTACGCTTGAGTCGGTAAAATTGCCTAGTTTCACTACTTGTTCTCTCTCTTTCTTGATAATGAAATATTTTTACGAGAAAAAATGGACTATATTTGAACCACGATACTAAGGTACCTGTCCATAAAATTTTATTATAATTCATCTGGTAGTTTTTATGTGATGCGAACACAAACAGACAGACACTGTTTTATTATATGTTTACATAATACATAATTTACATTAGTAACAATTATTTTTGTTTACAATAATAACAATTAATTTATTTAAAACAACTTAGAAGCCAAAAACATTTTATGACCGACAAAAAGGTTTCTTATTCATATCTACCTAGCAAGATGAGCAAAAAAAAAGGATGCTGAATTTTAAAAAAAATCAACAAAAAATGGCGCAAAAACGCGCAACGTTTTTTTTTCTAGATTATAAAAGTAGAGATCGTGAATTTTTTAGTGATATATAGCAATTTTAGGATCGCGATGGCCCTCACTCTCACAAACCTTTTCACTTCATTTTGACAAAAAAAATTAACAAAAAAATCTTTTTTTTATTTCGAAAGAATTTTTTTATCTATCTATATATATAAAGCACAAAATGTGTTTGTTTGTATGTTTGTTTGTTTATATGTTTGTTTGTTTGTTTGTGGGAAAGCTATAGCTGCCTACACTAGTGAACCGATCTTTCTGAAATTATCACGGTTTATTATTGGCTATACGGATGGTAATATAGGGTACTTATTTTTTTGATATTCGACGTGGTCGTGGCACCTCCCATACAAAGTAAATATTAATCATCGTATATCTTGGTAACAGAAATAGGTAACGTCTTGAAATTTCGCACCCGTAACCTATATATTAACGTTAATAGTTTAGCGAAACACAGATTGAATTGGAATAGTGGACGTGGTACCTCCCATACAACGTAAATATTTATCATCGTATATATTGGTAACGGTAACAGTAAGCGCCATGAAATTTTGCCACAGGAACCTCTATGTTAACGTGCATAGTTTAGAGAAAGAAAGACTGGATTGGAACAGTGGGCGTGGTACTTCCCATACAAAGTGAAAAATTATTATCGTGTATCTAGAGAACTACAATAGCTAGCACCTTAAAATTTCGCACCAGTAACCCCCATATTAACGTAAATAGTCAAGATAAATACAGACTGAATTAGAATATTAGGCTTGGTACCTCCCATACAAAGTGAAAAATTATTATTGTGTTCCTGGCGAACTACAACAGAGAGAGCCTTGAATCTTTGCACGACTAAACCTTATGCTAATGTATATAGTCTACCAAAATACAAAATTAATTGGGGCTGTGGGCGTGGTATATCCCATATAAAGTTAAATATTATTATACTGTATCTAGAGAACTACCATAGGTAGCGCCTTGGAATTTTGCACAAGTAACCATCATACTAACGTAGCGCCTTAAAACTTTGCATGAGTAACCCCGTATAATCTACTAAATTACAAGTAATCCGCATACCCATATACCCATATACTCTAGAAAAAACATAGGCTGGATTGGAACGGTGGATCACAGTACCCCCTATGCAAGGTAAACAATTATTATCCAGTATCTAGAGAACTGCAATAGGTAGCGTCTGGGAATTTTGCATCAGTAACCCCTATACGAAGATACATTGTTTAGAGAAACACAGACTGAATTCGAATGGTGGGTGTGGTACTTCCTATACATAGTGAGAAATTATTATCGTGTACCTAGAAAATTGCAATAGATAGAGCCTTAAGGCTTTGCACGATTAGCCCCTATGCGTATGGACAAAGTCTACCAATATAAACTGCATTGGGGCAGTCGGCGTGGTACCTCCTATACAAAAATTATTATCGTGTACCTGGAGAACTACAATAGAAGGAGCCTTGAAACTTTGTACAAGTAACCCTCAGAGTAATGTGCATAGTGAGGCAAAATACTGACTGGATTGGGATAGTGATACCTCCCATAAAAATTAAAAATTATTATTGTGTTAATATGTATAGTCAAGCAAAAAACAGATTGGTTGGGAAGAGTAGACGTCGTACCTTGCATATAAACTAAAACATTTTTGATGTGAGAATAGCGTGCGTTTTCGAGTTAGAGGTTGGCCATACTATTCCAAGTGTTTATTGTATTTTTTGTGGATGGGTGTAGCGAAGCGCACCGGGGATAGCTAGTTATAAATAAAAAAATAATATAATTACAGCTGCTACTATAGCCTTTCACAGAAAAAAAAAAACAGTACAAAATCTTTTTTCGTTTAGCCCAAAAAATATATATCCCTCTGATATATGGATGAGAGAGGCAGTGTCCCTCCTTCTTAGTCGAATGTAACCAGGTTCATTTAGTATGATACGGGCCAGTGGATTCGGATGAGTTTCAAGCTTCTTTAAATACGTTATGGCAAGTTTCGCTATTTCTGCTTTAACTGATGGCACGTTTAGTTCTTTATGGATGTTCGAGTTTTTTCTATACCAAGGAGCAGATGTAATTATACGAAGAATCTTATTTTGGCGCCTTTGCATTTTTTCTACGTTGGTAGCTGAGGCAGTGCCCCATAATTGAATGCCATAACACCATATTGGTTTTAGAATTGACTTTCTATCAATTAACCAGTTTAGTTGGACTGCTTGCAACTTCATTTGTGTTAACTTTGTTTCTATGTGGCGTTTCCATGTAAGGCGCCGGTCAAGATGTATACCGAGATATTTGACGTCTGAAAGCTGAGGTATCGTTTGGTTATTTATCCGAAAAGGGGGGCAAGATTCTCTACGGAGTGTGAAAGTTATGTGAGTAAATTTTTGTTCATTCACTTTTATTGTCCATTTCTTCAACCAATTTTCTAAATTGCATATGTGGTCTTGTAAATATCGTGCTGCTACTTCGGGTATTTCGTGAACGCTCAAAAAAGCTGTGTCGTCAGCAAATGTCGATGTGTGAACTCGGTTACTAGTTGGCATGCCTGAAGTATACAATAAGTACAAAAAGGGCCCCAATATACTACCTCAAAAAATCTCCTTCTTTCACAATAAATTTTCGTTCAGTTAAATAACTACCAAGCAGCTTATATAGGTTTACGGGCAAATTCAGTTTTAGCTTATATATTAGGCCTTCATGCCATACCTTATCGAATGCTTGAGAAACTTCGACAAAAAGCGCAGAGCAGTGTTTTCTCTCTTCAAAGGTCTTCTTAACAACATTAACTAACCTGTGAGTTTGTTCGATCGTACTATGTTTTATCCTAAAGCCGAATTGATGGTTTCGAATACATCCTTTGTCGCTTAGAATAGGGTTAAGGTTAGTTATTAACATCATAACAGATTGAATAAGTTGTTGTTGAAACCTTCTACGATCATTATATTTTCATACCATTCAATAATTTGTAGATCTTTTAATTTTAAAGTTTCATATATGGGCAACTTTTCCCTCAATTTAACCTGATTATTAAAAATAATTTATGATTTCAGAAATTCGGAGCAACACCACATTAAAAGTCGTTAGAACTTATTAAAATTGTATGACCATAATCATTTTAAATCCTTTTTACATTATTATCTTTCCGTTTTTTTTTATGTTTAATTTCAAACAAAACATCTAAAAAGGAAGGATAACAGAACGAATATAATGGCATTCGCTTCTATTTTATTTTAGAGCAAAAATTTCAATGCAAAGTACTCGTACATGCAACAGCAATTTTGCATGCATTTTTTTATTATGATTTATTGTATTTTGAGTGGAATATAATATTTTTTATAGTTTCTGATTTTGCATACAAGACTTATTTTGTTATGTATAAAAATCCTTCATAAATATTATTTTTGATGCTGGTTTAAAAATACTTAAACTAGATTTTAAGTGGTAGATGTTCTTAAGAGATTTCTATTTAAATTATGCAAATTCACTTACACTTCTGCACGTTGAAATGTTGGAAATACTTTAAAACTTAACTTCAGATTATTTATAAAATTTAAAAGGGAGTGTAGAAATAAACAAGCAGCAGCAACAGATGTAATGAAAACTGTTGGAAATTTTTAAAATTTCATTACATTATTAACTTAATTAAAATTCAGATGAAGTTTTGAAGTAATGCTTAAGTTCGTTATATTCTGACTAAATTAAAAGAATCTTTTTTTTTAAACTAAGTGATCAGTTTAAAAGAATAGTGGGAAAAAATTATAATTTAGACACTAGAAGAATGTAATGCATTTTCTGGATTGCTACATCGCTCACTGAGACAGCCCTATAGTAATCGCGGCATAAATTGTGTTTGGCGCGTCGTCCAATTTGGATGAAATTTTCACAGTATATTAACAGATATATGAGTAACAATTCCCTGAAATTCATGCCTCACAACTTCATTATTTTTTGGTCTAGAACAAGTCAAAGTTGAGGTATGCCAACGCGCTTGAAATATGTTAGTTCAATATGTAATATCCAAAAGCTTATTAATAAAAAAATACATAATAAATATAACTTTAAAGTATTTTTTTAATGAATTTAGTTGTTGTAGAATGAGTAGATGAAAAAATAAATTTAAAAAAAAACACAAAAAAGAATTTCTTAACAACAGAATTGTGGTGTAAAAATTGAACATTTTGCATTTTCAATGGACTAGGAAATATAGAGTAGCACCTCGCCCTAGGTGCAGACTTATATCAAATGAAAGATTGAAGTCTCAGCTTTCATTTGAAGTAAAGGACATATAGCAAAAGTTTGCAAATGTACTTTAAATATACAAAAAATAAGCAACGCGCACGTTCTGTCGCTATACGTATGTTGGCATGCAATAGCATGTTTACAACTTTTTACTTGTATTTTTTTTAATTGTTTACAACTATTCACTTAAAATGGTTTTACACGGCGTGTGTTTGTCATATCACTTGTCAGTTTGATAACCCATATGTAATTTCATGTGTTTGTCAAAATAGACATTTTACATACGGTTTATAATTTTTGCTTTCAAACGTACATGTGTAATTACATCTAACATAACCTATAATATATAATTTTTCCGCCACACAGTTTTGTATTGCCAACCACAGCTGATGCAAATGTGCAAATGGAGTGCTTTTTCCATGCTTTTAGTGCTTTTGGTACCACAAAAAACATAAAATAGCAAAATATCAAGTTGGCATTACAGGATGTCAGATGCTTTGTCACATCAAAATAGAACACGTTCTAAATGAAAAATGTCATATATATTGTACACATGGAAAATACACATGTTATGTTAAGGGTTTACACGACGTGTTTAGAATTTACACATGGAAAAGTGACAAGTCATATGACAAATACACGCCGTGTAAAAGCACTTTTATTGTTTATTATTATTTTATTTATATTATTCATTTGATTGATAATTTTTATGATGGTCATTGACTTTCTGTTAGATAGTTGCATAATTTTTAACCTAAATTGATTGTGCAAACTGTTGTTCTTATCTAAGTTGTGTTATGCTCACTTTCTAATGTGCTTAGTTTAATTGTTATATATTGAATTTAGTTGTTTCATTATTTATTGAGTGTTCTTGTAATGATCTCTTTTGATAAGAGATTAGCGTTTCTCTAACATATTTGATATTTTATTTTGTGCTCACAAACTTTTTAAAAACAAACTGTAAAATAATATTACATTGTTGTTGTTTTAAATATTATTGATCAACAAACCGTAATTGCAATTATATATTTAATTCACAATCTATTTGAGAGTGCAAGTTTATATAAAGTGTTAAAAAACATTTACAAGGTCATGGATAATTCAACAATTTCTTATAGAGCAATTTCTGATATTTGGAACTGGGTATAAAAGTCGATGTGGTGAAACAAGGCGTGGGAACAACCAATGATGGTAATGTCTTTAGAAGATTTTTTAAAAATCCAGAAATAACCGCTGACATAACTGGTGTAAATGTAGACTAAAAATAAAATTATATTAAATACTATAAATACTATAAATACTAGTAAAAATATAGATGTTGGTAAATTCCATACGTATTGCATGGACACAGCAAAATTGTAAGCAGAGCTTTATGGCTAGTATTGCATAGCTACCACTATCCATAAAGTTCTCATTCACGGCAGCAAAATGGTATCTGAGGCTATACTGCAATTTTTATTTTTGAAAGTATTTTTTAAAATTTTATTTAATATTAACTTATTATTGCGCAAGAAGCAATGAATAAGGAGTATAGAAACTGTAGGCTATTCCATTCTCGTAAAAATTCACGTATTTCTACGAATGAAGATGTAATGTACTATTTCCAAATATTATCAGATCCTTATATTAATTCATGATGATGTTAAAAAATGATGATGTTAAAAAATTATTGATAGAATGAAAAAAAAATTGTTATTTTTTATTGCATTTCAATGGGAGGTGGGCGTAATAGTGGGCGTGTTATTGTAATTTTATGCATGACACATTTTAAATGATATAAATTACAGTAATATCAAATGTGAAAGTTGTAGCTAAAATATTTTAGAAAATATGGCACTTTTTATGTTGAGGTTGTACGGGTGGTGGGGGTAAAAGTGGTCCGATAATGTTTGTAACAATATAGCATTCAAGTATACCAAAATTGAAAGTTATACCTAAAGTATTACGGACAATACGGCATTTTACAAATTTCGATTGTATGGGAGGTGGGCGTAAAAGTGGGCGAATTTTCTTATTTTGTTTTTTTTTTTTGAACTGGAATTGTCTCAAAATTTCCTGTGCAAAATTTCAGAGTTCTACAATTACTCCTTGTATTTAATGCCGGCTTTGTCTCACTGTGCTTCGTTCTTATGATGGTATTTAGTTGTAAGCATTATCTACTTAGTCCCAGTTTAGACGGGGGAATATTAGTAAGAAAACATTTTGAATTTTCGTTTGTTTTTTCATTTGCGTTCAAATGAACGAACATTTTGTCGGAAACATTTTTTTATTTTATATAAATTTCAAAAAGCAAATGTCAACATATCGTGTTGCCGAGCAACGAACACAAAAACGATACTCTCTTCCCCACCCGTAATATGCTGCCAAACTAAATGTTTCCCTTCCACATGTGTCCGTGTCTAAACTCAGACTTAATCAATCAAACTAAGTTTATAGAATACGAGAAAATTGTATTCAATCGTCATAGATGATTATAGAGGATTTGTTGCCAGATATACATACATATTTACCATCGTGTTACTTGAAAACTATAATTGATAGAACAGTAAAATTTTGTGTCTTTCTTCTATTACTATAAGCATAATAGAATTCTGGATTGGAATACTGGACGTGGTATCTTCCATAAAAAGTCAAAAATTATTATCTTGTACCTAGAAAACTATAACAGATAGACTCTCAAAATTGTGCACCAGTAACCCTCCACCCCGGGGTGAATTTCATTCCCAACAGCTGACAAGGGGTATTTTAGTCGGTACTCCACTCTTGTGGCAAGCCCGACACACCCACGTATGGTGACGACCATGCGTGTAGTGCGTAAATGCATTTTTACCTCCTTACCGCAAAAAAAACCGTCATATTAATAGTGGGCGTGGGACTTCCCATTCAAATCCTTTACCTAAGGAGCTAAAATGGGTAAAGTTTTTAAACGTTTAACATGTAACTATCATCCTAATATGCATAGTCTAATAAAACTCAGACTGGTTTGGGATAGTGGGCGTGGTAGCTCCCCCAACCCAAAGTTAAAAATTATTAACTAGAGAACTGTAATAAGCAGAGTCTTGAAATCTTGCACAAGCAACCACCACATTAAAATGCATAGTCCAACAAAAAACAGATTGGATCGGAACAGTAGGCGTGGCACCTCTCATACAAAGTGAACAATTATTATTGTGTAAATCTGGAACTGTAATAGCTATAATTTTAAAATTTTTGCACAATTAAGCCACATTTTATTATGCACAGTCTAGCAAAAGAAAGACTGGATTGGAACAGTGCGCATGATACTTCCCATAAAAAGTGAAAAATTGCGAAAATTAAAACTACCTAGTTAATCTTAGATTAGTATTAACTAAAACCAAATGTTGGAAGAAAAACAAATAAACTAAAGGTAGCTTTCATTGCTAACCGAAGGTTGGATGAGGCAATAACAAATAAAGGGTGCTTTTTGTAGAGGTATCGAACTTTAAGTTGGTATTATTTTTCAAGATGGCGACCGATTTAACAGCTGTCAAGTGATTTATTCTCAGTTTGGTTTGGAAATTCATCATGAATAGACTCACGCCTGAACAACGCTTGCAAATAGTGCCCAATACGAGATTACCGTTGTTCCCGATTTTCATAAGCGAATTTTGTTTAGCGATGAAGCGCACTTCTGGTTGAATGGATACGTCAACAAACAAAAGTCATCGAAAATTGGACGTCCAGATTGGACTACATCCGCGCCAGCCGTGGCGATCATATCCCAGAAATCATATTTAAAATGTAATGCCACAAGATTTTCTTTCGGATAAATAAAATTCATGTCAATCGAATAATCCATCCATAATCCTTTATAAGGAGGTTAATATTAAAGTAAAAATATTAAATAAGAGGAAAGCTTTAGGTAGTGGTAGACTTCGTTCTCACCAACTGACGATTGATGAGTGAATACAGTTTTCTCGTATTCCTTTATCTGAGGTTGGTTGGTTAAATAGATGATGCTTTCAACTAAAAAACACTACCCTAAGTAGATAGATACGAAGAGTGCTGATGGCGGACGTAGCTGTCTAGAGAATGTTCATTCCGCTCTGCTAGTGTCTAAAAAATTAAATTTTCCCATTTTTTTTTAATATTATCACCAAATTTATAATTTAATTTATTATTTATTAGAGAGAATAAAACGAACTTAAGCTTGACTGCAATTTTATCTGAATAGAAAATAAATAGTTCGATTAAATCAAATTTTAAATAAAAAAATTATTCGAAGAAAAGCTATTCGAATAAATTATATTCGAATAAAATAATTATTCGATACATATGTTTGCATACTCTAGGTTAACAAATAATTTAACTCACAGCAACAACATGAAACAAATATTTTTTAACGCACAAAAATTAACTGCCTGGTCCACTATGTCACACGAATTTGTTCATTTGCTCAATTTAATATTAAACAAATTGCAAAAGAACGAATCTTATACTTTAAAAATTTCAAAAAAATGTTTAACAAAATAAATTAATAGGTCGCTTACAGATGGCAACCGAACTTTAGTTGCGTTGTCCAAAGGCAACCCAACTGGCAAATAATTTGGCAAACTGGAAATAAATTTAAAAAATTAAAAAAGTTTTTAATAAATAAGCAAGACAAAAGCTATTCAAAGGAAATAAGAAAAATAAATAAGTAAATAATCATTTTATCTATTTATTTATTTATCCAAACGTCAACGTGTCGATTGTTTTCCTTTTCTTTTGTTTAATGCTAAAACTGTTGTATTTTTACCTTTTAAAATTAACAGCAACCACAAATTAATGGTTGCCATTTTGGCAACTGAAATGAACAACTTTTAGTTGCCAGTTGCCATACGTCCGGACGTCAAAAGGCAACGCAACTAACAAAAAATTTATATTATATAAGGCAACTTTCTTCTATTGCCATAAAGTTATCGATAATGATATTTTGACAGCCTAGCAACTGAAAATAAACAATCAAATAGTTAAACAAAATACAAAAAATATTATTTCATGTCTACAGTTTTGTCTAATGAATTCTTTTTGAAATTAATATCTAATTTAATGCAAGTTTATTTTCATGTTCCAGCCAAGGTGATAAATCTAAAAGGAAAACTTACAGTACTCCTTATCCACCTGAAGATACTTTTTGAATTGGATGTTTAGATTTACATGAGAAACGCATAAAGGGGGCCAATATAAGTTATCCCTATGATTATGAAGAAAAATATAGCAATGATAAGGATATGATCGCAGATAATCTTTTAATAATTTTAGTGCTCTAGTGGTTATAAACTATGAATATGTTTAGCATTACTTTTGCTATAGATGTTTAATAAAACAATTTTCATTCACTCCATTTGTGGATTTAAAAAAATAAATAAAGTTATATATTCCAAAAGACCGAACGCCAAGAGCAACGTGTCGATCGTTTTCCTTTTCTTGTATTAACTGCTGAGACTTGCAGTATTGTTATTTTTCCGTTTTGCCCGTTTTGGAGTCTACAGCTTTAAGAAATGTATAAATTTTGTTTGAAATATGTGCATAAAATTTCAAATATACTAAAATTTGCGAACAATAAACTTAACTTTTAACCACAAATTTATGGTTGCCATTTTGGCAACTAAAATTAACAACTTTTAATTGCCAGTTGCCATACGTCATACAAATTCGTCACTGACAACTCACCTGAGGTTCGGTTGCCATCCATAATTGACCTATTAATTTATACTTAAAGATTTTTTCGTACACTTTCGGATAGTTACAACAATGTATTCTCATCTAATCTAATTTGTTTTAATTTTTTTTATATTTTAAAAAATTAAGAAATCACTCGCATACTAACTAACTAATTCCCTAAAACAACTGTCGTAATCAATTTATTTATTTCTTTTCTATTTCCCAGCGTGCTGATTTGGGTATAACAGATTTAACCATGACATCGGATCGTGAAAGTGCTGTAGACTTTACTATTCCTTTTATGAATCTTGGTAAGTTAAAGCACAACGATGCAGAGATGCATCCATCCACTTGTTACCCTTTATTTACCGACTGTTTCTTTGTACACATAACACAAGTGTATCCAATTATAAAACTATAAAGAAAACTTTGCATGTATCTAAATGACATAAATCTGTGTGAGTGGGAAATTTAGAAGTGAGTAATAAAAACACATTAGTGCTTTTAAAAAATTACAGTCATCAAGCAGTATATTTATGGAAAAGTGTCCTTGCCAACGATGACAAAGAAATAAAATAGTATACGGCATTAGCAAGTGACAAGGTGAGACATTGAACACAACAGATTTTGTTATCTATGAAGTTCTTTTTTATAGTTTTATAGTTGATGCTTATACATATATACATACAAATGTATAACATACATATGTACCTAAAAACATACTTATATTGTTGGATACCTGTTCGTCTTAAGTAGGAATGTGACGACAATTATTCGCATATTTTTCGACTTTGACATACGCATTTGGATTCGCTAAAGCCTCGCTATGCTTTATTTAGCACAGCAAATAATTAAGAAAATAGATACTTATGATATCTTATGGAATCTGACAAGTATGGCCAACCTTTAACTCGAAAATGCAGTCTATTCTCACGATAAAACTGTTTCAGATTATATGCAAGGTACGATGCACAGTGCTTTACTCCATAGACAAAAATACCAAAACTATCTAAATATGTCTAACGAAAATTACACTCTTCGACAGCTAACACCATAATTCGAATATAAAAAAAATTTTAAGTTTTAGCTCCTATTTACTGCACCAGAGGGCGCAAAATGCAGATAATTATGTGCTTTATTTATTAAAAATAAAACTTAGTTTTGACTCTTTCTTTAAATCTGCTGTACACATTTAAATAAAAAAAACATAATTTTTTCCATTTATTGTTATTATATTTAGTGATATTTTTAGACAATTATAAAAATAATTGTCTGTATATAAATACTTAAATAAAATAGAATGACTTTAAAACTGCATTGGGCTCAATATGAAATATGTATAAGTGCCCTTATTCATAAAAAAAATAAAAAAGTATTCATAACAGAAGTAATTATTATATAAAGTTTGACATAAATTAAACTTTAAGTGAGCTTTAATTTTTATGAATATGTGGAAAATACTGTACTCTGAGGTGAGTACAAGCGAGTGACTGTGATTTAGTAAATCTAACGAACATAAAATTTAAATCCACGGAATTGATGAAAAATTATAATTTGCTAATAGATACTTATGATTTATAACACCTTTCTGAAATGCAAATAATAATAAAATATAAAAACCATTTTAGGCTGGTTGTAGGAAGAAGTGCTAGAAGCAAATCATAAAAATGTGAGAAAAGTACGGTTGTCGCATACCCAAAAAACGTCTCGAATACACACGCATAAGAATTTGATGACTCATTTGTTAATATCCACAGATCCATTTATTTTTTCAAGAGGGAATATTACGATTGAAAATAATAAAACAGATTTTGAAGATATTTATAAATATATACAAAAACAAAATGTCGTTAATGACGATTTTTTTCTAAAATAAATTGAGCGTGAATAATTCGTTCTCACCCTGAGTATGCATGACCGTGAGTCAAAAAAAGTCATGTGCACTTCTGTACTAATAGGTACTCATAAGTCTCATGAAATAAAATTCGCATAATTTTTGTAAGATTTATTGCATTTTTTCTATAAAGGACACATGACAGAATCAAGAGTCCTTTTTTCAAGAGCAATTATGATGAGTTTTACAAACCTATGATTTCACATTTTTTTCCGTTTTTTGCTAGACTATGCGTATTAACACGATAATAATATTTTACTTTGTATTGGAGGTACCACTCCCTCTATCCTAATCCAGTCTGTGTTTTGTTAGACAATCTACATTAGTATCAGGGCTACATGTGCAAATTTTCAAGACTCTACATATTGTAGATCTTTAGGTACACAATAACATTTTTTCACTTTTTATGGAGCTACCACGCCCACTGTACCAATCCAGTCTAAATTGCATAAATGCTAGATTATGCACATTAATATGAGGGTTACTTGTGCAAAGTTTCATGACTCTACCTATTGCAGATCTCTAGGTAGACAATTGTAATTGTTCACTTTGTATGGGAGGTACCATGCTCTCTTTTCCAATCAAGCCTGTGTTTCGCGAAATTATGCATATTAATAAGGTGCAAAATTTAAAATATCTACTTATTGTTCGTTTAGCTACTTAAAAAGTAGGCGTAAAAGTGGGCATAGTCAAATTTTCTTTCCGTAAAGGCTTAAATTGCATTATGATTAAGATATGAAAAAAACTGGCCAAATCGGTTCAGCCGTTCTTTAGTGATGCGATTACCAACACACGACATTTGATTTTATTTATATAGATAGAAGATAATATTGATTTTTTGTTTGCTGGCCATGCAGCCTGCAGCTATAGAAACATAGCATATCGAGATCACTTTCTATAGTTGTGGGTTTTTGGTGGGAATGTAAAGTAACACAGCTAATTTTTACTACATTTTGCTTTGATATAAATCAATGCGAATCCAAATATCTTGTCATTTCCAACGAATAAAGGCGAATCCATAACAGCTGATTGTAGTTGCCAAAAAGCTCATCATATGTTTAAAAGCGAAATGTAAAACTCCAAAAAAAATTATAAATAATGAATTCGCCTAGGGTTTATTGGTCTTGCAACAAAGCAAAAACAAAACCCATGTTGTTTTTTATTGTTGTCGTTTGGCACCAACCTGATATATGAATTCGCCTTGCTAAAAAGTGTATTCAACTGTACACTTAAAAGCATTTGCATCAGCTCACAAACAACTGTGTATCGCATAAAGGTAATGAAATTGGCGACAATGATTTTGATAAGTTTTGTAGCTTGACGATGTTGAAAATATTGTCGCAAATGCAGCAAGTTCACTAACCGCTGCTGATAATAACAACATCAATTCTATTTATTTATTCAATGTTACAATACAATTACAAATAATATTCTAACTTAAATTATGGAGCATAGTAAAGGATACTTTCACTCGTTGTAGTGAAACACGCAAAGTCTTTGTGGGGAATCGAACCCACAATTACCAGACTGATAGACTAGCACACTACCCACTAGCCTACCGGGGCACCACAGCAATATTAATATCTGTACATACATATACATATGTATTTACAGATAAGTTTGTTTAAATAGAAAATTAATAACAATTGAAACTACCGGGTAGATCGATACGAAGAGTACTAATGACGGACGTAGCTGTCTAGAAAATGCATTCTGCTTTGCTGGTATCTAATTTTTCTTTATCTCTTTATAATTAAGAACTTAAGCCTAAATAATTAATTTATTAATTCATATGTATTTCTTCTTAACATTTATAAATTCTTTCTCTTTTTTTAGGCATTGCCATTTTATTTCGCAAACCCATGAAAGAACCACCCAAACTATTCTCATTTATGTCACCGTTTTCGGGTGAAGTGTGGATGTCGTTGGGTATAGCTTATGTGGCCGTCTCCTTAAGCATGTTTATATTGGGTCGTATATCACCACCTGAATGGGATAATCCGTATCCTTGCATAGAAGAGCCCACTGAACTTGAGAACCAATTTACTTTTATTAATTGCTTTTGGTACGCCGTTGGTACACTTTTGCAACAGGGCTCGGAATTGGCACCAAAGTAAGTAACTGTCAACAAAGTTCACGCAAGCTTTTAATTGTGTTATGAGTGTTTCTTGGCATACCAGCTATTTTTATACCTCTTGTGATATGAGTATGCATTTATGTGTTTGTATTCTTTAAGAGGATTTTCCACTCGTGCTGCTGCTTCGTTTTGGTCGTTTTTTACATTGATTTTAGTATCCTCGTATACAGCCAACTTGGCTGCATTTTTAACGGTCGAGTCATTAAGTACTCCTATTGAGAATGTTGAGGATTTGGCTGCTAACAAGGGTGGTGTTAACTATGGCGCTAAAGTCGGTGGTAGTACATTTACGTTTTTCAAGGTAATTACTAAGTCAGTGCGAAGCACCTCTTTGCCACAATTCAATGTAAGATTAAAAAGTAACAAATAATATCTCTACAATATGGTGTGAGCTTTTAATTCCCTACAGCACTTAATCTTTATTAATCTCCTAAATTTATTATTTTATATAGGCTAAGAGAAATATGATATCTTATATTTCATTTCAACTTATCTTTCCTTTTTATGTGGTTATAGGATGCTAAGTTTCCAACGTATCAAAAAATGTTTGAGTTTATGTCAAGTAATCCGGAGTTTATGACAACATCGAACGCTCAAGGTGTTGAACGTGTGGAAAATGAAAACTATGCCTTTTTAATGGAATCCACAACCATCGAATACATAACTGAACGTCGTTGCAGTCTACAGCAAGTTGGTTCATTATTGGATGAAAAAGGATACGGTATTGCAATGCGTAAAAGTAAGTTTTAACCTGCACATAAACCCATAACAGCATGGCTACAAACACACATAAACACAGCAGGAGACTAACATTTTTATTGTGAATAATTTTGAAAAAACAAAATGTTATCTACATTAGGATTTGCAATTATGGTCCTATGCTTCAACTTGAAACGACGGGAATAAATATATAGGGTAGTATTTCTGAGTACCTCTGAGGAAGCTATGCATTCTTCTTTAGGCTGTGTTCCTTCATACTAGTGTAGTGTGCTAAATGTTGATGTATCAACTCTTGTCCTGGCTAATACAATGCAGTCTATTCTGGAAAAGTGTTTATAGTGAGAGGTCGCGATGTGCTGGGATTATGGGGATTATGGGATCATAAAAAGTTGATGTACTCCATTGCCCTTCATTATGCTTTAGATGAACATTTTTGTGGAAATTAGCCACGAGTCTTTTTGACAAAAGTTAATACAATATTGTTTCAATAAGCTTGTTCTACAATTGGATGAATAAGCTTATAGTAATCATACACATATAATATTTTCACAAGGTTCTGATTTTTCTACAATTGTTACGATAGCATTTTTCAATATATGTATTCTAAAAACTTTGTCAAGCTTAACACTTATGTAGGTAAGCAAGGTATATATATTTTACTAGGTAGTGGCATCCCTACAACAAATACAACAATACAAGAACAACATGGCATTTTGTTGTTGCTTTGTAGTTCAAAATGTCAAAAAACATATAAGAAAATTGAGAAGGCGTGTATATGTTTTATTGCTTTCTCATTTCTACACTATAAAATTTCTCAACACATTCAACTTTTGACATGTCGAAGTACTAAATCAGCTGGGCGGACGACACTACCTAGTAAGATAAATATACCTTGTAGGTAAGCTTTTTATAATATTTTTCTCAAGTCATTTAGTATGTTGAGTAATTTGTTATTGTTTTTAGCTTTTGCTTTTCTGACGGTTTTGAAGCGCTTTCATTTAGTCAAGGCAAATCTATATAAGGTGCGACAACAAATACAATAGCAAAAAATATTCACATTCATTTTGTTGTTGGTTAAATGTACGGTAGATGCTAAAAATACTAATTAAAATATCACGCCTTTTTTTGGTAGGATTTCCAATTATTTTTTATTAATCTTGAAATATTTTGAAAATAATAATTTTTTTTTTCCTTTTCTCGAGTTTAAAAAAAATTAACGAATTTTTGACAGCTCCTTTGCACATAAAAAAGTAAGGCAAAAAATAATTAAATTAAGACTACTGTCAGGTTTAGATAGTACGTCAGATACTGACCTAATCTGTATCACGTCATGTGACGTAATGTGGCAAATTATGTAAACCCTAAACATTGACCACTTAGGTGAAGCTGCTTTTATGAGATGGTGTGTTTACTTTTTTTTGGATTGCTCATGTTCATGATTAATTGTGGTTTATATGTGAGACAGGCATCTCTATTTACTTTCAGTATTTACTGGATGTAAATTACATCGAAACATAAATATTCATGAACAAGATGGTGCTCAAGTGCCAGCTTATGAAAAGCATATAAACATTTCCAATTTTTTTTTTTTGCAATGGGTATTTTTTAAAAAAGATAAATAAAATATTTAGTTATAATTAAAACAGGTGCAACTGTGCACTTATGTGCACTTTAGGTGCTGTGGAGAATTTTTTTTCAAAAACCAACACTTGTACAAACTTGACTACCTATACATTCTTAGACTTAGGTTTTTGACAGTTCAATTGGCTCTCTATGTACCCAATGGCTTGAGTTATGGTTAACATATTTTCTTTATACAGAGGCACCCATCCCTAGATACAATTCTTAAATTTATATAAAGTTCTAATATTATTGCAGAGTTCTGTAAATAGTATTTAAATTATCCCGCTTTAAAAAATAAAAGGTACCGTCAAGTTTGCAGTACATTTAAATCGGTACAATTGTGTGCGTACTTTCACTACTTTATCTCTATTTTCCGCAGTTTACAATTTTTTATAATTATGTATAGAGTAAATGTTGAGGTGTTATTTAAATTTTTATCATTAACAATAAATTTTATTTACCAGTATATCCTACAATATAATTTAATTAAAAGTACATCTAAAGAATATAATTAAAAATAGAATTAAAAGATATTTAAAGAATTAAAGCAGTCTATTTGTTTCTATCGATAAAAACTACTACAGTATGTATGTTAAGTCTTTAAACATCTAAGATTTTAAATTAAAAATAAACAACAGAAAATAAAGTTTTATATTTGAAAAACATGCAATAAATCAAAAAACTTTCATAAACATTCTCACACTTCTATGCCAAAGTATTAAAAAAGTTTAATATCAAAGATTTAAAACATTTGTGTACTTTTCTTTAAACATAAAACGCTACTAACAACAACAATAACAACAACAACATGGCACTATGAACAGATTGGCCTTATCGTGACATGCTCAGCCAGGCAGTATTGGAATTGCAGGAACAAGGTGTTTTAACAAAAATGAAAACAAAATGGTGGCAAGAAAAGCGGGGCGGTGGAGCTTGTGCGGTAAGTGTTATTTTAATTTGAATTAAACACACTTTTATTTTTTTCTTTACGTATTTTTTACACTTGTACTTGTATGAACGGCTGTTGTTGTACAATATGTGTTAAGCGTATGCATTGGAGTATTTAATAAAATTAAATCACAGTAAAAAATAAAATTAAGTAGTTCAGGGAGCTTTTTGTTCCAATATTTGGATGTGTTCTTTATACGCAATATTTAATTGATTTTATTTTTATTATTTAAATTTAGATCGCAATTGAATGAGTTGGTAAATTAGCAGCAGCAATTAATGTATCAGGTTAGGTTAAGAAGGGTTGTATGCATGCAATGTCATCTTCACTCTAAGAAGCAGGCGATTGATTCTGATTCCCTTCAGATAACTAAACTAAAACTGCTCCTGCAACATATCATTTAGCCTTAACCTTATTATGCTGATGAAGTCGCCGACATCTTTTAGATTACAGCTACCGTTGTCGCTAGGCCTGTGGCTTTGTAATCGTAAAATTTTTCACTAGCAATCTTAGACTTTGATTTCGGGAATACAGTGCAACACTCTCATTCTCGCAGAAACTTGCAGAAGTCTGATGTACCGTTAACCTATCTGTCTTGCTGTCCAAACCCAAAAGTAGCCCAGTTTTTCAGCATTCTTCCTTAACCGCCGATTACTTCTTCCCACTACCCATTTAGATAGCCTGTAAAAGTAAAAGTGCCCTTTTTACTCTTTACGAATTAATTACCTATGACTGCAATCTTGCAAGTTGTTGATATTACAGTGACCCAGAATCTAACACAATCTTACTTTATATTTGTCCATTAGTACATATAGACTTTTAATCACTCGTTTTACACTCACCTCCTTGAACCCGCACATAAAAGTCGATAAGCGAATGCATCTAAAGAGAGCGACCATTTGGTGCGGGTATTGGAGAGGCGGCAGCATTGACTGATTTTCGAAAATGCTGCTGGAAACGTGACTCAGTCAGCATAGAGGGATACAGAGTCATGACTACGTACTTTTGACGGCTTGAAATGGAAGATAAAAACTTGAAAACTTTTTTTTAGTAGGATGGTGCACAATATCACCCAACTCATCAAACAATCGATGTTCAGCCGTCTTGGCAGTATCAATTGGCCGCCTCTGAGCTACGGTTTAACGCCTTTAGAATTTTTCTTGTGGGGTGCCGTTAACAACCAATGCTAAGCGAATTATTCAGAAATGATATACATCGAGCGAGCCATTCGTGAGATATGTGAGAGAATAAAAAAACTCGTTAAGAAAGTATTGGAAAGTTGCACTTACAGGATAAGTTACTGCGAAACCAGGCGCGGACGTCATATTTGTTATTTCTTATTAAGACATTATAGTAAAACACACGCAGAAAAAAAAACATGGGTATGGTATGGTCACAAGAACCATCTTATGTTATCTGTAAAAATCTGAAAAATTTTTATAGCTTTTTTGATTATTACCATGATCACAGAACGAAAACAAACAAATAAACGTGGTTGGTTTGAAGTATATAATTTTCAAACCACAACCAAAGTTTTATTGGTTTTGCAAAATAAAATTGTATTTATAACCATAATAACATTACTATTAAACAAATTATGATAAGATTACTCATATATAGCCACAGTATGACTAAAAACAAACAAATAATGTTTGGTGTCTTTGAAGTTTTTTGTTTAATTTTATTTTTAAATAAATAATAAATTATGAATTGAGTCATTTCTGATATCGAATGTTTAAAGAATAAAGTAATAAATAAATATTTTAATTCGAAGTTAAGTTTATATAAACACATGGAGCAATTTTTGATAAATACATATGTATGTATATCTCAGTATATTTATTAAATTTAGTTCATAAATAAATTATTTATTTCACAATATTATTTTCAAGTTAGACAATAATATGGTTCTAATTAAAAATACTATTTTGTTAATAATAATATGGTTTGACTACAACCATATAACTCAATCATAATATGTTGCTCTTAGATTATAGTTACCTCAACTATATTTTTTCTTTGCGTGTAGTGATCTGTCCCAGTTTTCTACTTTTTTCAATCCTATCTATATCTCTGAGATCTTCTCGTTGTCGACGAATATTACTTATCACCAAGTCCTGCACAAACATCAAGAATTTAGTTTTAGCTTTAGTAGTTTATGGCTATCGAGTTGTAGTTGTCATTCTAAACTTTCATCACGGAGTATCTAGAAACATCATTATATCCCTTAGAGTTTCCATCTTTAATCTTGAATACATATTTACAGAAAAAACACTAAAGTGCCTCTATCGGACCGTTGAGAAAGTAACAAGTGTTTCCTTGATTTATTTTGGTTTATTGTCTTCTTTTATATTGCTATCATTAAAAATGTATTAATAGAAAATGTGTTAACATTGTAACTTTAAAATTTTCAAATCCAAGTCAACTAGTTCTGAAGGTGGAGCATTGGCCTTAGAAATTAGCAACTTGGGTGGTGTGTTCTTGGTACTTATTGGGGGTTGCATATTTGGTATGTTCGTTTCTATATCAGAAATGTTGCTTGGCGTCAAACAACGCTGCGATGAAAACAAGGTACTGCAAACAATTTTAAATTGTTTCTTTTTTCCATCTTCCTGGCTGAAACCATTGAAAACTTTCTTAAACATTTCCAAGAGCTTTTAGTTTATTGTTCGAACATATTTATTTCGTTTTGTATCCTTTTGTTATACAATATTTTTTTTTCTATATAAAAGCAAATTTAAACTTGTAATTTATTCAGTTATGCATTATACTTTTTTGTTTTTTTGTTTTTTTTTATATAAAACATTACCACAAACCAAAACAAAATATATCCCGACCAACACATCATAACACCTGCCTGCCTATCATGATGTTAATTGGGGGAGAAATTTTTCAATCTCGGCACAATGTTCATATACACACCTGGGGCACTTGAACTTTTTAACATAATCTAAAAAAAATGTACAACATGTTTCTTTCGATCCACACACCATATGACGTCACTGCTCCTACCACATTTTCCTCACCAAACCATCGTTTTTTATCACTTTTTACGTAAATACAAACGCTTACCTAAAATCCCTTGTGAAAATAAACAACTTGAACAAAAATGCAAAACACAGGATAAAGCATCTGATAGTGCCGCTGAACTTGGTATGGCCAATGTTGGTGGCATTTACGCGGTTTTGCTTATGGGATGTGTTACTGCGACTTGTTTTGGTATATTGGATTGGATTTCACACGTTTATGCCACCGCACGACAGCAAAAGGTACTAAAAGACAGCGCTATTTAAACTTAGATAGTTTAAATATCGCTGTCTTTAAAATGGAAAAGAATTATTAACACATCATATTGTTTTTCGCTGGCATCATCTTATTGTTCTACTTGTATTTGTATCTATTCCGTTTGCCAGCAAAACCTAACAACGACGAAATCTTCTTTGACTCAACTGTTTAAGCATGCAAATATCTAAATCTTTGTGTAAATTCCATTTAATGTTTTTTTTTTCATTCGCTAATATATACATTTCTTTTCCATTACTTTTCTCAAAAGTATACTTTAAATTTATTTTTCATCTTAACCTTAATTTATTGAATACTTTTTGCTAACGATTTTTTTTTGCCTAAAATTATGCCAACTTTTTTTTAAAACATATTTAGAAGGACAGAAACAAGATTACGCCATCCGAATAATTTCGCTTTCTTAATGGCGAATGACGGCAAAAAACCTGTATATCAGGGATGCCATTTTGGTCTGATCGGACCAAAATTGGTAGTTTTTTCTTATTTATAAACGATTTCGTACTTTGGTTGGTTTGTTCCAGTTCTTCTGCGTTTTTGGTAGTACAAATTATTCGTCCTTTTTAATGTGAAAATTACTTACTTACTTACTTAGGTGACTATTGCAGAACATTTGTTCATGAAGCCGAACATAAAATAGATTTCCAAGCGCCTCGATCTTCTGAGCTTCTTCTCCAATTTCTGACACTAAGTTTCAAGATGTCTTCCCAACTTGATATTTCCATCGAAGTTTCGGTCTTCCCCTTCTGCGTGAACCGTCACCAGGTTCGTATTCAAATGACTTTCTAGCTGGAGCATCTTTATCTATTCTCACAACATGACCTAGCCAACGCAATCGTTGTAATTTGATACGTTTGACTATGTCAATGTCGGCATACAGCTCATACAGCTCATGGTTCATACGACACCGAAATTCTCCGCCAACACAGATTGGCCCATAGATTTTACGAAGAATTTTTCTCTCAAACACTTCAAGTACTGCTTTCGCAAGTACCCATGCTTCGGAACCATATAATAGCACGGGTAGTATCAGTGTCTTGTAGAGTGTAGAGAGTGATTTTTGTCTGTCGAGAGGTGGCCTTGTTTTTAAACTGCTTACCTTGTCCAAAGTAGCATCTATTGGCCAGTATTATTCTTCTCTTTACATTAAAACTGATGTTTGTTTTGTTAATATGGCGGTACCGAGTTAGATAAAATCGCTGACTACCTTAAAGCCGTTTACTGTCAGACCCTTTTTGGCAGATTCTTTTTATATTTTTTCAAAGGTGGCAGTTACCGCTCGCAATTCGACCCATGATGTCTATATCGTCAGCGTAAGCGAGTAACATATGTTGTTTAGTGTATAGCATGCCAGTTCTATTCACATTCGCAATGTTAAAATTACTTTCAAAAAAAAAAAAAATGCTTGAAAATTTCTATACGATTTACTATAACAATTGGAAATACAATTTGTAAATGTGCAAATGTATAAGTTTAACAACCCTGTATTTACTTACAAATGAAAGAAATCGTAGTAAATGACATTATAAAATCAAAGCAAACGAATTTGTAAGTTGACAAAAAAAAAGGATACAATGAGTTTATTATAAAAAAAATTTGGTAGTTTTTTTTTGAATTTGGAAGGTTTTGGTAGATTTTAGGGATTATTTTGGTAGAAAAATATTTTTGTTTGTGGAAACGCTGCTATGTATTTTAAATTGGACGAACTACGGAAATCATTCGGAGGCGTCATCTTGTGAATCTGTTTCTTTTATCAAGCTGTGTATCTTTGCTGAAAATAAACAAGAGAAAACTTTTTTGTGAAAACTGCAATATTTTTATGGTTTGAGTAGAAGAAGTTTTACTCTTTTTGTTTATAAAATTTAAATCTAAAAGATTTTTTAATACAAAAGATATACAAATATTTGTCTTTCTATCAACAAACAATACTGGCATTATGATTAACATCCAACCAGCTAGTCATTCCCCAATACACTTAATTATTTCATTTTGCTTGCTTCTTTTAAGCAAACCATAGACGACGCGATGAGTTGTACAACCAATTCTAGGAATCAGTTGTAAACGCTCCACAAACGATACAGTTTAGTGTGCGATTTGATGTACAACTTAATTTAACAATCCAATCTCTCAAAGTAGGATGGCGTTCAATATGCTATAATTGACATCGTCCGCAAATAATACTTAACATTCAATGTTAACTGCAATGCAAGGTGGTCAAAACATTACTGAAAACAAATACTACAAAAAATCGTATGCGAGAGACACACAAACGTTGCGACGTGTTCGTACAACTTAACAAAAAATCAAAACTTTTTGATCTTTCGTACAACCGACATACAACTTGAATACAATCAACTCAGAGACGTTACAATTTGTGTACAACAACTCGCGTTCAACCTACGATTCCTAGCATTGGTTGTACAACTCATCGCATCGTCTATGGCTTGCTTTATATTTCCAGATGCCAGCTTGCATTAAATGTCAATGTCAAATTTTTGTATTAACTGCTTGCTCTTTCAATGTAAATTTAATAGTTAAACAAAATTATATTAATTATTTCTATTAATATTTTTAATAAAAGGTTCCCTTCAAAAACGAACTAATGGAGGAGCTGCGCTTCGTTTTAAAATTTTCTGGCAACACCAAGCCTGTTAAATATCCCAAACGCTCTAGCTCAAAGTCTATAGACTCATCGAAAGGCGGCTCAACTTCATCATTATCAGTAGAATCCTTGGCTAATGATGATCAACACTTGCAAAAACGCAAATCCACGAAATAGAATAGTGACATGCCATGTATTGTAATATTTGAATTAACTTCTTTAATAAAGATAATTTTATTTCTAATCTTTATTTAACTCTTTCAGCCACAGTCTTACATATATTATTTTAATAACAAAACTACTGCATTTTTGCTTTGATTAAGGTTTATTTATTATAAAAAAAAGAAAAAAATAAATTTGCCCTTTAGGCTTTTGTGGAATAGGGTGGTTAGTTTAGTAACCACTGTGACGGTTGGCAAAAAAAAAAATCAAGTAAAGTGTAGTATACGCAGCCACATTTGATAAAAAAAAAATTAATTCTTAAACTTTAAACTTTATCATGCTCTCATCTATAGCAACTTTTTCTGAGGCGTGATAATTTTTATTAAAATTTATTTTTAGAACATCTAGCACAGGTCTAACCTTATAAAGTTTGTCGTAACTATCATCGGTTTTTTGGGCATTAGGATATTGTCATTCAAATGTAAGTTATTCAGAAGCCATCCAAAGCGGTTGAGTGGCATAAAAGAAGATATGTATACGTCCTTCATATCAGGGGCAGAAGACCAGTAATCTTTATAACTGGGCTATTTTTTATACCCATCACTAAATTTAAAGCAAGAAATACTTCAATTTCTTCAGGTGTAGTGGGTGTAAAAGGTGCTCCTTTCTGCGTGGCATATAGATTTGTTTGAAAGCAGATTGTTTCAACTAAGTTTGCTGTCCAAAATAAACCGAATAATTTTTTTGGTGTTATATTCTCTACCTCTACTATATCATCTGCAACACCTGCGCCTCCTGTAAATTCACACGGCTCTTTCATTTTGCAATTTTTTTGGTTGCACAACTGCGGAGCTCGTAGTAGGTAACTGACTAGCAGAAGTAGTACACAAATTTGATAAAGGTATTTCATCATCTGACTCAAAATAATCATCAAGTTCTGGCTGCAGTCCTGACGGTATATCACCAAGTACCATCAGATCGGCGTTTTGGTCATCATCTCTTTCTTCGTCTGATTCGAAACTACACACACTTTCACCATCAGAAGGTATATCTTCAAACAAAATATCTACGATATCTTGTTCATTGAGTATGCGCGGCATTCTAATTACATATATTTATATAACACAAAATTATGTGGGAAAACAAATTATTTACTATAGAATGTACTATAGTCACAGTGGTTAATAATTTAACCACCATATTACTTACATTTGTTTTTGTATATTATGCTCTGGTTACATATATATGTTATCACAAAACAAAAAACAAGTAATAAATAACAAATTAACACTGATTTCGTTTAATAATAAACACTCTATACTTCTTTATTTCAATGACAACGGACCTGTTAAAAATGCAAGGGGATGCCCCGAATTTAAATAAAGATATAAATACAACCAGTGAACCCAAGCGACAAAGTCTCGCAACAAATGATCAGCGATGTATTTAAAAATGTAATTCTTTAATAATTTGTCAATAGATGACGCGAAAGCATGTTTTAAACAAGCAACAATTAGTGGTTAGATAACTAACCACCTAACCTGAAAGAGTTAAAAAATTAAATTATTTTTAAAAGGGTGGTGAATGTCGTGAAATCAGATAGTAGCATGACAACAGCAAACACATTCTACGTACATATAAGTGGAATAGGGTATGTAAAAGAGGTATTGAAATCGTACCATTTAATGAAATTTGTTTAGGTGCAATTGGATATATCTTTTTTCATAACTGGATTCAGCAGCGTATATGGGACATTTTTTACGAGTAAATCGATTTTAATAAAAGTTGAGAAAACAAGTACATATATAGTATTAAACATATATAGTATTAAACGGCAAGGTGTGCTTATCCGGTTCTTACAAGGACTCTCGAAGTGGATCTAGGCAACAACGGATAAAAATAGATAACTTATAATTAAATAAATAAATAAAAAATAATAACACACTGAATTAAATTAAAAAATTAATTTATACTATAGTGTGGTGCATACATTTTTTAATATTTTTTTAAGACGGTAAGTTAACTGTGCAAAGTTGCTAATATCACCTAATGAACAACTTTCGACCATGGGAGGTATTGTGGGTATCGAAAATACTGCAATGTACCCAATTGTTTAAAAGAAATTGAATTCTTTTGTATTGTAATAACAAAAAACATTTTATTCCTAATAAAAAGAACGAGTGTAAATTAATTGACATTAACATCAGCAAAATTATTCAGTTTTTGTGTACAGAAAACAATTAAAAAGGGAAAAATTAAAAACTTACGTCTGGTACTCTGTTCAGTTTTTCAAGTGGAATACTGTCAAACTACCTAGCGTTAACATTTGACAGTATTGTCATGATAATAAAAGAATACGTAGATATTAGTTGTCAAAAATGTTGACAATTATCTCCGTAGTATAGGCCATAGCAAGGCGAATATATACAGGTGATTGCAGGGCTACAACAAGTATAACAATAAAAAAAAACAACAGGCAATTTGTTTTTACAAAATCTATGCCACGTGTCAAAAACATTCGTAGAAACAAAAAAAAAAATAAGTAAACGAAAATAATAAAAATTTGTCGGGCTGCAATAATTAACATACCAAGGAACTTATTTTAAATCTTCAAATTGCACCCACGTATCTCTATTGGCACCATCTTTGAGAAAAAGCAAGTGCGTTATATCATAGCTTTTTTCAATTTCAACAAAAAATTTTGCATTGGGTTGTTGGATTTAACAAACAAGCTATTATTTTTTACACATGAACTTTTGCAATACCGTTTGCATGAAACACCGAACTCCGCTTATGTATATTGTTGTAACACTTACTTAATTTTTACTTCAAGAATATAACTAAAGATTACGTAAATATGTGTAGTTTGTTTCAAAATAAACGTTAAAATCAGTTAAATAATTTTCTTCTCTTCAGTTTTAATGTTTATTCGTTTAGAAATAATTTTACGGAATACTTTTTTAATAAACTACAATCAGTTATTGTAATAATATTTTGAGTGTAGACACCAAAAATAAATTAAAAAATTTAAAGCTCTTTTTTATCACTCACATGAAAAATACTAAAACGTAAATTTGTTTTGTTTCGTTTAATTTACGAAAGAACATAATATTTCATTTAATAAAAACAGGCCCATAATTTAAAAAAATTCTATCTCTTATATTTTTTTATTTTTACTACATAACCATTTTATAAATTTAAGTATAAAATAAAAAAAATAAAATAAATCATATGAGAAATATATGTTTATTTAGATCAATTTAATGTAGATCCCAATCTAGCCCCGGGCGCCTACTAACCTCGGGGCGGCCCTTAACAACTGTGCATTATTTCACGTGGAATTTTTGGTATTTTTTTTTTTTTTGGAAAATTTTGTAAAACATGTGGTATATTTAAAAGCAATACAATTGTAAAATTATTCCAAATCGCGAGATATACACCACATTTTATATGTCAAATTTTCCTTGTGAAATAATAAATGTTGCTCAACATTTTTCATAAATTCGAACAGAGTACTAGGCTTTAAACAGTGATTTGACAATAACTTTTGTGTACAGAAAAAAATTAAAAAAAGAAAAATCTAAAATTTAAATCAATTGTATTAACAAGTGTCTGGACCCCTATAACATAGATAACACATAGATAGTCAACTCAAATGTCAAAAACCTAAGTCTCTTGTCAAAAAATCTAAGTCAAAGAATGTATTGGTAGACAAATTTGTATTAGTGTTGGTTTTAAAAATATTTCCCCACATCAACTAAAGTGCACATAGTTGTATAAAATGTTTTGTAATAAAAAATATAGTTTTCTACAATCAATTTTAGATGTTTAAATTAAATATTTCTTTTGTTTTAAATAAAAATATGAATTTTCTAAAAACTTTCGAATGAATACTAATTTTAATTATTTATTATTCTGTATTGAAAATGTTCATCCCGTAAAAGAAAAAAAATACAATACTCTGAAGAAATAAATTTCACCTAACAAATGTCAACAAAGTTAAATTTATTTTTGGTTAAAAATTTCGAAATGCAATAAATAGTGAATCAATTTCGACTGCAAAAATTTAAAATTATTTACATATTTGGAAAGTGCAACGATTTCATATTAACATTTACAAATTAAAAACAATAAAAATAAGAAATCAAGCCTGAAGCTTTTTATCAAAGTTTATAGAGGTTTCTATCAAAATTTTCCAGTGCTACACATTTTACCTGGCAATCCACCATTAGGTATTTGGTTGTTGAAGGAAATAATTCTAGTCAGTTCAAAAACCTTCCAGTTTAAGAGCCACTAGTAACTTATATATAACTTAATTTAAATATTTCATAATGACTTCGAAACTCGACCATTCGTTTTGTTTTAAACTTTATATATTATACTTTAATACAAATATTATAATGTATTTAGCTCAGTGTTCAGCAAAAAGAAACGTAATACGACATCATACATTAATTTCTTCTGCCATAACATTAAACTATCAATTTCTAAGGAATAGTTATGCTGAAATAACCAGTGATTAAAAGTTTCATACATAAATAAATATATATATATATATATATATATATATATATATATATATATATATATATATATATATATATTATATATATATATATATATATATATATATATATATATATATATATATATTATATATATATATATATTTTTTTTTTTTTTTTTGTTTTTGTTATCGCTATTACATTTTGCATTGCTGTTCCTTGTTTTTAGCACAAACAGTGTCTGTTAGAAATATGTAGAATACATTTTGGTGTTTATATTGAATCTTCATTTAAATATCTTTACTATGTCCGAAAAATCGACAGGGACTACTTCTTCTTTGTAAGAGTGGTAAAGATCTTAATAAATAAGATGGTTTGATTTCTTTGTTAGCACTTATAAAAAAAAAACCTTTTACTTTTTTTGTATTAATAGTTAAAAGTAGAATTCTTGTCAAGTCAAGATCCTCAGTTAAGATTTTAGATCCATATGCTTAATTGGATTTGGAGAAGACTATTATCAAAATATATCTAAATAAAAAATTAATAGAATTTTAAGATAATAGCAGAGTTCAGTGTTCAATGCTTGTAAAATAGCTTTTTGTGAAATCCAACAACAAAATACCTATTGTTTTTGTTAATTTGAATAATATAACGCATTTGCACTTTCGCAAGACTATTTCCATCAAAAACTGAATACCGCTAATATATTTTCTATTTGAATTGTAATGATTTTTTGTCGCATTTTTATTTTTATTTAATATTTATAATTTTTTTTTTTTATTTTGTATTATCTATGACCTTCCTTATGGCTACGTTAAGATTAGAGATGCAACGAATAGTTGTTTGGCCGGATACCGGATATTCGGCCTGACCACCAGCCGAATATTCTGTATCCGGCCGCCGAATATTCGGCCGGCGGTGTGATACCTACATTTTGAGTTTGATAAGTGCGCGCGCCAGGTGACTCATGCGCGTGCAGGTTTTGACTTGTTTCCTCGTATTGGAGGGTCTAAAACTGAATTGCAGTGCAGAGGATGCATCCAGCAGTGGAGGCGATTCACCTCCATTGAAGAAAAGAGTAGGCAGTGGCATGAGTGTTCATGATTCATTTTGGCACTGTTTTAATGAAGTTGCCAAAGATAACAATCAAACTGAAGACTCTGATAATAGTGCTATAACCAATGAACTTGACTTTTACTTAAAAATGGCTCGTCTTGATCGACAAAGTGACCCTTACGCATGGTGGGCAGCAAACGCCAAACAATTCCCGATTTTGGTTAAATTTGTCCAAATTTATCTCTCTTCCCCATATAGCAGTGTGTACAGCGAGAGACTGTTTTCAGAGGCTGGGCTTATATATGAAACAAGAGGAATCGTTTGCTTCCTAAAAATGCTGAAAATCTTGTTTTTATACATCATAATTTACCTTTGGTGGATTTCCAATATTAAATTAATTAATATTACTAGTTACAAATAAGTATTACTAGTTACAAATCAGTATTATTGATAGTTAAAAATTATTACTGTTTCAGTAATACTGATAGTTTAAAAATTACTGATTCAGTATTATCACCAAGTTACTTTAAATAATTGATTTTTATAAAATGTTAAAGTTGTTTAAAATAATAAAAAGCTTCAATTACAACTGTGTCATTATTTAGATTCCATTTATAAAATCTACCAAGTTTACTATCCGGTATCCGGGCGGATAGTACATTACCATCTGGTATCCGGCCGGATAGTAAAAAAGGGCCGGATAAGCCGGGTACCGGATAGTAACCGAATATTCGGTGCATCTCTAGTTAAGATATAAAAGCAATAGCGGAGTTTAGCGTTTGATGCAAATGGTCTTGCAAAAGTGCATCAAACATTGCATACCGCTAATAAAAAAAGGATAGTGCGAAATTAAAAAAAAAGACAAGTAAGAGTGCAGTGTTCGGGCATGCCGAATCATATATACCCTTCACCATAGTAATCTTAAATATTTCCTTGCTCTGTCATGTTTCCCAATTTCACAATAATATAATATAGAATTTTTTTTGTAAAAATATTATAGAAATTTTATTGTAAAAATTTCATCGCAATTTTTTTGTAAAAATTTTATGGAAAATTTTTTTGTAAAAATTTTACTGAAATATTTTGTAAAAATTTTATCGAAATTTTTTTGTAAAACTATTATCGAAATTTTGTTGTTAAAACTTTTATCGAAAATTTTTTGCAAAACTTTTATTGAAAAATTTGTAAAAACTTTTATCGAAAATTTTTTGTAAGAATTTTATAGAAAATTTTTTGTAAAAATTTAATCGAAATTTTTTTGTTAAAACTTTTCGTTAAAACTTTTTAGAAATTTTTTTGTAAAAATTTGATCGAAAATTTTTTGTCAAACTTTTATCGAAAATTTTTTGTAAAAATTTTATCGAAAATTTTTTTGAAAAATTTCATCGAAATTTTTTTGTAAATATTTTACTGAATGTTTTTTGTTAGAATTTTATTGATAAAATTTTATATAAAAACTTTATCGAACATTTTTTGTAAAAATTTAACAACATTTTTTTGTATATATTTTATCGAATTTTTTTTTTGTAAAAATTATATCGAAATTTTTTTGTAAAAATTAAATCGACATTTTTTTATAAAAATTTTATCGAAACTTTTATCGTAATTTTTTTGTAAAAATTTTATCGTAAATTTTTTGTAAAAATTTTATCGAAAATTTTTTGTAAAAATTTTATCGAAAATTTTTGTTAAGACTTTATTAAAATTTTTTTGTTCAAATTTTATAGAATTTTTTTTTTTTAAATTTGATCGAAAATTTTTTGTAAAAACTTTTATCGAAAATTTTTTATAAAAATGTTATCGAAAATTTTTTGTAAAAATTTTATCGAATATTTTTTGTAAAAATTTTGATAATTTTGATTGATAAAAATTGAAAATTTCGTCTACCAACCCTGGTGTAGAACCTGCTTAAAAAACGTTATGATAGCGCCACTACGTGTCAAGTAGATTACTTATTCTAAATATGTGCCTAGTTAAGACACCAACCTTTACGTTATGAGTCTTGAAAAAAAGAACATTTATTTATTTGAAAATTTATTTATTTGTTTAAATATCTTTTATATTCATTCAATTACATTTAAATACATTCTTTAGACATCTAGATTTAGTGGAAAAATTTTCCTAAAAAGTTTTATTTATAGTATATTTATAATTATAGTTATAGTATATTTTTTGTAATTTATTTATATAAATTTATAAATTTATTTTATATTATTTTATTTTAAACACATAAGAGTTTGTTTCTTTTATTTAATTTTGTTTAAGTTGTTGTTGTATATTTTTGGTAGAGTATTTTTAAACGTTTGTTTAAAGTGGGTTTTGTTTTATATAATACCTGAAATATTTTGTTTTTGTTGTAAATGCTTAGCAAAATTTCTTTTGTTGAATAAATGTTGTATGCAATATGTATATCGTTTATACATAATATGTAATATTTGTCATAAATGGTTTAGGTTTCTTGATGTTTTGTTTAAGTTTAAGTTTAATTTATTTTTTCTTTTTATCGGTGTTATTTTGGGTGGTTTTTGTTTAAGTATTTTTTAAGTATTTATTTAATATTTTTCTTTATTTGTTTTTATTTTTATATATTTTTGAGTAGTTTGTTAAATGTAGTAGTCATTGTAGCAGTATTAGTTGTGGTATGTGTTAGTATATCTACAGAAGGTGTATATTGTCGGTGGGTGTTAGGACTTTTAAATAACTGTTTCTTGTTTGTATTTTTAGTGTTTTAAGAAATTTCTTGTTTGTTTAGTTTCTAGCGTTTAGTTTTGATATTTTATTTGTAAATTATTTTAGTTTTAAAGCATACAAATATCAATATGTTTTTTTATAAATAAGTTTTATATATCTTTACTTTATTAATACATACATACATACATACATACATACATACATACATACATACATACATACATACATACATACATACATACATACATACATACATACATACATACATACATACATACATACATACATACATACATACATACATACATACATACATACATACATACATACATACATACATACATACATACATACATACATACATACATACATACATACATACATACATACATACATACATACATACATACATACATACATACATACATACATACATACATACATACATACATACATACATATACTTTATTAGGTCTATCTTTGCATTAAGTAACAATGAATTATTTGTTCTTCAAATTAGCTAAAATTAATAAATTTTTCACCTTCATTTTGTGATTGAAAAACGATACGAATAACGTAATTGGTAACTGTTCTGGTATTTCGCTAACGTTACCGAAACTTAAATATATAATACACACTGTGTAATTTTTTAAGTCATGGCAAAATAACCATATACGGACACCACTACGTAATAAAAGACCAAAAAAAAATACCCCTGTCTCCCAGTTTTGCCCAAAGTCCTCCAGGTTTTTTTTTATGGGCCCTCAAAGATGTGGGGCCTCGATGTCATTTTTGCAAAAAAATGATCATTTACTCAAGCTCATATTTTGCAAACCGTTTGGAATTTTGATATACTCTCTGGAGCACAGTTGTAGCCCTTGTCATAAAGAACAAAAAATGTTAACATACAAAATCAAAAAAACTCCATCTTCAAGGTCAAAATCGCAAGAAACTTTAAAAAATTCAATTTTTTTTACATTTTTTCCCCTGTTCAGGTCCATAGGTAGCAAACCGTTCAAAATTCAAGGAAACAATCAACTACAAAAATATACCTAAGATCTCAATAAACAACTTTCTGGAACATATGAACTTCCTAGGAATGATTCTTAACACCGTTTAGGTAGCGCTTATGTAGCCGCAAAAGTGAAAAATTTCCCGAAAATTTTTTAATTTCATTTGTTTTTTCTTTACTTCAACATTGAGATACTATAAAGCCTTCTCCCGTAAGTGAGTTGTTTATTGAGATCTTAGGTTAATTTTTGTAGTTGATTGTTTCCTTGAATTTTGAACGGTTTGATACCTATGGACCTGAACAGGGGAAAAAAGGTAAAAAAATATTGAATTTTTTAAAGTTTTTTGCGATTTTGACCTTGAAGATGAAGTTTTTTTGATTTTATATGTTCACAATTTTTGTTCTTTATGACAATTGCTATAACTTTGCCTCAGAGAGTATATCAAAATTCCAAACGGTTTGCAAAATATTAGCTTGAGTAAATGGTCATTTTTTTGCAAAAATGACATCGAGGCCCCACATCTTTGAGGGCCCATAAAAAAAAAACCTGGAGGAATTTGGGCAAAGCTGGGAGACAGGGGTCTTTTTTTTTTGGTCTTTTATCACGTAGTGGTGTCCGTATATGGTTATTTTTTTCCGTGTTGCACTGTGTTAGTAAACAAAATATTTTCAATTACATTCATATGCATGACTTTTTGAATATTTCTTAGTAAATCTTTTAGTCAATCTGGTAATCAATCTGTATAGAATATAAGCCTTTTTGAAATAATTTTTTTTTTTTTTTTTTTGAGAAAATAGATTTCATCCGATATTGATATTCGTTTCGAATTAGTTTATGCGCAATACCAGTACTAATAACAGCATCGGTGGCCAACCTTGATTTATTTTCTTTATTTAGAATATGTACATATGTAATGTAGTGGTCGAAATAATTGAAACTGATGGTTTTCATTGTCTAAATTTCTTAAGGCTGTGTTACATTGTCACACATGTAATTAGATCTGTCATACATTTTTGTCGAATGTGGAAAATAGAATAGTGTAAAAGCAAATTGTACTGGGTAGAACAGAAAATCAACAAACAAATTTGGCAAGCGGATGGTAACTTTATTTTTATTTTTTTATTTTTTGGATTCTGACCAAAATAAATTGGTAAATGGCAAAGGTACGAAACCAAAGAGCCAGGGTGTGATTGCCTTAGCTTCCTCCAAAATATATATATACCTTCGTATAGGAAGTGGGACTCCAACTTCAGCTAGGTAAAATTAATAAGAGTTTAATGTTGCTCCTCCAGTGAGAAAATTGAGTTTAATGGTTCTTCACTAGTGAAAAATTGAGTTTTAAAAATGGTGCTCCTCCAATGTCCGACTAAATTAAATTAAAATTCATAGGTTATACACGATAACCAAAATGATTACACGTGGCTGATTAAAGCAACCGCCAATACAGTACAACAGTATAGCTATTTGAGGAAGCGAATCAGCCAGTGTGAGTGAGACGTAAACCACTCGAAGGCCGATGACAATGACGCGCGCACGAGTTCCCCAATCCAGAGCTACTTTACGACTGTTCATTTTTTTAACCATTTGAAAAACTGAAGATTTTTTATTAGGCCAGCGATGTATTTTAATGTAAACATGTATTTAATATAAATATATAAAATTATACATAAGAAAGAATAATTTAAATTACAAATTAGATGATTAATATTGAATAAAAATTGGAATAATTTAATTTTAGACACCAGCAGAATGGAATACATTTTCTAGACAGCTACGTCCGTCATCAGCACTTCGTATCTATCTACTTTGGGTAGTGTTTAGTTGTAAGCATCATCTTTTTAACTAAACTCAGATAGAGGTATACGAGAAAAACTGTATTCAATCATCAATAGTCTGTTGGTTAGAACGAAGTCTCAAGAAGAATTTTTTTGTAAAGACGGGAAAAAATTATTATTGCATGTTAAAACGTCTATTATGTTTTTAGTTATGATAACACCGTCTTATTTTTTTCTGCTTTGTTTCTAGCGCGCACTAATAGTGTAAAAGAAAAAAGGTTTTCGTCCGATTTCTGTTGCCATTTTTTTAAGTACGGAGCGTTTTTCATTCCGCTATTGCTTCTACAAAATCAAACTAAAAGTATTACAGTCTAAACATACCATCAAAGAGACTTTCCGGAACAAATAATCAGAATGATAAAATTTGGAAATTTTTAAACTGTTGTACAAAAAGGGAGTAGCAACTCTCGAAAACTTTAAAACAAAAAAAAAACATTTCCGGATCTTCAAGTAGAACAATATGTAAATGAGAAAAAATTACTTGTGTTTTCTGAAGGATTTCACGTATACCAATGGGGTCAGTCGGTTAGAAGTGATAAATTCGATTGTTTGCTGAGTTGTGTTGCATGGTGCGCCAGATCCTAAGGAGTCCACAATTATGGCTACGTAGTGCTCGGCATTGACACAAATATCGTTTCCAGTATCATTTTCCAAAAAGTATAAAAAATCGACAATGATGCTACCACGCCAAAATTCATACCAAACTGTTACTCTCTGTGGATGCATTCATTGGCTTCTCGACAATAATTTTCTAATCTTCAATTGTTGAGTCAATTGGACTATGTAAGCGAAAATTCCGACATCTTTGCGCAAAATTTTTATCATGCTGGTAAGTGAAATACCGGTAGAAACATAACACTTACTTTCAATATAAGTTTGAAATTTATCCAAAGTTTTTTTAAGCCTAAAGCAACTTATTTCCGATAGTCAAAATGTTGGGCAGAAAAATTCTATAAGTATCAAAATAACATATGATTTTATCCATCGATTATTGTAGTTAACGCTTAGGTACTTAAAACATTTGCAACTCCACTTTATTAAAAAAAAAAACTGCACAGTGGGGCCGGTTTCAATTTTTTTAATAATAATTCGGTCATTTCAAAACTGATGGTTGGATCGCGGCTAATGTTGAATTGATTACGGTGAAATGCAATTTTAACTGATTATATTCAAAAAGGCTTAATGGCACTATGATTACAAATTTCTTTCAAAGCAAATAAAATAAACATGGCCAAGCAAAGAAGTATTGAATGTTGAGTAGATGTTTGGTTTGTGGTTAAAATAAAAAGTTGGAAACTTGTGATCAAAAAGATTTTCGGTTTGTGACAATCTCATTTCAATTCCAATTGTTTTCACCGCCATTTTACCAATTTTGATTAGGGTTTTCTTATTTCATATCTATTTATATATACATATGTATGTATATCTAACAATAAATAGTATTTATTACATAATATCATATTTATGCTTTACAATTTTAATATTTATTTTAATTTAGTTTAATATATATTATTTAACTTATTTTTATTATAATTAATAGAAAACATTTATATCAAAAGATTTACTTTTCTTTTTATAATGTTGTTTAAATTTTAAATGTGACATTTTTCATATAATTTCTTCTAAATATTTTTTTTTCCTTTAAGCGTATTTTAATTACAAAGTCATTTAGAATTTGTTTCTGTATTCTTTTATTATACATTTATTTGAGTATAATATGTTCTAGTAGACGTTTATTTTTTATTTTTTTTTTAGTTAAGTTGGACTATAACTAATAAATGTTTATAGTTTTGTATCTGTTGTTGTGTAAGCTCATGTTGTATCTGTATTTAGAGTTTTTTGTTTTGGTCAGTTTGTGTTCAACAAATAAGTATTTGTATAAAAAAATTATACATAAATATTTTAAAATTGTCTTCATTGTCTAATGTAAATGCTAGCGATTTGCCCTTCTACGAAAACCAAAGGCTCACCTAGCATTTACATTTGACAGTACTGTCATGACAATAAAAGAATACGTATTAATTGTAAAAAATGCTGACAATTGCCTTCGTAGTATACGCGTCCAGACAATAGTTAAGACATTTCATTAAGGTTTTTAATTTTTCCCTTTTTAATTTCTTTCTGTACACAAAAATTGAATTAATGTCAGCATACCACAAATAATAATCCTACAATTGAGAAAGTATGCATGTATTAGTGAAAAAGTATGTATGTATGTATTGCTATTGTAATGACAGCATTGCCTAATGTAAACTCACTGTTAAGCGTACCATCGATTTGATTTATGAGAAACAACAAGAGCTCACTCTAGAAATCTGAGAGTTTTGCACTAGTATTGTAATGTTTCCTGTGTTTCCAGATATTTGACCATAAGCGTAGGTGACCACATTTGGGGTTTGCGCAAAACTCATTTTCAATTTTAAACTAATATACTGAATTAAATAAGAACACATCTGTGTATACGAAATAAATTTTTTTTTTGTGTTTTAGAATGGCCCTTCTTACAACCAACCATATTATTTATCCGTACTAGGCTCCTTTTTTAGAACTCATCGTTAAAAATGGTATCCCATACCATATATTTATTTATTAAATTTATTTAATTTGTTTTATTTATTTTATTTTAAAACAAATTTATTTAATTTTATTTATTTTATTTTAAATTATTTATTTTATTTATTTTTTATTTTATTTATTTTATTTGATTTATTTTTGATTTTATTTATTTATTTTATTTATTTTTTTTTATTTTATTTTATTTTATTTATTTTATTTATTTTATTTATTTTATTTATTTTATTTATTTTATTTATTTTATTTATTTTATTTATTTTATTTATTTTATTTATTTTATTAATTTTATTTATTTTATTTATTTATCTATTTTATTTGTTTTTTATTTATATTTTTTATTTATTTATTTTCTTAATATTATTTATTAATTAATTATTTAATTATTTTATTTATTAAAATAAAATAAATTAAATTAAAAAAAGTATAAAAAAATAATAAAATAAATAAAGTAAATCAAATAAGTAAAATAAAATAAATAAAATAAAATAATTTAATTATTAATAATTTATTTTTTTTTTTTTAAATTTATTTATTTTAGCGAAGGCCTTACGGACTCCTGCATACAGGTTGGTTATACGCAAATTGTCCATGATTGAATTTGTATTTAATAAGTTTAAAATCTTTAGAAGCAAGACTAGTGATCTTAATTTGGCAAAGGTTTCCATTGATCTCCAGATTCGGTGGAATTCCACATATTTTATGGTAAAAAGCCTAATACCATATAAATCGTTCTGCCTAAAAAATATCGATGCTCCGCTTTATCTAAGTCAGTCAGAATGGCATAATATGGAAACCCTATTAGATGTATTAGAGCCTGCGTACATTGCCACAAAAAAGCTTCAAGAAGAGCAATAATTTTTGGCGATTTTTTCAGTATGGCTTGAGATGAAGCTTGAAGTGGATGCAAAGCCCAACGAATCGGAATTTTCAGAAAAGTTACTTGCAGCTTTATATTTAGATCCACGACTTCACTGCATAATACCAAAGGAGCCTTTAAAACTAAAAATTCAAAATTCAAGGAAACAATCAACTATAAAAAGGAACCTAAGATCTCAATAAACAACTTTCTGGAACATATGAACTTCCTAGGAATGATTCTTAACACCGTTTAGGTAGCGCTTATGTAGCCGCAAAAGTGAAAAATTTCCCGAAAATTTTTTAATTTCATTTGTTTTTTCTTTACTTCAACATTGAGATACTATAAAGCCTTCTCCCGTAAGTGAGTTGTTTATTGAGATCTTAGGTTCATTTTTGTAGTTGATTGTTTCCTTGAATTTTGAACGGTTTGATACCTATGGACCTGAACAGGGGAAAAAAGGTAAAAAAATATTGAATTTTTTAAAGTTTTTTGCGATTTTGACCTTGAAGATGAAGTTTTTTTGATTTTATATGTTCACAATTTTTGTTCTTTATGACAATTGCTATAACTTTGCCTCAGAGAGTATATCAAAATTCCAAACGGTTTGCAAAATATTAGCTTGAGTAAATGGTCATTTTTTTGCAAAAATGACATCGAGGCCCCACATCTTTGAGGGCCCATAAAAAAAAACCTGGAGGAATTTGGGCAAAGCTGGGAGACAGGGGTCTTTTTTTTTTGGTCTTTTATCACGTAGTGGTGTCCGTATATGGTTATTTTTTTCCGTGTTGCACTGTGTTAGTAAACAAAATATTTTCAATTACATTCATATGCATGACTTTTTGAATATTTCTTAGTAAATCTTTTAGTCAATCTGGTAATCAATCTGTATAGAATATAAGCCTTTTTGAAATAATTTTTTTTTTTTTTTTTTTTGAGAAAATAGATTTCATCCGATATTGATATTCGTTTCGAATTAGTTTATGCGCAATACCAGTACTAATAACAGCATCGGTGGCCAACCTTGATTTATTTTCTTTATTTAGAATATGTACATATGTAATGTAGTGGTCGAAATAATTGAAACTGATGGTTTTCATTGTCTAAATTTCTTAAGGCTGTGTTACATTGTCACACATGTAATTAGATCTGTCATACATTTTTGTCGAATGTGGAAAATAGAATAGTGTAAAAGCAAATTGTACTGGGTAGAACAGAAAATCAACAAACAAATTTGGCAAGCGGATGGTAACTTTATTTTTATTTTTTTATTTTTTGGATTCTGACCAAAATAAATTGGTAAATGGCAAAGGTACGAAACCAAAGAGCCAGGGTGTGATTGCCTTAGCTTCCTCCAAAATATATATATACCTTCGTATAGGAAGTGGGACTCCAACTTCAGCTAGGTAAAATTAATAAGAGTTTAATGTTGCTCCTCCAGTGAGAAAATTGAGTTTAATGGTTCTTCACTAGTGAAAAATTGAGTTTTAAAAATGGTGCTCCTCCAATGTCCGACTAAATTAAATTAAAATTCATAGGTTATACACGATAACCAAAATGATTACACGTGGCTGATTAAAGCAACCGCCAATACAGTACAACAGTATAGCTATTTGAGGAAGCGAATCAGCCAGTGTGAGTGAGACGTAAACCACTCGAAGGCCGATGACAATGACGCGCGCACGAGTTCCCCAATCCAGAGCTACTTTACGACTGTTCATTTTTTTAACCATTTGAAAAACTGAAGATTTTTTATTAGGCCAGCGATGTATTTTAATGTAAACATGTATTTAATATAAATATATAAAATTATACATAAGAAAGAATAATTTAAATTACAAATTAGATGATTAATATTGAATAAAAATTGGAATAATTTAATTTTAGACACCAGCAGAATGGAATACATTTTCTAGACAGCTACGTCCGTCATCAGCACTTCGTATCTATCTACTTTGGGTAGTGTTTAGTTGTAAGCATCATCTTTTTAACTAAACTCAGATAGAGGTATACGAGAAAAACTGTATTCAATCATCAATAGTCTGTTGGTTAGAACGAAGTCTCAAGAAGAATTTTTTTGTAAAGACGGGAAAAAATTATTATTGCATGTTAAAACGTCTATTATGTTTTTAGTTATGATAACACCGTCTTATTTTTTTCTGCTTTGTTTCTAGCGCGCACTAATAGTGTAAAAGAAAAAAGGTTTTCGTCCGATTTCTGTTGCCATTTTTTTAAGTACGGAGCGTTTTTCATTCCGCTATTGCTTCTACAAAATCAAACTAAAAGTATTACAGTCTAAACATACCATCAAAGAGACTTTCCGGAACAAATAATCAGAATGATAAAATTTGGAAATTTTTAAACTGTTGTACAAAAAGGGAGTAGCAACTCTCGAAAACTTTAAAACAAAAAAAAAACATTTCCGGATCTTCAAGTAGAACAATATGTAAATGAGAAAAAATTACTTGTGTTTTCTGAAGGATTTCACGTATACCAATGGGGTCAGTCGGTTAGAAGTGATAAATTCGATTGTTTGCTGAGTTGTGTTGCATGGTGCGCCAGATCCTAAGGAGTCCACAATTATGGCTACGTAGTGCTCGGCATTGACACAAATATCGTTTCCAGTATCATTTTCCAAAAAGTATAAAAAATCGACAATGATGCTACCACGCCAAAATTCATACCAAACTGTTACTCTCTGTGGATGCATTCATTGGCTTCTCGACAATAATTTTCTAATCTTCAATTGTTGAGTCAATTGGACTATGTAAGCGAAAATTCCGACATCTTTGCGCAAAATTTTTATCATGCTGGTAAGTGAAATACCGGTAGAAACATAACACTTACTTTCAATATAAGTTTGAAATTTATCCAAAGTTTTTTTAAGCCTAAAGCAACTTATTTCCGATAGTCAAAATGTTGGGCAGAAAAATTCTATAAGTATCAAAATAACATATGATTTTATCCATCGATTATTGTAGTTAACGCTTAGGTACTTAAAACATTTGCAACTCCACTTTATTAAAAAAAAAAACTGCACAGTGGGGCCGGTTTCAATTTTTTTAATAATAATTCGGTCATTTCAAAACTGATGGTTGGATCGCGGCTAATGTTGAATTGATTACGGTGAAATGCAATTTTAACTGATTATATTCAAAAAGGCTTAATGGCACTATGATTACAAATTTCTTTCAAAGCAAATAAAATAAACATGGCCAAGCAAAGAAGTATTGAATGTTGAGTAGATGTTTGGTTTGTGGTTAAAATAAAAAGTTGGAAACTTGTGATCAAAAAGATTTTCGGTTTGTGACAATCTCATTTCAATTCCAATTGTTTTCACCGCCATTTTACCAATTTTGATTAGGGTTTTCTTATTTCATATCTATTTATATATACATATGTATGTATATCTAACAATAAATAGTATTTATTACATAATATCATATTTATGCTTTACAATTTTAATATTTATTTTAATTTAGTTTAATATATATTATTTAACTTATTTTTATTATAATTAATAGAAAACATTTATATCAAAAGATTTACTTTTCTTTTTATAATGTTGTTTAAATTTTAAATGTGACATTTTTCATATAATTTCTTCTAAATATTTTTTTTTCCTTTAAGCGTATTTTAATTACAAAGTCATTTAGAATTTGTTTCTGTATTCTTTTATTATACATTTATTTGAGTATAATATGTTCTAGTAGACGTTTATTTTTTATTTTTTTTTTAGTTAAGTTGGACTATAACTAATAAATGTTTATAGTTTTGTATCTGTTGTTGTGTAAGCTCATGTTGTATCTGTATTTAGAGTTTTTTGTTTTGGTCAGTTTGTGTTCAACAAATAAGTATTTGTATAAAAAAATTATACATAAATATTTTAAAATTGTCTTCATTGTCTAATGTAAATGCTAGCGATTTGCCCTTCTACGAAAACCAAAGGCTCACCTAGCATTTACATTTGACAGTACTGTCATGACAATAAAAGAATACGTATTAATTGTAAAAAATGCTGACAATTGCCTTCGTAGTATACGCGTCCAGACAATAGTTAAGACATTTCATTAAGGTTTTTAATTTTTCCCTTTTTAATTTCTTTCTGTACACAAAAATTGAATTAATGTCAGCATACCACAAATAATAATCCTACAATTGAGAAAGTATGCATGTATTAGTGAAAAAGTATGTATGTATGTATTGCTATTGTAATGACAGCATTGCCTAATGTAAACTCACTGTTAAGCGTACCATCGATTTGATTTATGAGAAACAACAAGAGCTCACTCTAGAAATCTGAGAGTTTTGCACTAGTATTGTAATGTTTCCTGTGTTTCCAGATATTTGACCATAAGCGTAGGTGACCACATTTGGGGTTTGCGCAAAACTCATTTTCAATTTTAAACTAATATACTGAATTAAATAAGAACACATCTGTGTATACGAAATAAATTTTTTTTTTGTGTTTTAGAATGGCCCTTCTTACAACCAACCATATTATTTATCCGTACTAGGCTCCTTTTTTAGAACTCATCGTTAAAAATGGTATCCCATACCATATATTTATTTATTAAATTTATTTAATTTGTTTTATTTATTTTATTTTAAAACAAATTTATTTAATTTTATTTATTTTATTTTAAATTATTTATTTTATTTATTTTTTATTTTATTTATTTTATTTGATTTATTTTTGATTTTATTTATTTATTTTATTTATTTTTTTTTATTTTATTTTATTTTATTTATTTTATTTATTTTATTTATTTTATTTATTTTATTTATTTTATTTATTTTATTTATTTTATTTATTTTATTTATTTTATTTATTTTATTTATTTTATTTATTTTATTAATTTTATTTATTTTATTTATTTATCTATTTTATTTGTTTTTTATTTATATTTTTTATTTATTTATTTTCTTAATATTATTTATTAATTAATTATTTAATTATTTTATTTATTAAAATAAAATAAATTAAATTAAAAAAAGTATAAAAAAATAATAAAATAAATAAAGTAAATCAAATAAGTAAAATAAAATAAATAAAATAAAATAATTTAATTATTAATAATTTATTTTTTTTTTTTTTAAATTTATTTATTTTAGCGAAGGCCTTACGGACTCCTGCATACAGGTTGGTTATACGCAAATTGTCCATGATTGAATTTGTATTTAATAAGTTTAAAATCTTTAGAAGCAAGACTAGTGATCTTAATTTGGCAAAGGTTTCCATTGATCTCCAGATTCGGTGGAATTCCACATATTTTATGGTAAAAAGCCTAATACCATATAAATCGTTCTGCCTAAAAAATATCGATGCTCCGCTTTATCTAAGTCAGTCAGAATGGCATAATATGGAAACCCTATTAGATGTATTAGAGCCTGCGTACATTGCCACAAAAAAGCTTCAAGAAGAGCAATAATTTTTGGCGATTTTTTCAGTATGGCTTGAGATGAAGCTTGAAGTGGATGCAAAGCCCAACGAATCGGAATTTTCAGAAAAGTTACTTGCAGCTTTATATTTAGATCCACGACTTCACTGCATAATACCAAAGGAGCCTTTAAAACTAATGTGTGCTCGAACCCACCTTAAAGAAGTGAAATTTAGAATTTTACAGTTGGAGAAGAATGTAAGTTTTTAAATTTGTGGTTTACCAATACATATTTTTTTGAAAACTTATTTGTTTGTTTTTTTCTTTGCAGATTAATAATAACCAAATTCGATGATGATCAACCTTCAACAAGCAGAGAAGCTTCAGAATCTTTAGAATCGCCAGATATATGCGATAATTAACAATCTAACACATCACTTCTGGGTCAGTATTTGAACTCCCTAAATGTAGATAGACAACAGGATAGCGAAGAAAATGATACTGATGATCAAAAATGGAAAGCTTTCTATGAAATAGATAATTTTTTACCAAGGCCATTATCAATAGATAAACCACTCTCTGATTTCTGGGAAGCAAAACAATACATTATCCGTACCTACATAAAGTAGACAAAATTGTACAATGTGTTCCAGCAACCCAGGTAAGCGTGGAAAGAGCGTTCTCTGCGCTTAAATTGGTATTAAATCTTTCCGCAGAAAATTTCGAAAAAATAATGTTCGTCAAATTAAATATGAAATAAACAAAATTGTACACATATTACAAGAAAATAAACCAAATATTATAAAACAAAAATAAAACTACAAGTTATATTTTCTGACGAAAAAAATAAAACTCTTTAAATGAGTTTTAAAATAAAACTCCCTAAATGAGTCTTATTTTTTGACGAAAAGATAGAACTCCTAAATGAGTTTTATTTTTTTTCCTTTAAAATAAAACTCATTTGAGGAGTTTTAAATACAACTCCTCAAAAGAGTTTTATTTTATGACTTCCAAATAAAACTCTCTTTAAAGAGTTTGATTCGATCTTATATTTTATCACTGAAAAATAACTGTTAACTGTTAAATTGAGATCAGTTTCTTAAGATCACCAAATGTCCTGAAAGAACTCCTCAATACGAATCTATTGGTATATAGGAGTATAGGTGTTCCTTGACGCTAACCTAAAGAGTTTTTGAGTTCATGTTTTCACGGATAACGGTTATTTACGGTCCCTGTTTTATTTATTTATTTATTGTTTATTTTATTTACTTGTTTTATTTTTCATAAAACAATTATGTATTTTATTTATTTAATATAACCGAAAAGCCTATTGGGCTAATTGCTTATAGAAATATCCTATATCTAGGGAACTACAATATACATAGATATTTCTTCGATAATACGGACGAGAGTTTCAGGGGTCCGAACATTTTTATACAAAGTAAATATTAGTATTCACACTAGACACTATTACAGTATAGCAAACATAAAGAACTGTAATAAGGATTGTAGCGCGACAAGAAATTTATTTAATTCTACTGGTTTAAAAACATTAGAATTTTAAAAATTTAATTTAATTTTTAACTGAAATAAAAATTACTCCAGCCTGACCAAATAACCATAAAAATAGACTATGTCACGTGATAGTATTTTATTAGTTTTAATATCAATGAAGAAAGTAAAAGTGTAAAAGCTTCATAATATATTAGAAATTAAAAATAATATTTTTTTTAAATAATAGGGGTTTTTACTGTGCCTACGATGCAAATGTGAGCAAAATGCATCGTTTTTATTAACATAACAACAAAATATATAAAGGTATTTGAAATTTATCTTTTTTTTATCAAAAACAATAGTGCATTTTTGCTCAGTTGTAAATAAAACAAACAAAACTTTTTGACATTTAAAAAAACAAAATATTAAATAAAATATTACATATGTATGTATATTCATTATAAAGATCACAAACAACTCTATGTAATATTTTTTATTGTTGGGTTTATATTTGTGTTTAATTTATTTAATTTTTAATGAGTTTTTTTTTAAAGAAATTCAAATGCTTTTCACAAAACTGCAATATACGCTCACAAACTATTTCAATATGGACAGCAAATTTACTATATGGAAATTTGCTATAAAACCATCGTGAAAACCCCTATTGTTTCTTGGCTTTTAAATTAAAACAGTTACTTTCGAGACTAAAGTACATTTATGTAAAAAATATGTTTTAGTGTTTTTGTTGTTTAATGGGATATATAATTCCCTGATATTGTCTAACTACAAATATAATTTTTTTTTTATTTTTTTTATATATTACAATTTAGTATAACAAATTTATTTCTTAATTATTTATTTTCTTGAAATATTTAATACCAAAACTTAATAATTTAATTGAATTACTTGTAAGTACCATCCATAGTATTTAATTATTTGTTGATATGTGTTACATATGTATTGTGTAATAAAATCTCTGTATATGTTTCAATGTTTGTTTTTGTTTGCTAAGAGGATTATGTACTTCTGATACGTTTAAATTTATTTATTTATTTATATAATTCCTTTCTTCATTTTATAAATAGTTTAAATTATATTGTGAGAAAGACCGTTTTTTATTTAATAATATTTAAATCATTTATATTTAAACCATCAGAATTACTTCAAACATTTTATGCATATTGTACTTTTTTCTAATCATTTTTTATGAATATAATAAAAATTCTCTGCAAAAACTAAAACAACAGCCTGTTTCATGATATCGAATTCAACTAAAGCGAACAAAATCTAACATTTACTGAATGCGACCTACTAGCAATAAATTTTTGCTATTTAAAATTTTTAAATATAAAATATGTAACCAATAATTTTTAATTAAATATTTAAAATTTTCCTTTTTATTTATTTTCGTTTATAACGGCTGTGAGGAAAATCGGATCGTGGGGCAGGCTATAAATGTTTGTTTTTTTATAATTAAAAACAAAAACTTATTTTCAATTAAAATGTAAACTTTAAATAAAATATACAAATTTTAAGAATCTTCTTTATTCTCACCCTTAATAAAAAGGGGTTCAATTTCTTTAACATATCGTTATCATTACAAGTATGTTCTTAATTGGCTTTCTAAATATCAGTTACTATAATGCAAGTCCTAATCATTTCAAGGTAACGAATCATAAAACACCGAGTATTACTTAAACGTGCCTCCATAATGATGTCCTCACATCGAAAGCGTTCGCCAACCGTACCAAACAATCCGCTAGTAACGTTGATCATTAAGGGAAGTTAAGACAACAATAAAAAAAAAAACTTTATATACTGATAGACAAATACTTCGTCGAATTGCTGACACTGTATCTTCGGAATTATGACATCAATGATATGACAAATGTCATCTATAAGGTTAAAAATGGCATCAGTGTAATGCTACAGTCTTCATAGAATTTTGCCATACTAAGGTGTCATCTACAGTGTCATCAACTCGTTGGCATAATTTTATATTATTTATAGCTGAGTTATGTATGCAAAAAAAAATAAAAAGTGTGTCATTATATAATAGAAATTTATAACTTTTGCAAGCATTCAGCTGTTTAAAGATTTTTGTTCTCGTTGTCGACAATAAAATGATAAACCTTAGTAAAATACGGATTTTGATGTACTTTTAAAATTACGTATAAATAAAAAGGGACATGCAACGTAAATATGTTCACAGATGTGTTCAAGATTAACGTCGGCACCTAGCCGCGTTGGCTCTTATCACTCTTACCACCGAGTGAAATAAAAGCGCCCCCATTGTGTAGTAACAGCACACTTTACGAGTAGCTATTTATAGAACATGACAAGCCGGCACCCATGTTCTAACGTCTTGTTAAGGGGTTTGGAGACTATCCAAACTCCTTTCTGTGGAGAGTGCAACAGCACACTTTGATCAACAATGTACTATTTCTACATACATCGATCTTAACCACAACCACCAAAGGGGACCTCACCAACAACCGGCCACAGAGATAAGAGGTTCTCTGTGGAGCCACCGGTTCCCTTAGTACCAGTCCTTTGAGCACCGATCAGGCATCGAAGAGGACCCATAAAAAAAACAGACCTGTTCTTCCAGATTCAGGCACCAGGAACCCTAGTGGCTGGTGCCACCATTTTCCCCCAGAGCACATTGTCAAATCTTTATTCGTTTATTATATGGATTTATATGAATTAAAAATAATAAACGAATAAATTTTGCATGAATTCTTTTCCGCCACAGTTTCACGATATTTTTGAAACTGCTAAGCAGATACAAATGTAATGTTATGTGTTCAAAGTTATTTTAGCTTTAATTTAGAACCGTATATATCAAAAATTAGAACCAATTTTATAGGAGTACAGTTTTAAATGTTTCATAAATATTTACCTAAAAAGTAATATTTTTTAATCAAATATGGATTTTTAATTTTGTCCCATATTTTTTTTTATAATCTTTTCCGAAATCCCCTAATTATAAATAGTTGATTTTTTGTTTCTTAAGTAAATGGTGTCCCAATAAGGGGAGGGGTAAATGTTAAAATGGAATATAATCGATATTTTAATTATTAACGATTTTTTATTTAAAATTTCCATTCATTAAACAACGCACTTGATATGATGTGGTACTTATCTCAAAGGTATAATTTTCAAAGATTATATTCCATATTTTAAGTTTTTTAATATGTTCTGACATTATTGTTAATTACTGGCATATATCTGTGACTTTAGAAAGGCACCTCTAACATCTAATGCTAAATGTTTATTATTATGCTCGCCATTTTCGAAAAAATTATGATGTCTCCGGCCGAAAATATACATAAATCAAACAGTTGATTGAAGCTGATTTTTCACGCTCAACTTTTATACTAAAGAACAATCATTGAAAAAATAAAATTATATTTCTTTAAACGCGCTGCTTTATTTCAACCATTTCGAATCAACAATGATAGAAGCCAAGATTACGCCATGCGCATGTAAGTTTGCCAAGCCTGTAATCAACAAATTACTTCAAGGAAGTACGTACAAATAAATCTAAGTAATAGACAAAAATTGTATTGAAAACTCTAATAATTTATAGTTAAACTCTCAGTTAGAATTAATAGCCAATAGAAAGACAACTTCGTGACCTCATTAGGCCTACTTAACACAAATGAAGTTAAAAGTAGCGCAACATAATTGGCTCATTAGCCAAAACTCTACCCTCAACATTAGATTGCAAAGTAATAATGTACAAATCGATCAAATTCTCAAATTAAAATTATGGTGATAATAAATTAAATTTATAAATTTAATTTTATTTAAATTATTTTTATATGAATATTTATTCTGGCTTAATTTCTTTATTATGAAGAGATAAAGAAAAATTAGACACTAGCATAACGTAATGCATTTTCTGAATCGCTACATCCGTCGTCAGCATTCTTCGTATCTATCTACGAGATAATTTCAATTGTAATAATATTTCTATATATACAAACTATACAAGATAGAGGTATAGAACTTGAAGTTGGCATTACTTTTCAAGATGGCGACCGATTTAACAGCTGTCATGTGATTTATTCTCAGTTTAGTTTGGCAATTCATCGTGAATAGACTCACGCCTGAACAACGCTTGCAAATAGTGCCCAAAACGAGATTGCCGTTGTTCCCGATTTTCATAAGAGAGTTTTATTTAGCGATGAAGCGCACTTCTGGTTGAATGGCTACGTCAACAAACAAAACTGCCGCATTTGGAGTGAAGTGTATGTCGAAATCCTCAAGTGTATTTCGAAACACCGTTACATCTAGAAAAACTGACTGTCTGGTGCGCTTTATGGGCTGGTGGAATCATTGGTCCGTACTTTTTAAAAAACGATGGTGGCCAGAACGTTACAGTCAATGGTGATCGGTATAGAGCCACCTTTTCATTCCTGAATTGAATAACCATGATGTCCAGGAGATGTGGTTTCAACAAGAAGGCGCAACATGTCACACAGCTCGTGCCACAATAGATTTATTGAAAGACATGTTTGGTGACCGCCTAATTTCACTTTTTGGACCTGTGAATTGGCCTCCAAGATCTTGTGATTTAACACCGCTAGACTACTTTCTCTGGGGCTATGTAAAGTCATTGGTCTATGCGGATAAGCCACAAACTCTTGACCATTTGGAAGACAACATTCGCCGTTTTATTGCCGATATACGGCCACAAATGTTGGAAAAGTCATCGAAAATTGCACGTCCAGATTGGACTACATCCGCGCCAGCCGTGGCGGTCATATGCCAGAATTCATATTTAAAATGTAATGCCACAAGATTATCTTTGGAATAAATAAAATTCATGTCAATCGAATAATCCATCGTTGTTTTATTGCAACTTAAAGTTCTATACCTCTATAAAAAAACACCCTTTATTTCATTACGTGTTCGCATCACGTAAAAACAACTGGATAGATTTTAATAAAATTATGTGAGGAGGCACCTTAGTGTCCTTGTGCCAACAAAGGATACTTTTTTTCCGCAAAAGTAGTTTATTTCCAAGAGAAAGTGGAGAAAGGGCAGCGAAAGTACGCAGTTATTTTAGTAGTAAAGTAAATAAATAAAATATAACTGAAGCACTAACCGTTACGCAGCATAGTTTAAGGCGGAACTAAAAAAATAAGGGATTTCTTTCAAAGCAAAATCGAACAAAATATTGCAAGGATGCTCACGAAGTGAATAGCTACATTACTGTTATTGGTGGTTGCTTTCATCAGCCAAGTGTAATCGTTATGGTTATCATGTATAACCTATGAATTTTTTATTCAATAAGTCATACATGGCTGGAGCACTATTTTTAACTTATTTTTGTACTGGAGGAGCACCATTAAACTCAAAATTTTCACTGGAGGAGAACCATTAAAGTCAAGTTTTCACTGGAGGAGCACCATTAAATTCATTTTACCTCGCTGAATTCGGAGTCTCATTTCATGTACGAAGGTATAAGTCGTTTTGCAGATTTTTGAGAAAGCTAAGGATATAATACCATGGCGCTTTGGTTTTGTACCTCAACCATAACCTAATTTTTGTTTAGAATAAAAAAAAATCTAAAGAAAGCCATATTATACACCAAAGAAAAGTGGAAAAGTATATGTTTTTAATTAGGTGATTAATCTTATAAATTTTTGGATTTTGCTATATATTTTTAAACAAATGAAATCGCAAACCATAAGACAAAAAACAGAAAAATCGCCAAAAATTGTTTATAACAAAAATTTAAATCTAAGTAACAAAAAATAAAAAAAAAAAAATAATGTACAAATATAGTATAATTACAAAAAAAAATGTTTTTTTGTTTAATTAAGTAATTTCAATTTTACGTTACCAATTTAACTTTATCAATATAAAGTTATTAAACAGACTAATTAAACTTAAATTTGTAATTTAATATACTAATTTTACAAAAATATTTAATGCAAAATTAAAACTGTATAGTTAACTACAAACTAATTAACTCTTTCATAAATTACCTAAATAAGCATTTAAATTTAGAAATAATAACAAACAACATTTATTATATTTTAAATTTGCTATAAATTATTAAATACCGGAACAAATTGTGGGGCTTGCTGGGTATTTTAATTATAAAAAAAAAATATAAACAAATACAAAATATATAAACCATAAAGTACAGAATGGCCCAACTCTCAGTATGTCAATAAAGCGACTATAAATGTCTTTATACATGCGGGTACGGGGCGATGTAAATTCAACACACATGGGAGAGAAACATTTTTACTCACATTAAAGACCTTAATTCACTATCCTACACAATTGTACGAATTAATCACAAAACAATCTGACATAATTCACGTCAACTCAAAAAATCGTTTCAAAATGGCGTTGTAGGTGCCACACTATTATACAAAACAAGATTTTGCAACTCTGATTGCATGGAAAAATATATTTTATAATTTTTTTTTTAATGATTATCAAATCTACCGACCTGTCAAAAAATCTGTCACACGCATGGTATTTTTGACAGATCGTACGACTGAGTATGATAGTGAATCATGGCCTTAAGACACTACAACGCGATATGTCGTTGTACTTTTCAAATATTTACATAATTTTGTATTTGTACACTAAAAATTTATTTGCAATTTAATGTCTTTAAAATGTTTTCTAAAACGTTTTCGTAGAAAAACTGAAAAGTCTTACACTTAAATAAAAACTTAAAAAGGGTTTTGCAAAAGAAAAAAAAGGATTACAAATTTTAGTACAAAAATCTCAGATTCTAATATGAATGAATAATGGTAAGAAATAAAACTTAAAATTTTTTAACACAACATTTAATATTTGGTTAATTTTTGTTTGATGGAGGTATGTATTATGTAGAAAAATGACAGCCAGGACCATTTAAAGGGTTTATCAAATTCGGATTGTTTTAAATTTAATAGGTCGTTGATGATGTGTTCAATACCAATGGGATTCTTATCTGGAAAAAATAATGAAATATTAAATTTAGTCGATTTTTCGGATTAATGAGGAGTCTCTGTAAAGGATTTTTTTAAAGGGTTATAAAAACAAAACTGAAATTTGCAAACAAAGTTTTCTTTACAGAAAGTCTGTAAAAAGTTTAAAATTTTTAAAATTGAAAATTATATCATCGATATAATATTTCTTGTAATAATTTTTTAAGCTTTAGATCGTTATTATATACTTTGTTTTAATTTTATTAGTTCGTAATTCCACATATCGTATAAATGAAATCAAAAGTATATTCCCATTTTTGAAACGCATCAAAAATTGGTTTATAGGTGTTTATAAGGTCTTGGGAAATATGGAATACAGTGTGAGCAAATACGAATTCAAATAAAGTATAAACAGGGTAATAAAAATAATGCAATGTAATCCATTTTCAGGATCGCTACTTCCATCTACAGCATTATGTGTATTTACCAGGGCTTACTTTGCGACCCTCATATACGAAATGTGAAAAATTCTTTCGATAAAATACTATTACGTTTTTGTTTTTTTTTTGCGAAAAAAATTAATTTAAAAAAGGTAAATAAAATTATAAAAATCATTTTTTCATTTATTTTAAATTCCAAATAGCATTTGAAAGAAATGGAGGATTTTAAGGAAATTTAAAATTTACGTCACATAAGCATCTGTGTCAAACAGAATAATTTCTTAAGTCGACTCTACTCTTGCATTGGAAATTTTCGAAATTTATCCAAGGCTGGGTACCTTTATGTAAAGAAAATATGTATATGGATGGATTTTAACAAAATTTTATGAGTAGGTACCTTAGCATCCTGATTCCAATTCCAAATTTTTTTTTTCAGAAAAATACCTTATTTCCAAGAAATATTAAAAAAAAGCAGTAAAAGTACGCCGATTTAAAGGTACTGCATACTTTAAGGCATCTTTTATTTTTGAAAGCGGAATATTTTAAACACGGTTGCGCAATAGATGGTGTTGTTTTAAAATAATGACAAAATATTAATTACTTACTGCCAAATAGCCAATTGATAAAAATTTTTATTTGGTTTGTATTTTTACTTTGTGGAATTACAATGTTATTAAAATATTTTAAACACTTTTAACAAAGGTTTAGAATAATTTATAGAATTTTTTATAAATATTAGAATTATATCCAGGGATGCCTACATTTATATAAAGTAAATACATAAACCATAACTAAAGCACTATAAAAATAAGAGTCTTACAATTGGTGTGGAATACTTTCAAAGCAAAACCGAGCAAAATATTGTCAGGACGCTCACAACTTGGCAGGCACAGCTAGTACATAATAAAACATAAGTAGTTTTTCCTTGAAGCCACAGACATATTGATACAATTGCAGAAAAAATTTAAAATAGGTTGAAAGGCATGATAAAACATGAGATTTCATTTTTTAATTCAGACCTTACAAATTTGGGTGAGAATATAAGCAGTGCTGTTCATCAACTGGAATTGTGTCTTTGAAATCTGATTTTTTTTCCCTAAGGAAGAACCACAAAGCCCAATCTAGCTATTTCAAGTTGCTGCCAAAAGAACGATATCCCAACTAGCCAAAGTTAGGACTTACACTGGGTTCAATGCTGGGAAGAACATATTATTTGGTCAAAATAAGGTTGATTTATTTACCAACAAAAAATATTAAAATTAATATTAATGAATTAGTAAGTTAAAATCTACATAAAATTTCCACTATTTTTTTTTTCAAATTGATATTATATTAATAAATTCAAATAAGACAAACCATACCTATCAGCACTTAGCACCTCGACTGCTAAAAGTGGTTTTACACGACGTGTGTTTGTCATATGATTTGTCAGTTTGATAAACCATATGTAATTTCATGTGTTTATCAAAATAGGCATTTTACATACGGTTTATAATTTTCAGAGATTGTAATGATTATGAGTTTTATTTTAAAAATTGGGTTTTAATGATTATTTCTTGATTTTTATTTTCTACGCAAAGAATAAAAATTATTCTCTGAGCTTTATTTAATGCTTAGAACATAACGATTATGTATTAAGTTTTATTTTCTGCTTTGGGAATAAAAATTATTCTCCGAGTTTTATTTTCTGCTCAGAGAATAAAAATTATTGTCTGAGTTTTATTCTTTGCTCGCCATTTAATGATTGGTGTTTAAGTTTTAGTTTCTGATTGAAGAATAAAAATTACTTTCTTAGTTTTATATTTCACTTAGAAAATAAGGATTATTTTCCAAGTTTTATATTTCGCTTAGAAAATAAAAATTATTTCTTGAGTTTTATTTTTTACTTAAAAATAAAAATTATTTCTTTCTTTTGTTAATTTGGACATATGTAAGTATATAAATAGTACTTTTTGGAACTTTTTTACTGAAACACATATCTCACTGAAACCCTATCTCAAATAACGATACTAATATTATATCTATGTGTTTCAGTAAAAAAGTTCCAAAAAAGTACCAAAGTACACGTTTTATCCCCCAAATATTGAAATGAAGAAAAAGTACCAAACACTAGTTTGATACTTTTACTATATCAAAAGAATGCCAACTAAACTAATTTCTATGTTTTTTAGTTAAAAAGTTTCAAAAAGTACTATTTATATACTTACATATGTCCAAATTAACAAAAGCATTAATTTTTATTTTTAAGTAAAATTTAAAACTCAAGAAATAATTTTTATTTTCTAAGCGAAATAGAAAACTTGAAAAATAATTCTTATTTTCTAAGTGAAATATAAAACTCAGAAAGTAATTTTTATTCTTCAATCAGAAAATAAAACTTAAACATCAATCATTAAATGGCGAGCAAAGAATAAAACTCAGCAGATAATTTTTATTCTCTGAGCAGAAAATAAAACTCGGAGAATAATTTTTATTTTCCAAGCGAAAAATATAACTCAACAAGTAATCATTGATGTCTGAGGAAAAAATAGAACTCGAAAAATAATTTTTATTTTTGATTTTTTTCAATAAAACTTAAAAAATAAAAATCATTGGCGGAACGGACAGTCCCCTTAAAGACGATTGCAATGGTGTACTCCTTGTACATGTAGCATATCCCTAACATAATGATTTTTTTCTTTTAAAATGTGACGGATAATCATTATTTGCGTTGCGATCCCTGATAATTTTTGCTTTCACACGTACATGTGTAATTACATCTGACATAACCTATAACATATAATTTTTCCGCCACACCACTTTTAGGATGTATGTATGTTGGCTGGAGTAGCTGGGTTCGTATCCCAGCCGCGCTATTTTTTTTTTTATGTATTGTTTTTTTATTCATATTAGTATATATCATATTAGTATATATCTCCTTCACCGGTATACTCTATAGCACTAAACCAACGACGAAGTAAAATGTTGTTAAAACGGTGTACAACCTTAAAAATGAATGTGCATACTTGTCACCAGAGGCGCTGCAAACATGTTTTACAAATGATTATTAAGCCAATTACAGACTCCGCAAAAGTAAGGATTTTTTCCCTTTTTTCACCACCTCTCTTATCTCTACTCTATCCCTTTCGCAAGGAGTGTTAATTTTTGGAAAAAATTACCCTGAAAAATTTGCATACGTAGTATTTTATATTGCGGTTCTCCAAATCGATTTTTTTAAAGCGGCTCTTAGGGCACTTGCAGTTGCCCTGATCTTAGCTGTAAACATTATCTGTTCAAACAACTTTTATAGAGAAATGGAATACGAGAAATTGTTCGTTATTAATTTTTGAAACTTGTGATGTATTTCAAAGACTCATATTATAGGTGTTCAGAAAATGCATTACCTTTATTAATATCTGATTCTTTCTTTACAATAACGAACTTAGGCCGGAAAACTGTTAACTCATTTGTCATAAAATAAAAAAATGAATTTTTTTGAAGTGAAATTGCAGTCAATTTTTATAACGATGAAAGAAAATTGTAAACTCAATCCTCAAAAATCAAAATTATAATTTAAAAGTAAACATTAAATTAAAAATAGTATAACGAATCTAGTTTTGTATGAGTAGTTTTAGAAAAAGGAACACGATTAAAATAAATTAAAATTTATTTAAAATTTCTAACTTAACATTTTAGCTGGCTAATGTAAGGCTGCTTTATCCATGTTGGGAAGACAAGCTGAGGGTTTGCTTTGCTTTGGAGGCTCCAATATGTATCGGCCGCAGCTTGGAACTATTAGTAACAATTTATACCTTAAGAGAAGTGAGGTAGGATGGATCTAGACAATTCTAGTCACTAAATGTGGCCATGTTAAAATGACAAACGTAAGTTGGTCAGTAGGAACAGGACTCGTCTACAACAGGACGTAAAGGTAAATCAGGAAATCTACTTTCTAAGGATTTTGAACAATGCTATGTTAGCTTAGGCATGTAAAGATATCATTAGAAAACATTGGAAGTTTCAACAAAACTCAGCGCTATTCAATAATGCCTCTGAAACCTAACGTATTTTTACAAGAAGCAGTGCCTTGTTTTACACAGGACGAGCTAGAGATAATGTTAAACTTTTTCATTATTTTTTTTTTTTTGAAAATTTTTGGATTAGCCATTGGGCAACCTGAAAGAATTAAATGACTATTATATTTTTATGTGAAAAGTTTCTTCATAACTGCGGCCCCTGACTTCATTGGCGTAGAAAGACCATTCTAGGGGGTGCAATTCCCCATCCAAAACTTGCTGTAGCCCCCCAGAAATTTTTAAAATTGTGCTATATATGTATATATTTTCAGAATACTATTTTCCAATAAAAATGGTTTTGCCCCGCTAGAAAATATGTCTTCCTATGCTAATGCCTGACTTAAACTAATTTTATCATATAAAACATTCTGAAGGCAAAATTATTAAATAAAAAAATACAAGATGTTCATCCTCTAAAGATTGCTGTCCGTCGGGAATGGATCATATTACCTTCAGTCCACATTTATGCAGATTGTAAAGCCTTCTTGGCCAGACTCCAAAATCAGCTAGGGGTGGCTTTATCGATTAATAATTTATTTTTCTTAAAATACGTTTAAACTAAGAAAACAAAATTTATAGACCCTTGTATATCCTAAGTTTTTGTTCAGCATTTAAGCATCGGTGTTTAAGATTTCAAGCAACGGAAGGAAATATTTAATTCGCTATTGCCACCACCTGATAAATTAATGAGCCTTGATGTTGTTCAAGCTGTGTTTGACATTTACATTTCAGTTATAAAAAATTATCAGCTCTGGTTTTAGCACCATCTGATAAGTGGATTCACTTATTTAAACTCCAAAATTAGGAAGGTAAACAGTTATATATCAGTATAATTAAGTGGATGAAATATAAAGGAATATTTTTGAAAATGTCGCTATATTAATGGCTACTGAACACTGTACTTTAATACTTTTATGTATTTTTTATAACTCTACAAATACTTAATTTTAATTTCGATAGAAAAAAAACATGCAAAGAGGTTAAAGGTTAATAGCATTGCTTTAAGTTATTATTTTCTTGTTAATGTTTAACATTTTTCCTTAATATTGAAATTATGTTTTATTTTTCTCTTCCGTTGCTGTCTTACAACTACAGCCTGCCACAACCTTATAATTTCCTCTTATTCCTTGTCAATATCCTGAAGGCATTAATGCCAATGTGCGTTAAAGTATTGTTGTTATAAATTTTGTTGTTTCCTTTAGTGAAAAAATGCAATATTTTTTTTTGATGCCATTCAGATATTCCTGTGTTTTTTTTTTGCACAATGAATGCAATTGTAAATATCTTTCAATATTGTTTTTTAAATTATTTAATATAATTTTCTTAGCTGATACTATTCTATATAATTTTTTGTTGTTAATTTCTTTAGCTAAATCTTGTTGACTAACTTTTGTATTTAATTTTACTAACTTTAGTATTTAATATTTCAATTGTTTATTTCATGACATACTTCCATATAATCAGGATCATGCATTATTCCCTTTATCATGTCCTTGAGCATAGTGTAACGTGGAAATATGGGATATAATTTTGAGCTGCCATATTCTTCCTGCAATTTGGATATAAAAATTTTGAATTTGTTAACAACTTTTAGATAGAATTTTTAAATTTGACTTTTACCTTTAGGACTCTTATCAGATGTCTAAGACCCAAATATTTTTTTAATAGTCTGTATAAGTCGTTTATTAGTTGAGTGTTTTCAAGCTCGATTTGTGCGGTAGTCATATCTGTAAAAGGAATATAAAAAAATAAAATAAATAAGGAATCTTAACGTAAGATTTATTTAACTGTATATATAAATTTATGTTTTGACAATTGTTATTACAACCCAAAACTTCGCAATGCTTCAGCGAATGCAAATGTGAATCGAAAAATTTGCAAATGAACTGCATCCCTAATATGATCACTTAATATGTTTAATTTATACTGAAATGGTGACAGATACAGCTATTTCTTACGGGATAGAGATCTAGAGACCAAACCTCTAAATACAATAAGTTGAACGAGTAGAACGAATTTTCTATACTAATGAGCGCCGTGTTTACTGGTCTCATGTTCGAAACTTTCAGTATGTTTTGTTTGGTAGTTGTGTAGAACTTTTAGATAAATCTGCATGCGCTTTGCTTGCAATAGTGTTTTTTTTTTGGACCTATATCTTAAATAATGAAGACCTTATAATGAACGTAATTAGTGCTCTGTGTTTTTTGTTGGCACACTCGATCTGTGTTTTACTCAAATCATAAAACTGCTTGAATTCACCCAATTTTATTGTTATTATGTTCAACATTTACTCATACTTAAGACTTCATTAGTCTTCACTTTCCATTGCCGTTCTGTTACTTTCCCTTCTGTAAATTCATTGTTTATTGTAGTTACTTTTTCGGTAAAAACGCACATATTAAAACTTTACCTTGAAAGGCATACATATATGTATATATTCTGTGAGCGTCAAAAGCAACTGTACACCTTTGGCATTCATGTTAAAAACTGTAATTTATTAATTTCTTTATAATTTAAATTAATATTTTGTAGATATGGCAACTCTTTAGGCCTAAGTTATTACAACTCTATTAAATACTACTCTGTTAAATACTACTCTGTTAAATACAACTCTGTATATTATGCACTTAGAAATTGCAACCAAGGATCTTTTTTGCATTTCCGGTGCAAGCCATTCTTAAATTAGAGGAAGACAATAAAGCACGAGTTTTTAGACAAAATCTAGAAAAGCGTTTCCTTTCTTTGAATTTATAAAAGAAACTCATTATAAATCAGGTGTTGGGTACAACTGTTATACTTTAAGTAAAGGGAAACAACGAAAATATAAAGGATGGACAAAGTGAAGAAAGATTTTCGGCCAAGCCGTCATACGCTAATGAGTGTGCCTACAGCAGCCGGTATGGATTATCCTGAAACGGCCACATTAAGCCAGCTCAAGGCAATGAAGCAATTCCAAAAGAGGAAAATGAAGCTCATCGCAACAATCATATTGATGGTGACATCCAGGTGAGTGCTGGGCGTGAGTCAACGTCACAGGTGTCTGCCACCAATGAGGCACCCTGCGAAGTATTACAACTCTGTATATTATGTACTTGGAAATTGCAACCAAGGATCTTTTTTGCATTTCCGGTGAAAGCCATTCTTAAATTAGAGGAAGACAATAAAGAACGAGAAAACAACAACAACAACAAAAAATATTGAACGTAAACAAAACAAACTACAGATTTTATGCGTCAAAAAAGTTGTAGATTATCTCTATATTAAAATAATAATCACCCCTATCGCGAATAATTATTCCCATGAAAAAACTCCCAAATTTGTCTATCGTGAATGATTCCAATAACAATTTACTTGTATTTTACGGTAGAATTCATTCACAATAGAAATTTAGGGAGTTTTTTTCATGGGAATAAATATTCGCGATAGGGGTGATTACTTAAATTACAAAACAAAAACAATTAGTATTTAGTTTGGTTGCCATTTATTTTTATTACAGCTTGTAGTCTTTTTGACATCGATTCCACAAGTTTTCTAGTAACTTTGGAGAAAATTTTTAGCCATTTCTCCATTATCGCTGATTTAAGAGTCTTTGCTTTTGATATCCCTTTTTTCTTATTTGCCGATCCAGATGTTCCGACAAATATTGAACAAAGTCGAGATCGGGAGACTGGGGAATGACCAAACTGTTTTGGAGAGTGGAAAAACAACCATTCTTCACTATTTTAGTAGTGTGCGTGGGATCGCTGTCTTGCTCTCTACCAAGTTGCCTTTTAAAATGTTGAGTTAATAAGTTTTATTGATGGTGTTTTCTATGAATACCAAATTTCTTACACCTTTGGCTGCCATACATCCCCACACCATCACCGGATTTCACTGTAGACGTTAGATTTTGCTGGGCAAATTCAGAATTTTTCGTCGTCCAAATTTAATCCGGCTTTTTCTTAGCAAATATTTAAAATTTACTTTAGTCACTGAAAAATACATTCATCCAGAATAAATGACTGACTTTCGTACTTTTTCGTAAACTCTCGACGTTGACGTTGATTTATTACCGAAATACACAGTTTTCTTCTTGGAACTCGTCCATACAGTCCATTTGCATGTAGTCCTCTGCGTATTGTCTTGAAATACCGGTGCATTGTGTTATATTTCCATATATTTTTACAGCTCTTTCTGTTGAGTTTTTCCTCAATTCTCGCACAATGGACCGTATTTGAGTAGCGTTTAGTTTGGCTGACCATCCAGATTTTGGGCAATTTTATAAATTTGAAAACTTCTTTTATTTATTTATTATTATTGTTGACTTCTTTTAATTATTAAACCTATCTCTGGCAAAAATTTTCTTTTTCGTACAATTTTAGCACAATTTCGCGAACATATATTGAGGTTTGTTTGCCCATTTTTAAAAAAGTACAAAAAGAATTATTTTTTGAATTTCTTGTGCCAACGTCAAATCAATTAAAAATTTTTATAACTAGTTAGTATAACTATAAATATCGTAGTATAACTCAATAACAGTTATTTTTATTGTAAAATCGCTTATTACTCGTTATGCATAAGAGTTGTTAAGTTTCTTTTGACGCGTGAAATCAGAAGGTATTTTTGTTTTTGTTCTATATTTTTGTTGTTGTTAGAGTTTTGATTTTCTTTCTTAATAAAACATGAAAGAGTGATATATACTATATAAAAAATATAAAATATTCATTGAAATTATAAAGATATTAATAAATGACAGTTTTTAACATGAACGCCAAAGGTGTACAATTTCTTTTAACTCTTACAGTATATATGCATTCAGTATTATCTTCTCCATTGCTTATTTTCAAATATATTATTTATCAGTATACCACAAATAAAGTATACCACAAATAAAGTATATAAGCAAATTACAACAATATGTATATAATAACAATTTTTTGTAAAGAGATTTTTAGCTGGTTCTTGCTTTTACTTAAGAACGTTGTCAAAGTTTTGTTTTTAACATGTTCGTCCGCAACAAAACGGAACGGAGCAGAAGAATAACTCCGTGAACACATTTCTATTTATCAAAAATAGATGAGCTGTTTCGTAACAGCACGGAAAGTAAAAACTAATTCTACTTTTAGTCAAACTTGGTTATGGAAACCCTGCAAGCGCAACGCATTTAGCTCGCTGATAATCACAGTTTATTATCCTGCACTCATCGTTACTCGTGTGTAATGAACAGATACATATAAAGAATTAAATGAAATATTATAATGAGCATCCTATGAGCTGTTTTTAGGGTTCCGTACACAAAGTGTAAAAACGAAACCCTATTGTTTTCGCTACAATGTCTGTCCGTCTGTCCGTCTGTCAGCGCCTTTTATCTCTGGAACCGTAATAGGTAGACTCTTGAAATTTTCACAGATGATGTATAGTTGTTGCCGCTATAGCAACAAATACTAAAACTTATAGGGTGTTCCAATAGAGAGGTGTTATTTACGAAAATGTGTTTATTTATTGAACTGTAGGAGGGATACACTTGAAATTTACAGTTATTAAAACTTAGTTCGCTTTATAAACAAGTATAAAAAAATAAAACTAAAAATTAAAGGGTGTTCCGATAGTGGTGTGATATGCATGTATAAGGCATAAGTTTTGAACTATAATAGGTAGACTCTTGAAATTTTCACAGAAGATGTATAGCGATGGCCGCTATAACAACAAAAATTAAAACTTATAGGGTGTTCCGATAGAGATGTGTTATTCACGAATATGTGTTTATTTCTTGAACTGTAGGAGGCATACACTAAAAATTTACAAACTGTAATAAAAACGTAGTTCGCCTTATATACAAGTCTAAAAAACAAACCTAAAAATTAAAGGGTGTTCCGATAGTGGTGTTATTTTGACTTATAAGGCCTAAGTTTTGAATCATAATAGGTAGAATCTTGAAATTTTTACAGAAGGTGTATAATTTTGGCCGCTATAGCAACAAATAATAAAATTTATACGGTGCTCCGATAGAGAGGTGTTATGCACAAATATGTGTTTATTTCTTGAGCTGTAGGAGGCATACACTAAAAATATGTAAGCAGTATTTAAACTTAGTTCGCTATATAGAGAAGTATATAAAACTAAACCTAAAAATTAAAGGGTGTTCCGATAGTAGTGTGATTTGCATGTATAAGGCCTAAGTTTTGAACCGTAATAGGTAGTCGCTTGAAATTTTCACAAAAAGTATATAACTGTGACCACTATACTAGCAAATACTAAAACTTATAGGGTGCTCCGATAGAGAGGTGTTATTCTCGAATATGTGCTTATTTCTTGAACTGTAGGAGGAATTCATTAAAAATATGCAAGCACTAAATTAAAATTAGTTCGCTATATAAACAAGTCTGAAAAAAATAAACCTAAAAATTAAAGGGTGTTCCGATAGTGGAGTGATTTGCATGTATAAGGCCTAAGTTTAGACTCTTGAAAATTTTATCAAAGGTGTATAACTATGGCCTCTATAGCAAAAAATACTAAAACTTAGAGGGTGTTCCGATAGAGAGGTGTTATTTACGAATATGTGTTTATTTCTTACAAACAGTAATTAAAACTTAGTTCGCTTTATAAACAAGTCTAAAAAATAAACCTAAAAATTAAAGGGTGTTCCGATAGTGGTGTGCTTTGTATGTGTAAGGACTAAGTTTTGAACCATAGTAGGTAGATTCTTGAAAATTTTACCAAAAGTGTATTACTGCGGCCACAATAGCAAAAAATACTAAAACGTAGGGTGTTCCAAAAGTGACGTGTTATTTACGTTTATGTCTTTTTTTTGAGCTGTAAGAGGAAACCACTTACAATTTGCAGACGGTAATTAAAACTATGTTTGTTTTATAAACAAGTATACAAAATTGAACTTAAATATTAAAGGGTGTTCCAATAGTGACGTGATTTGCATGTATATATCCTAAGTTTTGAATGAATAGGTGGAATCTTCAAATTTTTACAGGAGGTGTACAACTATGTCCACTATAACAAATAATAAAAATTAACGGGTTTTCCGCCAGTGACGTGATTTGCATGTATAAAGCCTTATTTCTTGAACCGTAACAGGTAGACTCTTGAAATTTTGTACAGAAGATGTGTTGCCACGGCCGATATGACAATTACTAAAAATTTAAGGGTGTTCCGACAGTGACATGTTTTTCACTTATAGTGACTTATTTTTTAATCGCAATAAGTAGACTCTTAATATATTTATAGAAAGGAAGTTGTCATGGCCACTATAATGAATAATAAAATTAAAGGGTGTTTCGACAGTGACAAGATTTTATAAACCGTAATAGATACCCTCTTGAAATGTTTACAGTAGATGTGTTACTTCGGCCGCTATAACAAGTACTTAAAATTGAAGTGTGTCCATTAGTAACGTGTTTTTCACGAATATTACCTTATTTTTTTAACTGCAATAGGTAGGCTCCTGATATTTTAATAGAAAGTGTATTACCATGGCCGCTATAAAATCAATTACATATTAAAATTTAAAGGGTGTTCTAATTATGATGCAATTTTCGCGAATATTACTTTAATTTTAAAATTTAAGGGTGTCCCAAAAGACATAAAGAAATAAACAACTGGAATTTTTAAATTATACTGAACATAGTACGGAACCCTACGTGTGTGAGTGTAACTCGCACTTGACTAATTTATTTTTATGTTCATGCAGGGCTTTTATTAATATTAATGTTTACGATATTAATACTAGAATTTTTCATATCACTCTTTTTGAAGAGAAAAATTGTTCAAAATACAGTTTCCTTTTTTATAATAAAATTCAACGTTACTTACGTTCTAATCTTTCCATGCGTTCTCTCTTCTCGGCAGCCTCCTCCGCCAATTTAGATGAAGTCTTTACTCCTTCCCCGGATTTTTGAGTTTTTTCCATAATCGAACAAGCGCGCATCACATATGAGGGTACTGTTTCTTGTTTTTCCTGGCGTGGTATATCAATTAAAGCCCAATATTGTGTCTCTAATCGAATGACATCCTTAAATTTGAAAATTAAATACAAATTAAATATAATTAGAACAAAAATTGTTTACTTCCAAAACACTCTATTTACTTTTATCATTAACTTGAGCATAGGATAACGCTGGAAAATATTGCGTTGACTTTTTGAGTCACCGTATTTATTCATGAGGTTGATTAATGCCTGTTTGGCCGTATCGTATGACTCTTCTAAACGTATACGTAAATTTCTTAGTCTCTCGTTGGTTTCAATAACTTCTTCGCGGCTCATGCCACCTACAAAAAAGGATTTTAATAATATATGAGTTTAAGGTTTAAAAAAAAAACTTACTTGGTGCTCCCTCATCTTTCACATCTTGCACAATACGTCGAACACTTTGGGTAAATTTGCCCACAAAATTTGTTGTAGCTGAAAAGAAAAAAATAAAAAATATTTAACATCTTGTTGATATACTACATACAATATGCACTTATATACATACATACATGTACATATGTATAATATAAAAAAACAAATAATTTATTTGGAAATTGCTTCTTAAACACTATCATTTATTAAACAAATGTAGTAAGTATGAACATTAACCACTTAATCTACGATTTAGTTGGAAATGATCTGTCTATTGCCAAAGCACAACAAATTGAACGTTTGTTGTGAGCAGTCAGACCATTATGCCATTGAAAATCGCATTGTGAGGTTTTCAACATTTATACAATTATAAGTTTAAATATGGTTGACCACCATTATATTTTTAAATAATTTGAAAAGTACAGAAGACGTCTAAAGATACAAGGAAAGAATAACACAGCGCACACGTCAGCAAAGCAAAACACAAAACTGCCGCAGCTGTGTATCGAACCCTGGCACCAACGCTTTCAAAAACTCAAGAAACATCACCACTTAGCTCATTCACCCAACACAACCATCATCATTCGCCTGTTTAAAACTAAAGATTCCCAGCTAGTTTGGATGATGTAAGAAAGCAAATAAAACAACAATAACAAATATTGTT